>PVJL010001290.1:0-279024 GCA_004026885.1 Lyroderma lyra | reverse complement strand
CTCCTCCCTCCTCCTCCCCCTCCTCCCTGCTCCACCCTGGTTCTCTGGTGGCCATGGCTTAGTTTCCACTACCAGTGCCATTTCCTTTCTGGACTAATGTGCATCTTTCAAGGCCAGCCCCGTGCACCTCTCAGGGAGCTCAGCAGCCATGCTGCCTGCCTTGCATCTGGTCTAGGTACAAGGACTCCCTTCCAGTGTAGACCCAACTTTGTTGTCACAGTCATGGTCCTTCCACTTATCCAATGACTGCAACACGACCCATGGCTTGCTATGGTCCCTGGTGCATCTCCCGTGGGGGCGGCTCACACACTCCATGGTACCGGCCCACGGCTCCATGGCCCAGGCACTGAGGAGCCAACTTTCTCAGGGCCCTTTCTTACACAGAGGCTGGGAGGCACAGGCAGGGCGGGGTGGTTCCTACTCGCAGCTCTCCTGCGTTTGCATTCCCTAGATTTCCCAGCACAGCCAATGGGAGGTCAATGGAATAATTTCTTCCATCTCAGAACCCCAGGACCTTGGGCAGCTTCTCAGTAAATAAAATATTTTCCTTAAAGTCTCCAGGCAAGCAAAACACCTTATCATTCACCTCTGGATTTGAGATTTTCTTTGCTTTCCCTGGAAGGGCCTCAGGCCTTTCTTTTCCTGGCATGGGTGTCAGCCAAGACGGCTTACCTTTGCCCTTCCTTTTTATTTGAAAAGCTACAAGAGATGGACGGAAGGAAAAGGTTGGCAGTTTAACCTTCTCCCTACCCACACTTCTCATTCTTCTGTTTGGAGGGGAGGAGGCTGAGTGATGAAAAATATCTGCTGGCCGTCCTCCTCCTCCTGCCTGTTAGAACAAAGAAGGAGGCCACAGGCAGGAGCAGTGCTGTGGTGCCCACCCGCTGGTGTGGGGTGATCGGGAATCTGGGTGCCATCAGTGAAACCAGGAGCAACATTACATATGAGGGCTGTCTGGAAAGTATCCAGCCCTGTAATATGAAAAATAGAGGCATTGATGGCTGGATATTTTTTCTGGACAGCCTTTGTACAAGGGCTCATTTGTATCTTCAGATGTAACACCAGGGATTTTGTTTGTTTGTTTTGTAATCTTTCTATTTGGAGGATTTCTGGCCCTTGTTGTTAAATTGCTCTTTGGGGAAAGGTACAAGATTTTACAGTTCAGGATGGGTTTTCTCTGAAGGTGGGGTTGGTGCAAGTGTAGGATCTGATTAGCTTTGCGTTACAGGTATGTAAGTAGGAGGTGGAGTCCTCAGGACTGGCCCATGGGGAGACCTTTGGGTAGGATTCTGTAGATAACTTTCTCCCTGTAAAATGGACATGACACATTGTGTCTTCATACATCTGATGTTTGAAGGAATATTCTTGGGTAGCATCGTTCTGCACGAGCCATGACTTTCTGTGTTCCCACGTGTGCATGCACATGCACACACACATACACACACAAACAGTGCAGAAACAAAGACATTTTGGATTGAAGAACATGCCTGTATATAACATCAAGGTACAGGGCTCTACAAAAGAGCAGCTGGGCAGAAGTCTGTAGGCTACATGGCTGCTGACCACAGTCTCCATACCTGTGGCTTAAATTCCTGGCATGGGACTCTCTCTGGCCTCTCACTCAGACACTGATGACAGTTCTGTCCCTTCAAGGAGCGCACGAGTCTCTCAGTCTTTCTGCTCAATCCATTTGCCAGCTAAGACAACAGAAGCCCAGATAACCAGAGGCTAGCTTTCACTGCAACGCCAGGAGAGGTGAACTCTATCCCAACAATGGGTAACTCTGAGCTTACATGAAACTTTCAATTCAACCAAGTTCGCTGATTCAGTGAGCTTATGGCTTATTGGAAACGAGAGCACAGTAGACATCTTGTAGGCCAGCCACTTCCTTTTAAACACGAAAAATTGAAATCCCGGAGAAGTTTGCCTTTAGCCCTCTTCTTGTCACCTTTCCCTAACAGTTTCTGTCTTAGCCTCATCCCCCGTCTCTAAGTTTCTCCATGCTTCCATTTGCCTAGGAGAAAACTACTGTCGACAACTCTAACTTAGCAAGCTTTTAGAGTCACAAGGTGTTTCTCCACCCACAAGGTTTAGATTCAGAAAGATCAGTTAATAAAGGAGGAGGTGTTTTACAAAAGATAATCTTGATGTGGGATTTTGATTTCAATAAGGGTAATATGTTAAAATAGAGATCTTATGAAGGTGTTTTGGAAAATCACAATTTTTAAAAATAAAAGACCATTTGTGATGGTCCAATTTAATAATATTACTAATAACTGTTACCATAATAAGTAGCACTTATTGGATATTGACTACTGCCTAATGTTAATTAATTAAGCTCTAGATGCTTAAGCTCATTTAATGTCTTAACAATGAGCTCCCAGGAGTTAAGTATTTTACTTATCTCTATTTAAAGGTGAGGAAGCCAAGGCACAAAGTTAGGAAGACACATGTATTGTGTGCTGACAGTTTTCCAAGCACTGTCTTGCTAGACCTGGTTGGGTTATCAGAATGACTTAGATGGAGTCTCTATCCTCATGGAGTTCACAACTCAGTAACAGAGTGAGACTAGGGGACGAATCACATCCCTGTGTTTAACTGACCCCACCCCAGGGCCGTGGAGGCTTCAGGATGTTAGGATGAGAAGTATCCAGAATGCATCTGCCCTCTCTGTAGGGTCCTTTTAATAGAGAATGGATGCAGGGCCATCAGTAAAATTCTAGGGAAGCCTGAAGGGAGCACTCCAGTGCATTGCCCCATGTAAATCCAGGAGAGGAGGGTAAGGCAGAATTGTGGTGGTAAGGGGAGGAAGCAGCAATGAACCTGCCCCTGTTCTACTCTTGCTCTTGTCTCGTGTTGACCTCTACTTGGCCCCTAAGTCCTGCCTTTAACTCATAGAGGTTTCTAAAAAAAATTCTGCCTTTAATTAGACTAGTGGTATCCAAGCTTTTGGCCTTCCTGGGCCACATTAGAAGAAGAATTGCCACATGTAAAATACACTACCAACAGCTGAGGAATTAAAAAAAAATCTGATAATGTTTTAAGAAAGTTTACAAATTTGTGTTGGGCCACATTCAATGCCGTCCTGGGCCGCATGGGGCCCACGGGCCACGTGTTGGACAAGCTTGAACTAGACCAACCCTGGCATTATGAAAGTATAAAGTGAATGAGGATTATAGACTTCTCTGTGTCTTAAGACTTACCTCTTTCCATTCACTGCAGGAGGGAGTGAAGTGTAAACGTGTGTGCGTGTGTGTGTGTGTGTGTGTGTGTGTAGCTTTAACGGGGGCTCTGTCATCCTGTCAGCTAGTCTGGGGCTTTTCTCACAGGGGATACCTGCTGCTGTCTCCATTAGCCTCTCTGGGAGCTCTCCAGGGCTCTGTGATCCAAGCCACCTTGGCTTTCCTGACTGTTGCTTTGGAGTTTTGTGCTGTTCCCATTTGCTGCCTTTGGAAACTCCCATAAGTACAGAGCCTCTATTTATTATAACTTTGCATTTTGTTATTTATACTCAGAGGCCTTTGGGTGTGAACAGCTGCATATTAACATTTATTATGCCTGCAATCTAGTGCATTTTGATGAGTAGCACAGGATTTTCTCTGCACCAATATCAACAGGTAAGGGCCAAAGGGGAAGACCTGTGGCAATAATTTTCTTTTGTTGCCTTTCTTCCTCATCAAAGACAAGCAGAGAGCATCACTACAGCCATCCTACAGGGACAGGTTTATCAGTCCAGTACATTTGCTCAAGTCCAGAAGGAGTAGTTCCCTTTCTCAGTGAAAACCTTTTCTTCTGTGCCTTTAAAATGGGCAACTTTGGCAAAACCTGATACCATAAACTGGTCAGCAACCTGGTCAGCAACCTGGACAGCAAGAGTAGCAGTTGCTTCTGAGAGAAGGCTCATCAAGAATTAAGAAAGCAAGGTGAAAATCAAAGATTCTTCGGTGTTATTTCTCTATTATCAGAGACACGGTGAGTTGAGATGAATGAAAGAATCAATGAATCAAACAGTGTTTGTGGGGAACTGCTCTGTGACAGGCCCTAGGGCTATGCAGTGATGCCAAAAGCATGTTTTTAATTTCAGAGTTTGAAATCAACTTGTATCGTGCAAAGTGTGTCCTCCACAAAAGCCTACACAACCCAGGGCAGGGCCTGATTGATGTTTTGAGGAAATGAGAAATGGTGCACTGAGCAAGGAAGCTTGAGATATGCCTGGAAGGAGAGATTGGCTTTTGATGTGTGCAGAAGGAGAGGAAGGCGTTCCGGACGAGGGAAACCCTGTGTGTGTCGCTTTGATTTCTCCTTTACTTCCTCATTGCTAATTAGTGGATAGATTTGCCAACCTAATTTACGCAGTGTAATTCCATCCAGTCTCAAGTGACTAGTTTTAAGTTTGTTTGTTTGTTTCCTGATCACAGACTCTAATACCTACTAGGTAAAGTAGAAAAAACGTAGGTCAAAGACTGTAATTATACTGTCTTGAAGAGTCAGAAGACAGAGTTTAGGGCATTCACAGCAGCTGGTAAGTGAAGAGGAGGGGTACTCATAAAAAGAGAGTGCCCGAAAAGGGGAGGCCCACCTTCTGTGTAGAAACAAACTTCGCCCAAATCTGTGACTCACCTCTCAATACATATCCATAGAACAGACTCCAAGCATCCCAGCTAAGGAATACAGAATGGACAGAGAGAAATAAATGACACACAGACTGGGAAAATGATAGAGAAGATAAATAAAAGTAAGAGCTTTTTTTTTTTTTAAAAATAAGTAAAACAAAAATAACAAAAATCTTCCCTAGACTAAGAAAGAGAGAATATACAAATAAGTAAAATCAGAAACAAAAGAGGAGACATTATAACTGATTTCACAGAAATTTTCACATCCACAAATTAGATGACCTAGAAGAAATAGATATATTTCTAAAAACATATGACCTGCCAAGACTGAAGCATGAGAAAACAGAAAATCTGAGCAGACCAATAGTAAGTAAGGAGATTTAATTAATAATCAAAAACTTCCAACAAGAGAAAAGCCCAGGATCAGATGGCTTTTCACTGGTGAATTCTACCAAACATTTAAAGAAAAATTCACACCAGTCCTTCTCAAGTTCTTCCACAGAAATAAAGAGGAGATTCCCAAACTCATTTGATGGGACTAACATTACTCACCAGAATGTCCAAGAGAGGACTCACTCCAACTTCTCCTATTCTCATGAGAAAGAATTCAAGAGTAATACAGATGAAGATAGCACAGGAAGTTTATTGAAACAAAAGTACACACTTGAGAGGGAAGTGGGGGCAGGTTTTGTTGATGTTCCATTGTAATAAACACAATGTAAATGAGATTATAATTAGCTAAAGGTCAGGTTCTGGTCAAGTGTATTAGCCTCATTGGATGAAGCTAGTTCTTGTTCTCCAGCTGCAGGTGCTGGATACAGTCACTTGTTAATTGTGTAACCAATGAGGTGTCTCAGGTTGTATCCTGGAAGGGGTTGTCAACTTCCTAGGCTCCTTATCCTGCCTCACCAAAACCATATAAAGATACTACAAGAAAACAAACAAACAAACACAAACACCTACTCCAATATCCCTGATAAATATAGATTTTTAAAACTGCCCCAAAACAATTTCAACAGCTTATTAAAAAGATCATAAACCATGATCAAGAAAAATTTATCTCTGGGATGCAAGGCTGCTTTAACATATGCAAATAAGTAAATGTGATACACCACATTAGTAAAATGAAAGATAATAATTACATGATCATCTCAAAAGATGTAAAAATAATTTGGCAAGACACAACATTCTTTCATGATAAAAACGCTCAACAAATTGTGTACAGAAGAAACATACCTCAGCACAATAAATGCTCTGTATGACGAGGCCACAACTAACATTATTCTCAATGGTTAAAGATTGAAAATTTTTCCTAGAATATCAAGAATGCGATAAGGGTACCCACTCTCACTACTATTCAATATTTTACCAGAAGTTTGCAAGAAATCAGTCAAGAAAAAGAAGTAGTAGTTCAAACCAGAAAGAAATAAATAAAATAATTTTTGTTTGTAGATAACATGATTTTATATATAGAAAGTTTTAAATATTCCACCAAGAAAAACTATTAGAACTAGTCAACAAAGTCAGTAAAGTTGCAGAACACAAAACCAACATCAATTGCATTTCTATAACAACAAAATATCAGAAAAAAAAATTTAAAAAAGAATCCTGTTCACAGTAGCATCAAAAATAATAAAATACTTAGGAATAAATTTAACCAAGAAGTTGAAAGATCTGTACACTGAAAAGTATAAGACTTTGATTAAAGAAATTGAAAAAGACATAAATGGAAAGATAGTTCACGTTCATGAATAGGAGGAATTAATCTTGTTAAAATGTCCATATACCCAAAGCCATTTATAGATTCAATGCAATATCTGTTAAAATTCCAAGGGCATTAGAAAATCTGTTCTAAAATTTGTATGAAACTACAAAGTATCCCCAAAATATCCAATCTTGAGAAAGAAGAACAAAGTTAGAGGCATCACACTTCTGATTTCAAACTATACTACAAAGGTATAGTAATCAAAACAGTATGGTACTGGCAGAAAAGCAGATACACAATACAGATAAATAAACCCTCTTAAACATAATCAATTAACTTATGACCAAGGAGCCAAAAATATACAATGGGTATAGGTTAACCTCTTCAATAAATGGCATTGAGAAAACTGGATAACCACATACAGGACACAATTGGATCCTGATTTTATACTCATAAAAATCAACTCAAAATAGATTAAAGACTTAAACATAAAAACTGAAACCTTAAAACCCATAGAAGAAAATATAAGGAGTAAGCTCATTGACATTGGTCTTGGTAATGCTTTCTTGGATTTGACACCACAAGCAAAAGCAATAAAAGCAAAAATAAACAAGTGGGACTACGTCAAACTAAAAAGCATCACTAACTAAACATAAGGAAAATGTGAATCAAAATCACCTCACACCTGCTGGGATGGCTATCCTCAATAACACAAGAGACATCAAGTATTGGCAAAAATGTGTGGAAAAGAAACCTATGTGCACTGTGGGTAGAAAAGTAATTGTTGTGGCCTCTATAGGAAAGAGCATGGAAGTTCTTCAGAAAATTAAAATAAAACTCTCACAAGATCCACCAATTCCACTTCTGGGTATAAGCGTATATCCAAAGGAAATAAAAAGAGGATATAGAAGCAACATCTGTACTCCCATATTCATTGTAGCATTATTCCTAATAGCCAAGATATGAAAATAACATGTGTCCACCCACAGATGAATGAATAAAGTATGTAGTATAAATGCATAATCAGCTGAGAAAGAAGAAAAATTTGCCATTTGTGACAACATAGATAAATTTTGAAGGCATTATGCTAAGTGAAATATCAGAAAGGGATACAACTCATATGTGGAATCCACAAAAGCTGAACTCATAGAAACAATAGAATGAATGGTAGTTAGCAGGGGGAAATGGGAAGATGTTGGTCATAGGGTATAAACTTCCAGGCATAAGATAAATAAATTCTGGGGATCTACTGTACAGCATGGTGATTATAGTTAATAATACTGTATTATATACTTAGATGTTGCCAAGAGAGTAAATCTTAAATATCCTCACCACAAAAAAGAAATGGTAATTATGTGACATGACAGAGGTGTTAGCTAAGGCTCTGGTGGTAATCATTTTGTAATATGCTTGTGTACCAAATCAATATGCTGCACACCTCAAACTTACACAATGTTATATGTCAATTATATTCCAATAAACTTGGAACAAAATTGAAAAACAGTTTACTAGATAGAGGATAAAAACAGAAAAAATACAGCAATCTCTATTTAAGAACAAAGGCAATCAATAGAGACTGACATAGGTGTTGGATTTAGCAGAGAGAGAGTTCAAAATAGCTCTTATATCTATGTTCAAAATGTAAAAGAAAAATAAAAATGTCTGGCAAGGAGAAAGTTAGAAACAAGAAACAGAGGAACAAAAAGAAATACAATGGTAGACTTAAATCCAACTTACTAATACATACATTGAGTGTAAATGTAATACAAACACTTCAATTAAAATATAAAGAATGTCAGAATGGATAAAAAAGCAAGCTACAATTATGTGCTATTTATGAGAGATGCACTTTAAATGTAAAAATATAGATGGGTTGAAATAAAATGGATGGATAAAGCTATGACATATAAAGAGTGGGCATAAGAAGCGCAGAGTGGCTATATTAATATCAAAGTAGATTTCAAAACAAAGAGCAGTGCTAGAAATAAAACAGCACATTTCATAGTGATAAAACAGTCAACTCATACATACCACAACAGTATAAAGGGTTTTATACTGAAAAATAGATCTTTAAAATGTATGAGTACAATATTGACAGAATTTAAAGGAGTTATAAAAAATTCTTGATATCAGATGATAATTTTAATCTTTCTCTGTTATTTATAGAACTATTTGACAAAAAATTACTAAAGATATAGAATATCTAAAAAACACAATCAACCATCTTGATCTAATTAATATTCATAGACTGCTATACCAAACAACTGGAGGTAACATTATTTCCAAATGCACATAATGTGTTCCTCAAAATAAACCATATGCTGGGCCATAAATCAAGTCTCAATAACTTAAAAAGATGACATCATACAGAGCATATTCTCTGACTACAATGAAATTAAATGATAAATCATTAATACTATTTGAAAATTATTTAGAAAATGTAAATATTGGTTAATTAAACAACTAATTTCTAAATAATTCACAGGTCAAAGAAGTCACAGAGGACTTTGGAAAATATGACTAAGTGATAATGAAAATACAATATATTTTAATTTGTTTCTAAAGCAGTGATTAGAAGAAAATTTACAATGTTAAAATGCCTCCACTATGATCACCATAGATCACACACAGACACTCTCCCACTAAATTATATATAAAATGTCATATGTATAAAGTATAATAAGGGAATATTATGAACAACTTCCTGTCATTAAATTGAACAACTTAATGTCATTAAACTTAACAATTTAGTTAAAAGAAACAAATATATTGAAAAATACAATTACCAGTGTTGCTACAATATGAAACAAACATCTTAATAGTCCTAAATCTATTAAAGCAATTAAATTTATTATCCCCAAAGAAAACTCCAGACCCAGCTGGTTTCAATGGCGATGTTTCTCAACATCTAAAGAAAAAATTATACCATTCTTCATTAACTCTTTCAGAAAATAAAAGGTTAACTTTTTTTGAGTGTACTTATTTATCAGACACTGTACTAAGAATTTTATTTGTAGTCTCTTATCTTATTCTGCAAATATTCCCACGAGGTAGGTCCTATTTCACCCCCATTTTACGTATCAGGGAATAGGCTTAGAGGAGTTTGACTTTGAAACTTGTGCTGAGCAAACATGCCACAGTGTTGTCTCTATGGTTCACCATTACGCTTTCCACAAAATATTGTCTGATACACAGTCAATGCACAGCAGCTGTTTGTTATGCGAATGAAAACTGAACGCAGCTACAATCTTTTGATGAGGTAATATTTATTCTTATTAGTTAAAAGACAAGAATGCAATATATACGAAGCATAATACCCAAAGGAATCCTTGGATTCTCTGTCATGACTACCTCTTGTTTCTTGACATTTTGAAAGTAATTTCTAGCCTCTAGGCTCTTTTGCTCCATGTGTCTTAGATGCCTTTGCCCTTCTAGCTACTTACTCCCAGACAATGAGAATGTCCCTAGGCTCCTAGGACAGCCCCGTTCCATTTGCTTCCTGCATGCTCTCTCCCTCGGCTCAAGTTGGGGAAGCTGCACTCAGGAAACTTGTGTCTAGTTATTTCGAGTTCGATCATGGACAGGGGTCGTACGGTTAGGTGCTATGGGGAATGCACTTGCACAAAAATTTATCCATGTTTAAGGTAAAATATAGCTCGTTTCCAAGTTGTTACATGTAAGATGCGAAAAGTGCCATTTATCAGAATTAGATATTTCTATGTGGTATTGCTTAAAAATCTCTGTTTCTGGGAAGCTCTTCCTTGTCCTGTGGGCCTTAGAATTTGCAACTGCAACTCATTTACTCTGTGTTTACGTTACAGCAATCAAAGTGCCAAGTATCAGTGATAGGGAAGAGCTGAAAAAAGTTGATGAGCTAGACAGGATGCCACTGGAAATGGAAAAAAAAATGTAAATTTCTGACTGAGGAAAAAAAATAAATCAATGTAATTAGTTAGTTAAAAAGGGGAAGGAGTCCATAATCGAAAGCAGACATTATTTGGGAGTGGTTTCCAAGTGCTTTCACTTTTTTTTAGTGGAGGAGGGTAGCAAGTAGTTCTTTTTATTTTTTTAAATTTTATTGAGGAGTAATGCATACATCACAAAATCCATCTATTTAAGAGCACAATTCAATGATTTTTTGTAAGTTTACCAAGGTTGTGCAACCATCAACATAATTCAGTTTTAGAACAGTTTTATTACCCCAATAAGACCTTTCTTCCCCACTTACAGTTAATTCCCATTTTTACCCCAGTCCCAGGCAATCCTTCACCTACTTTCTGTCTCTATAAATCCAACTATCCTGGGCATTTAATAGAAATAGAATTATACACTATGTGGTTCTTTGTATCTCATTTTGTTTCCAACTTCATGCTTTTGAGTTTGATTCATGTTGTAGTGTATATTATTAGTTCACTTATTTATTTCATTTTTTATTGCTGAATAATATTCCATTTTACGAACACACCTCAGTTTGTTTATCCACTTACCAGTTGGTAGATATTTAGGCTGTTTCCACATTTGGCTATGATGAATAACGTCTTATACTAGAATGTAACTTGTTGTTTGGTTCTTAGGCTACAAGGCCGATGAAGCTCGAACCTACACTTAAATGTAAGTGAATGTGTACTCCACTCGGACAAATGGTTTGCTAGAAACGAAAATGCCTGCTATAGTCAACATTCAATACACATGTATTGAATGCTTTCTGTATACTAAACATTATTTGATATTGTGGGGAATACACTTAAGACAGTTCATATAGCACTTATATTCTATTTGGAGAGAAAGACAATAAGAAAAAAGAAAGAAACAGAGTGAAAGAAGGAAGAGAAAAAAGAAGGAAGAAGTTTTACAAAGTTTATTAAGGCTAAAAATAAGAATTAAACATGAATACTGCCCACAGGAAGTTTATAGACAGAAAAAGGAAATACATCATGCTTAGCAATAGCAACAATGCAAAGAGGAAATTGCTAAGAAACATGAAAGAGGCACATGGCTCCGGGAGTGATAAATGAGTACCGCTTTCAGGAGTAAGGAAGCCCTATGTTAGTGCAATCTTGAAGTCAGGCTTTAAAGGGTGAGCAGGGAGGAGTTCTGAACGGAGGAACTGGCACAAATAACAAGCACCACCACAGCGAGAAAGCGTGAAACCGGAAAGGGTGCCCGTGAGGGCACTGGCAGGGATGAGCCCACTCAGACAGGACACTTAAGGGAAAGTTCAACACTGTGGGTAGGGTTCAGTGAGGCCAACAAGGGTTGGAATGCCCTACCTTGGGGCTAGCCCTGAGCCTGAAGGGGCAAGAGGAGGAATCAGTTATTAAAACCCAAGTTAGGAGCTGTAGGGAGAGGGCAGACGGGCAGAAGATGTAACTTTCTGTAGATGGGTGGCATTACTAGTAGTGATCTCGATCTAGCATCCTTAGAACCTGCTCTCATACACTTTTTTGTGTACCTGCAATGCAAACAGGTGAAGCCCTCATCTCTTTCTAGGCATGGGCTAGGGCTTGTCTGTCTGGGACCTACTTTTCGCTACGACCCTGGAGGGTGGAGATGTTGGGAGGGGGCGATTCCTCAGCAGAATCAGCCTTGGCTTGTGAAATAACTGGCTCATGTAAATCCCCAAACTTGTTCTGCAGGGGCAGGCAGGTTCTGACACATCAGGGGAGGCATGACGGGTAGCTGCCTCTACTAATCAGGGAGGCTCCGAAAGATTTGCAGATTCAGAGTTCTCCGACTCTTCCGATTCATCTGCCTAAATGTCCCCATCTTATGTCATAAATTCCACTCCTTTCCTGCCAGTGGCCCTTACCTTGACATATGATGTCTGGTAAATTTTGATGTGTAATTGTAAGTGTGACTCCACTCAGCCATACCCTGCCTGTAACGTCATAGCTGTCATGGAGCCTTTCTGATTTCCTGCCCGGGCACGAAGCTGGACCTTGAAGGACTTCAGTATCCCCCTTTTTCTTGTGCTCACTTCCTATGGTTGACAGGAGCAGGGTCATCTGACCTCCCATCTTTAGAATTGCTATTGTCATTAGAGTGCCACCAGTTCCTAATTGCTGCCTGTCATATACTACGATGGTTATTAAGTTGAGTAATCCTAACGCTGTTGAACACTAGATAACCCGTGTCCTGTTTCCCTCTCTCGGGGTTATTCATATGCTCAAATCCATCCCCTGAATCACACGAGAGAGCTGCTTTCTCTGAGACACTTCTGGCACCTGCTACTCAATCAGCTTTGGAGGGTCACAGCAAGAAACATATGGGTGCAAATGATTAAACTGTGTAGTTGAAGAGTGTTCGATAAAGGGATCGACTACAAAAGTGTGGTCAGGCTTTTGGACAACCAACAAGAGACAGTCTTACATCCTGGCTCTTGCCTAAAGAGTGAGGAGAGGGAGCAGTCAGGAGAAGGTTAACAGAGCTGTATGGAGAAGGCTCCTGACAGCCCCCATGGCTTTCATACAGGGGACCCTATACTAACTTTGACCTCTTACTTGTGCTTTCCAATGGCCAAACCCAGCTAGAAGCCAGAGAGCAAGAAAGCCCCCACTGGTCAGCCTCCTGGTACACAGAGCAAGGGAGAAAAGAGAGAGTGCATTTGGAAATATTGCACAGACATGTAAAGAGAAAATATAAAAATAGCTTAGAAAAACTCCAGTTTGGTTACCTAAGAAAGTCAATGAAGAGAGCAGTGAAAGATAAGGCTGAAAACAGAACTTAGGACCAGCACATGGAGCACTTTAAATGCTGGGAATGTGTTTCCCCAGCCCTGCTCTTCGTAGGTCACGGGGTATCATAGAACACATTTGAACAGAAAAATAATACAATCAGATATACTCAGATGCCTTTAATAGATTAATACCGCAACAATGTAGGGGATTGATTACGTCATTAACAGATTAGGTAGAAGTCATTGTTGAAGGTTGTGATGGTCATCAAGACAAGAGTTAGTGTGGGCCTTATGCAGTGGTATACAGGACAGAGAATGTGAAGTTGATATCAAGGCAGAATTGACAAGCATTGGAAACTAATAATAAATGAGAACATAGAAGAAAGAGTCCAAGATGACGCTGATACATTCTCCACAAAAAGATGGGTGGGGAGCTTGTCGGATCCAAGTAATGTTCAGACTAAGTTGGCTGTTAGCATCATTAGAAAAGAAAGTATGGTCTCTACTAGACAAAGTTAATACAGTTTGATGTGAAATTTCTACCAGCCTAATTTGATTTTCTTATCACATTATTAAGATATTAAAGAAAATGATTAATAATAGAGAATCCTATATAATGTGAAAGAAATCTCAGCTTAGAGGAAAAATTCCCACAATGATTCTAATCCCTTGATATGATGATGACATCTTTTCTAGAGCTGAATGATCATATTCAAACACGGGCTGTTCTTATTTGACATGCCAGTTGAAATATTTGCAACCTATGCTCTGAATGTGTTATGAATATGGTAGGTTCTAGACATTTTTCTAATTTAAGAGGTCCATATGTTCACTGACATTTACTGGGTCCCTAGCTAGGTCTTTCAGTTTTAAAAGTTAATGGACCTTTGAGAGCAAAATTTCCCTATTTTTCACACTGTTGATGTTGAAAAATAACATAACAACAAAAATAATAAAATGATAAAAAAATTAGCTAATGCTTATCAGCTATTTACAATATGCCAGACACTATGCTGAGGACTTTCTTATTTAATTCTCCCACGTCTTTCTGATGTAGGTACTGTTTATAACCCAGTTTGACCCACAAAAATGTCAAGGCTCAGAGAAGTTAAGTTCACACAGCCAGCAAGTAGTGAAGTCTAATTAAGAACCCAAGAGGTGACACTTTACCCTGATGACAAGTGAGCTTTACTTGAGAGCAGGGTATGGAACTAGAAACAGTAGATGTCTAGAGAGGATGCTTTGACCAAATAGTGAGCTTAGGGAGAGGGAAATAATCAATGAGTGGAGGTCACTGGGGACATTCACCCCCTGGCTGCAGTCTCCTTCTGCCCTATGGATCTTCTGTTAGTTCCTTCCATTGGCTGAACCCCAGGAAAAGGAGGCTAATTGATTCGAGCTGACGTTTTGTAGCACAAAGCTTACCTGAACATGTCTTGAGCTTTCCTGAAACGTCAGTGAGTTTCTTGAGAGCTGCGATCCTGTGATTCTCTTTCCCTCGGGACTTGTGCCTTGCCACCATTTCTAAACCACGGAGACCCAGCAAGGCAACTCAGCACTTCTGCCAGTTCCTGTCAAAGACTCTACACTTACAAAAGCATTAGGGTAAACGTAAGAATAAACATCCTATTACAATCTGTTTCCTTAAGTATCTGCCTTCACTTCATTTTGTCCCCTGGGCTTTCCAGGCATTGTCCCTCTCCTGTGGGTCACTTTCCTTCCACCTCGAGGCCCACTTACTCTTTTATTCAGTACAATCTAGTTCTCTCTGGCTCCAAATCTTTGACTCAATCTCCCGACAAGTAGCTTATCAGATCAAAGTCCACCTGTTTTCGTGTTCATTCTTGTGAGAGTTGTGATACATTTTCTGGCTACTATAGGGTGTAGCATGTATGCAGGTGAACTGGATGTTTGACATTTCTGCTATGCTAGGACTGAAGGAGAGGTGGTAGACCAGAAGGTATGATTTGAGTGGACAGAGATATACTCGGTCCGTCATCCAAATGTCCCACCCCCATCTTGGACAGGCAGCATAGAATAGTAGAACATAGAATGTAGACTGAAGAAGTGGGTTTAGATCTTAACCCAACCACTTAATAGTTTTTGTCACGTGAAACACGTTGCTTAAACTCAAGCAAATCATAATTCCTGCTCAAATTAATATGAGACAATTCTCTATCAGTCTCTTATATTTCTGCACAACTTGTAAACAGAGGTACTGATTGCCTATTTTCTAGACTCTTTTTAAAAGGATGCATGCATAGCAAACCTCAAGTGAGAAGGTGAGGTTTCCTTTTGTCCAGTACAATGAAGGTAATGTCTCTTTCCAGAGCAAAGGGCAGGTGTGCTTAATGCCTCTTATAAAAGACTTGAATTCCCAACAGCTGGGGTTACTCTCTTATAATCGAGCTCACTGCATGTGCAGGATTCATCTGTCCCAGTTCACTGAGGGACCTGGGCTGTGGGAACTGGGGATAAAATGCTGTTACTCTGGCTATGACAATTGCTGTGGGTAATTTCATATCTTGGAATTTCATGTCTTCTGTCCGCATCCATGAGACTGTGGCAATCTAACTTGTCAGCTTGCAAATGGGGTAAAGTCTGCCCCATTTACTTTCTTGGGTCTTGACCCCTGGCATCTAGGATTATCACAAGAGATTGTAGCAGAGAGAGAACTGGACCAGGAGTCAGAATTACTGGTTGTGATATTTCCTAGCAGTATGACCTTGGACAAGTCATATAAGGGCATTAAAACTCAGGATTTTGTTAGTTCGTTTTGCCAAAAGTTTGGGGATTAGAAGATATGTCTTATATGCCTGTGAGAATCAAATATGATAATGTATGGGCAAGTACTTTAAAAGCACCTAATTATATTGAAAAATAATAGTCTTCCTAATGGACTCTTCAGAGGAACATGCTTTTTCTAGTGTAGAGCGTGAGTAGAGCCACACTAGCTGCATAGTGCACACTAATAAGCATGGACTTTTATCAATATTGCATTTGATTTGCTTCCTATTAGACTTAACAATAATGTCCAATTAATTTCATGTCCATTAAAAAATCCGAAGTAATAATTTCAAAGGATAAATATAACTGAATTGCACAGGACACTTCAAAATTGACCAGAAGAGATTTTTATGATTTAATTTCTTACAGTTCCTAACAAGAAAGGTATGTGAGTGTGTAATGTGCTGTGAGTGAAGTGACACCATGGATCAAGAGGGTGCATATGGCTAAGAAGCTCAAAACATAGCCATGTTTGAATGCAAATCAGGTGTATGGAGTATGACGGTGACCAAGCCACTTGCTAAAGAGTGATTTTAGAACTAGGGAAGCATAATTTAAATTTTTAAAAAAAGCTTTAAAATTAAGATAAAGGCCAGGTCTACACATTGAAAAATTAATTGGAATGGGGTAAATATCAAACCACACCTAGGCTTTTCTAATTAATTTCTCAACCTATAGATAAGACCCTTAACAAGTTAACTCAACTGATGACCAATTTTCATGTCCCCGTAGCCAAGAAGAGAGTATGCTTCCCTTTTTTGAGAATGACAGTGACATTTGTGGTGGCCCTTGTTTTTGTTTGTTTGTTTGTTTTTGGTGGTTCCCTGGCTGGGAATTGAACCCAGGCTGCAGTGTTGAGAGTGACAAAGCCTAGCCACTACACCACCAGGGAACCCCAGACCCCTTGTTTTTGTGCTTGCTCATGCTGTCTATTGCTCTGTGATGATTTCTTTGGTCTACATTTTGTTCCCACAAATGACTAGATTTCTTGATCATGTAGATTATGTCGTATACTTTGCTTATAACTTCCAGAATGACTTGCGTAACACTGGGAATATCATAGGCTCTGTGTGGTTTAGTTGAAATGAATTGTTAAAAAAAAAAAGCTGCTGGGTTAGCACAGAAGCTCATCTTAAGCTCAGGTGGGAGAACTGCAGTGAGCTATGCTGGAGAAGGTGCTAGAGAAACACGAAGGAATCAGAGTGATCACAGGAGTGTTGGCTCTGGCTGCTGTCCAAGTTGAGTAATTGCATCCTGTCTACCAAAAGCTCCCTGCAGTTCCAATCAGATAGGGTACTTGGATTCTTCTCTTTTCTGAAGTCTACACTCCGATAAATCAGGGTTGCACCCAAGGAGTGGGTGAGAGGCCCGAGGTGACAGTGAGCCTCAGTGCATCCCACTGTTCCCTCTGCCACTGTACTTGAATGACATGTCTCAACATCTTCATCCTTACCTTCAGGGAGGTGGCTTGCATCATCTCCCAAAGAGAGGGAATAAAATCAGGGGTAAAACTCTTGAAGAAACCCAGTTTTGCTTAAACAATCTCCTTCCCTCCAAGAGAGGATAACAATTATCTGATGAACTGGGAACCATACAGATGTCACGTTTTGGAAATTCAGGACCTCCCACCATGTGACTTGTGCCTAAATTATTTAAACACTTCATGTAGTTCTGATCTCAATGCTGCTCTCTAAGAGATGGAAGCAAGGAGGTGGGGAGATGGACTCTCACATCCTCCTAACAGTTCCCCCTCCCCATTACACTTAGGTCCATTAAGAATCAACTCCTCAATGATTTCCTCTTCTTGGCCGATACTGAAGTCAGATTGACTCTGATTGTCATCAATACTTAATGAGTCCAATGGTTCTCTGCATCTCCAGGCCATTTGGCAGATGGCACTGTCGATTTACTCTTGTGCCTGCCATTCTGGAAGCTTCTCCAAGCGGCTTGTATTGTGAAATCTAGTTATAAAAGGCTCTGCACTTCAGGCATTCTCCAGGTTCTGACAGTCTCTGTGTTACTTTTTCTTTTTGTGACTGTGGCAGAAGAGAAATCACCAAGTTATATTGTCAGAGTTCATTTTTCCCCCTTTGCTGCAAGGTGAATAAAACAAGGAAACAGATATGTATTTATACAGCCAATGAGAAAGTACCTTGGTTAAGACAAATGGCATTGTAGGAAGGTATGAAGCACCCAGTGACCCAATATCAAAAAGGAAGATTTATTTTGAAGGCTGAGACATGTCCAAGGAGCAGTATTCAACAACAATATGAAAACTTACAAGCTCAAAAACATTTTTTTGGAGTTCAAGCTAAGATAAATGGTTCAGGTACTAGCGAGAACAGAGTGAACTCAGGTAAAAGTTTCAGATAAAAATAGCACAGCAGGAGTGATATAGATATAGATGATATAGGTATAGATAGCGTTATATAACCTAAGGAAAAATGATCACCCTGTCTTTTATCATCATCATGGCTGGGATTCTAGCATAAGATGTTTGGATGATGTGCCATATATTAATTCAGTGCCAGAAAAGGATCAGAGAAGGTAGAGTGCCCAATGGAATGTACCCAATGCACAGTCATACTAGACATAAATGTGCCCTGTAAATGTAAGACAGACCTAAGATAAAGCTTAGATCCATATTACAAAACCATGTTCCCTATCCAAATTTCTTTTAGAAAATTGAACTTTGTGAAATGCCCCCATACAACATATTACCTGAGATTTTCTTGTTTGGAACTGTTTTATCATCAATAAATCAACAAACAGCAAGTGTTGGCAAGGATATGGAGAAAAGGGAACCCTTGTGCACTGTCAGTGGGATTGCAAATTGGTGCAGCCACTATGGGAAACAGTTGGAGGTTCCTCAAAAAATTAAAAATAGAACTACCTCATGACCCAGCAATTCCACTTCTGGGTTATTTAACTGAAGCAATCGAAAACACTAATTCAAAAAGATGTATGCATCTCTTTGTTTATTGTAGCATTATTTACAATAGCCAAGATATGGAAGCAACCTAAGAGTCCATCAATGGATGACTGGGTAGAGAGGATGTGGGACACGCATACAATGGAATGTTGTTCAGCCATGAAAAGAAATGAAATTCTGCTATTGGTACCAACCCGGATGGAACTGGATGATATTGTGCAGGTGGGATAGTCAGAGAAAGACAAATACCATATGATTTCACTTACATGTGGAATTTTAAAAAATCAAATAAACAGACAAATAAAACAGACACAGACTCATAGATACAGAGAACTGATGGTTACTCTTAAGAGGTGGGAGGGCGTTGGCGGAGATGAGTGAGAAAGGTGAAGGGATTAAGTAGAAATTGGTAGTTACAAAATAGTCATGGCATGTAAAGTTCAGCAGGGGGACTACAGTCAATATTCCCTATGTATGCATGGTGCCAGGGGAATTACTTCGTAGGTTATATACATGTCAAACCACTATGCTGTACACCTGAAACTAATCTAATATTGAATGTCAGCTGTAATTGAGAAAAAAAAGGGACATGAATCACAGGTAACATGATTCCTCAGAAAATGGGCTCATTTTTATAGAAATGTTAACAAAAATACATCTTACAGGGACAGAGTTCCAGAAAAGGCAGGTCCAAGAATAAAATTTTCTCTGCACAGATCCTGCCTCCAGGCAACAGGTACAGTGCTGAAGTCCAGGAAATGTCTTTTTAGCTCTGAGCCCTTGCTTACCTTTGCTGGCCACTAGCTGCCCATTAAGTAGTTGATTTCATTTCAAGTCACAGCTGCAAAGGAGACCCACTTTCTGACCAGGACTTTACACTGCGATTCCTCCTATTTCAGTCCAAAGTGTCTGGAAGGTTTAAACTACTTAAACTTTCTCTTCAGGAGAATATATTTACGTTTCTCGAAGCAGAAACCTTTGGTTTCCCTCACCTAGCATAGGAAAAGTCCTAAACGAGCAGATGGAAGCCCCACTGGACAGATAATGGGAGTAGGGTCGGTGGATTGGGAGAATTGAAGTCATTAGAATATAAAAATAAAACACAAGTGCACAGGAGTTGTCCCCGTTTCCTTGGGAAGGTCAGGAGCTTGGCACTGGGCAAATCAGTACTTGGATAGAAATCGCATCATTTAGAGAAGCCGTGAACACTTCAAGTACAGGTTTTGCACAGAAAGGTGGTGTTTTTGAAAAGCCTTACTTCCTCCCTGTCTGTTACTAGGTGCCGCATTCGAGCCAGGTTGTATTTTTTTGCACAATCCTCGGAAGGCCTTGGTCTGTTAGTTCTGTCACTTCTGCACTGGTTTAAACAACTGGCTACACATCCTTCAACCATCAGATCGCATCTCCTGCAAAGGGAAGTACAGATGAGTTACATAGAGACCTTTGCTGTCAGGTGATGGAGAGAAGATGTTCACGAGGATTATGACTGTGGACACCTCCTTCTTCCTCCACCTTCTACTCTATGGTCACACATCATTGGACTCACTAACATGAAATCTCAAATTGTCTGCATGGAGAGATGACTTTGGGCATTGGGATTTTAGGGGTGATGACCTGGAAATAAAGTAACTGATAGGCCTACTGGTGTCTTAGGGGTTTTCTGTTCCTACTTTCTGTCATTGTCCTAGAAGAATTCAGTATTCCTGGTGAGGTAGAGTGCAGAGGGTGCATATAGTCGTTCCTGACCATTGTAATCCTTGTTTAAAATAGCATTTTGTTTTCTTTAAATTATGAAAATATTATACATCATTATTGAACACTCATAAAAGGCAAGAAAATAATAATAAAAATTAACCACAACCTCACAATCCAGAAATAAATGCTTTCAATATTTTGAAGTAATAAAATTTTGGAATATGAATATTTTAGATACTATTATTGCTATTGGGGGTATATACATACACAGCACAAATCATTGAACTCATACTATGAAGGCAGTCTTGTATCTTGCTTTTAAAAGTTAACAATATAACAAGAATATTTCGTCAGGTTATTTAGACTTATTAAACAGGTAAGTTTTTTAGGCCTTCATAGGAGGTATTTCATGATAGGGCAGTAACATGTTTTATTTAGTCTTACTAAACATTCAGGGAGGTTTCAGAATATGTGAGATTGAGATTTCAATTCAATTATATTTCACAACAATTCATTGACTGCTCACCACGTGCAAGGTCATTTCTTGATTCTGGGGCCACAGGGATGAGTAAACACATGTCTTGTCCTTGTAAAAGGATTCCACAAGTCATAGTAACAACCATCTTCTTTTGTCGAGCGGTCTGCAGTTATAATAGTTATAATAACTTCTCCCACATACCATTCATTTGACCTTCACAAAGGCGGAGAGGAAGCCAGAATTAATGGTGCCCATTTTACAGGTGGGGTGCACAGAGTTTAACCACAGTGGTACCAAGCCGCTCAGTAGCAGAACCTGTCTATTTTCTAGTCCAGCGTTTTTCTACACACCTTGCTGCCTCAGCCCGGTGTTTGCTCTCCCCGACGGGGTTCTCTGTCCCCAATCCTGCTTTGGACCTGTCTTTCATCATCTGGCGCCTCTGGCTAATGGTTCTTGTGGGAAGAAATAGCTGGTCTCCTACGTCCTTTGGTCTTCATTCACCACCACTCTCCCCGTGTCCTCGGGACGCTGTTCTTGCTGAGAATTAATAGAACCTGGACCTTGCAACAATAGCTTCTGAAATGGCTGGAAGGAAAAGAGGCTGAGACTGTGAAGGGAAATCTTTCAGGGAAGGAAGGAAGTAGAGAAGAAGGATTGGACAATGGAAGGAAAGAAAAGAGAATCTGGATCCTAGACAGCCAAATGGAGAAAATAAAAACATGGAGCACGAGAGAAACGTGAAGGGACCGAAGGTGGCTGAGTGAGAGCGATAACGAGGAAGGGAGGGAGGACTCCTTTAAGCCATCTCAGCATTTCGAGCCCGGGGTTATTTTGTTGTTATATTTTAATGGGCTTTGGCTCTTTTTTCCCTTTCTTTCTCACTGCATTAGTGGTGCCATTCAGATGGGAAAGAAAAAAAATAAGAAAATGGTAATAGTCAATTTAAGGAGAAAAAAGAAACCACACGCACAGGGAAAAAATCACCAGACGCCAGCACAAAGACCCACTCACCTCTTCGTACAGGTCCCTGCTGGCTGGCACAGAGCTGACGCAGCTCTCCTGAGAGCAGGCTCAGAATGTCAAGAGAGGGACCTGGTGTAGGTGCTGGGGAGAGGGGCAGAAAGGAGGGCATTGCAGGGTGGGGACGTGGGATTAGAGGGGTCCATGCAGGCACATCCAATGGGCAGCCCAGGATGGCTTTGAATGTGGCCCAACACAAATTTGTAAACGGTCTTCAAATATGAGATTTTTTTTGTGACTTTATTTGTTGTTGTTGCTCATCAGCTATCATTAGGGTGAGTGTATTTTATGTGTGGCCCAAGAGAATTCTTCCAGTGTGATCCAGGGAAGCCAAAAAAGTGGACCCCCCGATGATTCTATGGACTGCTGAGACTGTCTGACTGCCTCCTGTGTGAGAGGCAGAACTGCCTTAAGTTAGAATGGACAGAAGAGGAGCCCAGGAGACAAAACAGCCATGCAGTGCCCAGGATAGATTTCCTGTCTGAATTCTTGGTGGTTTTCACTGGCTGCTTCTCCTTCACTGACTTTGTTATTATCTTTGTCAATCACCTCCCTGTCTCTACTGCTGAAGACTTTCAGTGCCAGTCGAGCAATCTCACTTAACTGTCCAGGTGCCTCATGCCTAAGAGGGCTTGTGATGGACTTGGGGTTAAAGTCTGGCTCTTCAGAAATAAATGGGAAGAGAACAGAATTCCTAGTTGAATTTTTAGATCTTATTATAATTTGTAGATATACAATATTGTTGATTCTATTGATTAAATGGATTATCAATGTATGTGTGATGATAATGATAATGAAGATTATTTACATTTCTGAGCTTTCCCACAAACTCTCCTGAGCAAGCAATAAACATTATTGCACTTACTTTTCACAATTATCCTATGATGTAGGGACCATCGTTATCATCATTTTATAAGTGCATAAATGCAGCCCTGGACATGATAACTTGACTCAGCTATTGAGCAAGATTGAAAACCACTGGAAGCTATTGAGTGACATTATCTAATATATATTTAAAAGGATCACTATGTAGACTGTAGAGCATGGGGACAGAAGCCCAGAGGTCACTTAGGAAGTGAGATATTATGGTGGCTTGGACACAAGTGGAAACAGTATAGTTGATGATCAGGGGTGTCATATTCTCAATGGTTTGATGATAAGTAGAAGTTCTGATAATTGGCTGTGTGATCTGAGAGAAGGAAAGAGATCTTGGATGAAACCATAATTTTGGCCTGAGCAAATAAAGAATGAGTTGCCTTTAATTGGAATGAGAACAATTGTTGGAGCAGTGGCTTTGAGGAGAAGAACACGTTGTCAGTTTTGGATGTATTAAGTTCGAGATGCTTATGAAATATCCATGATTATGAGTAAAAAGTAGATATCAAGGCTGGCTATATAAATTTGGGAGGCAACCACATTGATATGAGATTTAAAGCCATCATGCTGCATGGCATCTCCAAGGGAAAGAATGAAGACAGAGAACAGAGGGGAATAGGACTCAAGTCCAGGGACATCAAATGGTTAGAGATCAGGAAACTGAGGAGGAACCAGAAAAGACCAAGAAGGACCCACCATTGAGGTAAAAAGAAAACCAAAAGTGTTATTTTGAGTCCTGAAAGCCAAGTGAAGAGAATATATCAAGGGAGAAGAAGTGATCAGTCCTATCAAATGCTGCCAATAGCGCAAATGAAATAAGGATGAAAGTTAGAAATTGGATTTAACCCTATGTTAGTTACTGTTGACCTGGACAAGAACAGTTTTATTGGAGATGAGCAGAGGGTGTGAAAGCCACATTGGAAATTGTTCAAGAAGGAATAGAATAAGATAAAGTGGAAGTAGTGAATATAGAAAATACTTTCTGTAGTTTTGTTTTAAAAAAGTGTAAGAAAAGGGGCTAGTAGGTTGAAGAAGATATAGGTGTAATTTAAAGAGAGTTCTTGAATGTGAAAAATGACAGTATCCCTGGATGTTAGTAGGAATGGTCCAGTAGAAGAAAGGAAATAAGGAACGACGCATGGGAGAGAAGAGAATTTCTGTAATGATATTCTTGAGTAGACAGAGGTGATGAGATCTGGTTAGGGACTGGTTTGGGTTAGTAGCAAGCCGTGTTCATCAATGACTAACACAAGGAAAGGTAGAATGAGGGCTCAGATAGGAGAAGATACTGCTTTATGAAAGTTCTCCACTAGATTTTAGAGAAATAGGAAGGAAGGTGACTACATAAGAAGGAAGAGAAAGGAGTTGTTGGAAGTTTGAGAAGAGCATAGGTGAGATAAAGTGAACTTATTCCTAATGATTTTTTTTTTTTTGGTTTTCTATCTTTGACTCTAATTATTTTATGGCATGAAATATACTGTAGGAAATAAGCATGAAGATCTTTTTCTTTCGAGTCAGATGCACTTGCATTGTTTTTTGCAATGATAAGCAAATGTAGTTGACATATTATGTTGCCTTTCACTGCATGCCATTGGCTTCTTATGGGGCCCAAGTGTGAAGCCTGTGGGTTGGATTGCATCACGAGAAGACCTCATAAAGCTACTGCTGCAAAATGCTCTTAAGGCTAAGGATCTTTAGGGTCCAGGCATGAGAATTATATCATTCTCTTGGTCCATGAGCTCTTGTTTGGTTTTGGATTGAATTGGGCATTTCATATTTGGCCTATGGATTTCACAATGGTGAGTGTGTAGCCCAGCTTAAACGAAGATATAAAAGGCTGTAAGGAAAAGCCAAAACTGACAGCACAGGGAGTTCCCTGATGGTGTAGTGGCTTAAGGCTTCGGCATTGGCGCTGTCAGCGCTGCGGCCTGGGTTCGATTCCCAGTCAGGGAGCTACCCACATACCAAAAAGCAAAAAAACACACAAAAAAACCCCAAAAAAAACTGACAGCACAAATGCATTGCAAAGAGACACTTCTAGGAACAACTTTTGCTGTATTTTAAAGTGCCAGTTATTATAATTAAGGGACAATAGAAAAATAATATTGTTTAATAATGGTGTACCTTTGTGTGGAACCCTTGGAGACCTCCCCTTGCATGATGTAATGTGTCCCCACATTCCTAAGGGAAAGATTCCAGTATAGCTGCCTTATTTCTGCAAAACAAATAAAACTGGGTCACATCTAATTCTAAGATAATTAGAAAAACACATGTTTTATATAAACCACCCAGCTGCCCTTAGGACTCAAAAATGGTAGAACTGTTCCTCTAGACCCCAGAATTACTAGCTCAAATAAAAATGACCATGTAAAGACAATTGTTATTGGGCAACTCTCCAAACAATAATGGTCAGAAGTAGTCAGAAGAACAGCTATGCATGTAAACTTATCTCTTTGACAAATAGGAAAGTGTCAAAGATCAGGGCAAGCAAAAGTTCTGAAAGCTAGCTAGAACTAGAAACTCAAACCAAGAATGCTCTAATATATAGAAACAAGACCATAGGGTTTCAGAAATGAGAGGGACCTTTAAGACAATCTCAGTTAGGTCTAGTTCATTCCCTTTCTAGCACCATAAAGTCTGCTTCTGAAGCAAAGATTTCCCCCAACTATGATTTCTTTGTGTATGTATGTTCTGCGAAGGCAAAAGACAGCTGGGATTGAGGTAGACAAATGGATGTAGACAATTGGATGAATGTGCTCAGGGAGGAGATGAGGGTAGGTAAGTAGGTAGGTAGATCTTAAAAGTTAACTTGGACCAGCAGTGTAAGGTAGAGCTCTTCTCTGATGAGGTGAATTCAAGACTGTTAACAATGGCAAAATGATTTCCTGTTTGAATTATTCTAGACCAGTTCCTCTCAAATATTAATCTGAATATGAATCACCTGGGAATCTTGTTAAAATGCAGATTCTGAGTCAGTGGGTCTGGCATGGACCCCAAGATACTGCATTTCTTATGAGCGCACAAGTGCTGCTGGTCTGAGGACCACACTTTGGGTGTGGTATGGAGAGGCAATTTTCATGGGAACTGCATTCACTCGACTGCTAATCGTTTGGTTGTGTATTCTTTTCCCTCAAAGAGAATTCATTTGCATGAGGTATATTCAGTTCAAAGGTTCCTCCTGATACAGTACAAGGAGCAACATTTCTCTTCCCAAACTGATGGCAATAGTTGGGAGCCATCACATCACATCCTCTATTGTGGATCTGAGGATGTTTTCTAGCTAGTTAGTGGTTGCATGACCTTGCAAGATCTTGGCTAGGTCACACCCTCTTTGGGCCTCTAGTTCCTCACATAGAATGAGATGACTAGTCCCCACTCCATTTACTTTACAGAGTGAAAGTGACCATGTTGGATTAATGAATGTGAAACTACTTCACAAAGGAAAAATGTGATGCATAAAGAGAGTGAGTGGCTTTCCTGTCATACGTGCCCGGTATCCAAAGTCTAACCCCCTTTCTCACTGAAAGCACTTGATAGATCTGTGATGTGTCATACAGTTGTTAGGCATACGGTTACCACAGCACCCTTGATGCTGCCTGTTTCCTTAATCTGACTCATTTCTGCCCTCCGAGTTGAGTTGCTGGCCTTTCCTATCTTCATGGCTACCATTTCTGATCTTTTCTGTGGGGACCAGGACCCAGATTCCACAATTGGGTGAGGGCTATGATTTCCATGAACGGTATTTATTCCACAAGCTACCATTTTTGAGTCCTAGGGCAGCTGGGGGGGTTATGTAAAACATGTGTTTTTCTAATTATCTTAGAATTAAGGCTCATTCCCATTTCCCAAATGATGCCTCGGAGAGTTTAATACAGTCAGTTCAACGTCACAGAGCTGATCTACATTGTTAAAGAATTTCAAGTCTTAGCATGTCTGACTTCAAAGCTGGTCTGATTTCATCATGAACAAATTATTGTCCCCTCTCTTGTCCAAGGATTTTCATAGTAGACTCTGGGATGAGCCTCAACCCAAAACCTTAATTCTGATGATCCTATGAAAGGCATGAGAGAACTTTCGGGGACAGGTGACAAATGTCACATTTGAGATTACTGACCAACATGTGACAAGGCCTGGATTTGATAATGAAAGAACAAGGCTCAGCTTTTTTTCCCAGGGAGAAGTTATCAGTGACAGAAGGAGAACAGTGTCTCACCTAAGGGGACTGAGTCCATCTGTCATTTACAAAGTAAATGAGAACTCTACTGTCAGGTAAGGGAGAGGTGACCTCCGCTCATGGAATGAATAGAAAGAGACCAGGGAAGAACCCAGGAGGAGGAGTTTAGGGAGATGTATGTAAATCAGCTTCCCTGTGGAAGGCTGGGGAGGTCAGTGTCACCATGGATATCTGTCTTCTCAGCAGTGGTTTCCATCCTTGTCATGGTAGCTGTATCTGTTCGTCACATCGCATTTGTCTTACTATCTGAGACCTACTTTGTGGGCTGTGTTTTATTCACCATAAGCAGCAGAGGTGTTATTTCTGTGATTTACTGCCCTTTGGCACTGATCTTACTCTTCCTGTTTCACCTTCTCTCCAACCCTTGTCTAACATTTTAGCGTTTTGCTTTCTGTGTGGTTCACATTTGTCTTCTTTTCATATTTATTTTAGCATGTGTCTTATCCTCCCCATGTGTTTCACTCTCAGAATTTATCTTTCTGATTTTGAAAATGTGTCTCAGGATGGGATCCTTTTTTTTTCCTTTTCCCTACCTGGTCTTTATTTGTTTAATATTTTACATCCTTTCTATGCTTTGCTCCTAGCCTGAAGCGTTGGCTTTCTGCAGGGCAATTCTCTCGAGTGGGCAAGACGTGGCTATTTCCAGCAGACATGCCTTTGGTGGGAGCTGCTTTATTTTCCCCTGCACCTCAACGTTTCAGTCCGTACAAATGGGGGATATTAAAAGCCCAAGAGATAAACTGTGATCTCTGCTTTGACTCAAAATAGCTTTGAGAGTTGGCAAGAACGAAAATTTAGTTTGAAGACAGTAAAAGGGATGTCCCTGCTAAGATGATAGTCCATTTTTCATTTTTCTTATCAACATGAGAGGGAGGACAGGTCTACTTCAGTCATGTTTTTATAATTTTCTTTTTGACAGATCTAGACTGCTACGGTTCCTCCTCAGCAGTGACTATAGTTATAACATCAGCATTTTCATAGCTTTTAATAAATATGCAAATTTACATGCCAGAATCACCTTTATTTTTATCAAACATGATGATAATACCAATTATGGATATTAACATTTGAAGAGCTACATTTTATAGCTTACAAGGCATATTCTAGGCTTTCTCTCCTTGGTGCTCACGACCATCGTGTGAGTTACAGGATTGTTACCCCCTTTACTAGGGGACACCAGCACTCAAGTAACAGTGAGTAACTGGCAGAGCCAGAATTTGAACCAATTTCTTCTCATTTCTATTCCATGCTCTTTTCCAAAATCATGTTATATTCAGATTAATTTTGGTCTTTGGCGTCAGCCATAATTTTTAGAATTACTTTTCATTGCTTAGACTTCCTCTGATGGACGTCCTTGTCTGGTTTGACTGAGCCTAGTCTTATTTCTTCTGTCTGTCCCCAATCCGGCCCTTTTGCTCTAGCCTAGCAAATTTCTCTAACAGACGCAACTGGCAAAGATGCTAGAATGGGTGGATTGTAAGCGACTACCTACTACCATCATTTATGTCCAAGGTCTTTTCACACTCTCTGCTCCAGAAAATACTCTGTCCTTTCCTGATCGTCTCTAGGCTTTTGTCTGATGGCTGACAGTAGAAAAGTTTCCAAGAAGGAGAAGATAACAAGACATGTCATTCTAAAAGCAGACTCCTCCTTGACTCACAGAGACCAGATGACACAAATTCGGCCTGACTTTCTGGTGTCAGTGGCTGGTCTCCCTTTTGCTCTCCGCCTTTAACATTTCCTCAAGCTGGGACCTGAGCTTTCATAGCGATTGGTACTCTACGAGAGAGCCTGCTGATGTTTAATAAATATCAAACTGCTGCCCTGATGTTATCCCTGAGCAGTTGAAAGGGCCCACGTGCTGTGATTAGACCATTCAACTCTGGGGCTGTTTTAACACTTGACCTTACTCCAGGGGCAGCTGTCAGGGGAGTTCTGCCATCATACCGACAGGGACAGTGATGTTCAAACTCTTAGCGCATCTGCCTAAATTGCTTGCCATTTCAGAGTGAAACCTGGCCGGGAATACCTCAGGGCTGCTTTTGTTTTCCTGGTCATGCTATAGCAGGTTCACACATTCACTGGAGCTCAGGTGCAGACTTCTCCCCTTGTATCTCCTGTCACTTCCCCTTGATGTCACCTCTGGCCTTCCTGATGTGACTTGCAGCAATTTGTAGATGAGCCCTTCCATGCCTACCCCTTTCCCGTCCCTCCCCGTTGTACCCCTTTTCCTGCCCTGGCCACCACTCCCTTTTTCTAAGTGAGGGGGAGAGGTAGAGAGAAATGAATTTCAAACAAATAAAAACATAGCCACATTTAATATACTTAGGCTTACACCTCGGAAGACTTTCTACCCTGAATTCATCTTCTAAAGACATTGTTTTGCTCTCTTGCTCCAGGAGTAGGTGCCATATATTCCTCCTAATATTATTATCCATCATCTTCATTTACTCATTATCGATCTCCAAATCTAATTTATAATTGTCCCCTAAATTCACAGAACTCTCCACAGAAATACTCTTCCTGGCATTTGTCTTCAGGCAGAAATGCTTCTAAGCCTCAACTCCATTCTTTCTTCCTTCTTCCCTCTCCTTTTGTTTATTTTTTCTTTTATTCCATTTATACCCTAAACATTTCCTTGATTTTATGTATCAAAATTGATAATGGATGTAAAAATGTTTTCTAAATTATTGAGTGCTGTATACATAGCACTGTGACATGTATACATTACTATATTGATAATATATGTTGTTATATTCAGGATACTTCGATCTGGCAGCACTTAACTCCTTTTAGTAACCCAGATGCATTTGCAAATATTACTTAAGAAAGACTCAAAGAGAGGATAGCCGCACGCCTCCAGTCAACTAGAAGGAGTTAGTAATCATCAAATTAAGTTACAGACCATAACAGCATTATCATTAAGACTTGGCATGCCTGCTTTGTAAAAGTTAGACTGACTTCATTAATCATCTCAATTAATGTCCTCCCAGGATCCATACCCCATGCAATTGACTTTGTCACTCTTCTGAACATCAAAGAATGAAGTCTATTTTCCCACCCCTTGAATCTGAACTGGACTTGTGACCTGTTTTGGCCAACAGAATGTGGTAGAAATGATGGTTGCTAGTTCTGAGTCTAGGCCTCAGGAAGTCTTTCATGTCTCTTATATGTCTTTGCCTTCACTTTTATAACATGTCTGTACTACCCTGAGAACAAGCCTGGGCTAGTTTCTCAGAGCATGAGAGGCCAGCCTCCACATAAGCTCAATATGTGAGAGAGCTCAGTGGAGCTGACACCTGAAGAATTGACCACCTATCCAATCAAATGTGCTAGTTAAAGAATATATCCTTCTCACTCACTCTCTCTCTCTCTCATCATCATCATCATCATCTATCTGTCATTTCTATAGAGAGAGGAAGAGAGATGATAAGAAGTTGGCGCACTCACTGTGATGACTGCCAAGTCTAAAATCAGTGAGGCCTGCCTATAGTCTGGAAAGTCAAATGAGAATTGAGACTATGGTTTGAGTCCAAAAATCTGTAGTATGGGTCAGCAGATGGGAAACCCAAACATCCTTCTATGTTGCATTCTTGAGGCAGAATTCTCTCTTCCTCGGGGGACTTCAGTCTCTGTTCTTAAGGCTTTCAGCTGATTGCATGAGGCCCACCCATATCACGGAGGGTAATTGTTTAATTTAAACCCTACTGATCTTCATTTCATCTACAAAATACCTTCACAGCAACATCTAGACCACTGCTTCCCTACCTTTTGCCTCCTGTGTACCCCTTTTAAACCCATTTCTATAAATTGTATCCCTTGCTTTTAAAACAGCTGTTTTTAAATATCCACACTTTTGTTCAGTAACTGTCTTAATGTAAAATAGTGGAAATGAGGTAACAAGTTAGGAAAAAAAATTGCTACACTATAAGTACAAACCACAGATTTAATTTTACAGTATTCATAACAGTTAAATAGTGATCATGATGATTAAGTATTTAAACATCAAATAAAAAAACTACTTGAAAAGAATCACGATTAAAAACAATGCACTTACTTTTACTCAGTCAGTAACTAAACTGATCCAACAGTCTGTCTACGGATGCATTTATGTGTTTGGGGAAGTTCTAGAAACATTGCAAATGGATTGTTCTGAAACTGTGCATAATGATTGGTAGAAGAGTGGTTTGGGGGAAGGGTTCCTAACCACATCCTCACCAATCATCATTCACTAATGTGACCTAATTTTGTAGTTCAAACTTAATGTTTATTGTTCCATAACTAACGTTTTGCATTTTTTTACATTACTTCCTTTTTCATCATTACTGATTATTTTTACATACTCCTGAATGGTCCAGCACGTATGCCTGTGGGTATGTGTACCACTGCTTGGGAACTAATGATCAAGACTGTGTTTGACCAAACAACTGGACATCATAGCCCAGCCGAGCGGACCCATATATTTAACCAGTATATCATGTACCTGTGAGCAATGATAAATAAACATTTAAGTCCTTGAATTTGTTATATAGCAGTATTGTGACAAAAGGTAACTTTTTAAAAACTAAACCATACAACTTCTTTGCTTTTTATGAGCTAATTTGATTCTCATGAAAAGACTGATTCCCACTGACATGGTGGGCAGATTTCAGTGTCAGGCCCAGCCCCTACCTATGTTTTATCTAGTAAAATTCAGTCATGCTAAATGGAGTTGGTGGGTGGGGTGGGCAATGGTTGCTTGTTCTACTCTCCAGCAGAGCAGCTTGGCATCAGTAGAGGTATGACTGCATTTCTAGTTCAATGCACAATTTAGGAAATGCCAAAGTAGGATTGGTCCTATTTCTCCTTTTATTGCCTCTCTGAGCAGTCTTTTTGATCTGCAGACTCTAAGGCCTCCACTTGATTCTTTCCTTTTTCTTCTAAGAAAGCCTGAGTTCTCAGTCATTTACTCCTTACTGTCAACAGCTCTGTTTCTCTTCCAAGGAATATTTGCATTTAAAACCTTATCCCTAATTATGAAGTGAAAGGCTTTGATCATTACAAATAATTATCAGGCAATATGAATAGGTGGAGGAGATCTTTCTATGAAGATAAGGGACAAAAGGGTGTTTCTGAGGCCCGTGAAATTGTTGTCATCTCTGTAGAAGCCAGGAAGGACAACAGCCCTGTCTCAGTCTCAGGCTGTGGTGCAGGTTTCCATCTATCACGTAGGTTCTGAATACCATCCCCTCTTTTTGGGTCACTGAATCGAATTTCTATGGGAATAGTCAAAATCAACTTTCTCATGAAGCTTTATCTGATTTTTCCCAGCAGGATAAAATACTCCTTCTGAATTACTGAGGGATGCTTTTATCATTTTACTTAGCGCTGATTGTCCTGTCTTGACTTATAGTTGCGGGTTTTTCACTGGATGGTAGGCAACTCCAGGAAAGGCTCCCTCCTCTCCTTTTTCTTTCTCTACTTATGTATTTGCAGGAGATTCTCTACTATATGCTGGCACTGGGTTTGGCCTCAGGAGTGTGGATATAATAGGTCCTTTAGTTTAAAGAGCTCAATTGTCACTGGGAAGATAGCCTTGTCCATAAGAAATGATAGTGCAATGTGATGGGAGCAATGGTAGGTATTGATTTGAATTTTGTCTTCTATTATAGCAAATACTTCATCTCTGTATCAGGGCTTGCTATAAGAAAGAAAAAAAATTCACCATTGTAAAGCTTTTTCTTATTTTTTTCTTTCATGCTAACCAACAACTCTTGAAAATTAAAAAAAAATACTTTCTATCTTCAAGTATATAGTGGAGGTCAATTGCTTTTTTATAGACAATTCACCCCTACTCTCTTGTGAAATTTATTTGAAATTCCATCCATGGGCAACTATGCTATTGAGTTCTACTGGCCATGGAGCTGGTCATGTGACCTACGCCAGGCCAATCAGAAGCTTCTTCTGGGAACTTCTTTTGAACTGAATCCGAGGAAAGAGACTATTGAACACCCTGGCAGTAAGGTAAGAAGCATGGGTCCTGGATTTGCCAGTGGCCATGGTCCAGCCTCATGGAGAAACTTAGTATGGAATATTGCAAGTGACATTCATAAAGAAAGAAGGTGAAAACAAGAGTCCAATCTGTTGTTTTTGTATCTTAGCTATTGCAAATAGTGCTGCAGGAAATATAGGGATGCATGTATCTTTGCAAATTAGTGCTTTGAAATTCTTTGGGTAAATACCCAGAAGTGTAGTTGCTGAGTCATAGGTATTTTTATCTTTAATTTTTTGGGGAACCACAGAGATGCCCATCAATAGACAATTAGAATACAATGTAGTATTACTCTGCCATAAAAAATGAAATATTACCATTTGCAACAACATGGATAGATCTAGAGCAGAACTGGGCATGACATTGATCATGGTCCATTGGTGGACCACCAAGAAATTTTGGGGTGACCACCTGAATAATAAAAATGTAGCTAGTGGACCATGACAATTGGAGAAGAAGCCCTTGCCCTAAAAATTCTGCCAAGGCCTAACTAAAGTGTATTAAGCTAAGTGAAATAAGTCAGACAGAGAAAGACAAATACAACATGATCTCACTTATATGTGGAATCTAAAGAACAAAATAAATGATCAAACAAAACAGAAACAGACTCATAGATACAGAGAACAAACTGATGACTACTAAACTGGAGGGAGGTTGAGGGGCTGGGTGAGAAAGGTGAGGGGATTAAGAAGTACAAATTGGTAGTTATAAAATGGTCACAAGAATGTAAAGTACCGCACAGAGAATATAGTCAATATTGCAACAACTATGTAAGGTGTCAGATGGATACTAGACTAATTGGGAGAATCACTTTATAAATTATATAGATGTCTAACCACTATGCTGTACACCTGAAACTAATATAAAATGATATTGAATGTTGACTATAATTGAAAAATAGTCATGGGGATATAAAATATACCATAGGAAATATAGTCAATAATATTGTAATAACTTTGTACAGTGTCACATGGGAAATAGGCTTATTGTGGTTATTATTTTGTGAGATAAATAAATGTCTAAGCACTATGTTATTTTGTACACCTGAACCTAATAAAAGAAAGTCCAGGTGGTATGCAGTCTTTGGATGAGGTGACTTAGATCAATTGCCAAACGTTTTTTATCTGTGATCTTATAATGAGCCAATGGCTTCTGCATTCTGCTTAAGCTTGTTTAAATTGAGTTCCTTGGAAAACAAAAAAACTTGACCCATTAGTTTTTCCTTTCAACCTGCCAATACCTTATTTTCCAAGAACCCACTTCACACCTTGAATAGTTCATAGGAATGAGTATGTTAAATCTTCTTTAATTTTGTCAGGGCTTAGATTAAATTGTATGTTACAAGATCTATGATATAGCATCTTTTGGCTTTTCAGCTATTTTTGGAACAATGGGATATGAGCAGGAGAATTCTTAGATTTGATTTGTGGATCTTGAAAGAATTAGGATATGCAGCTTGGAAGACAAGTTTCTGAGAACAGAGAAGCAGATATAGCCATATATTTTATTACCCAGCCACAGAGAGGAGAGGGGGTGAGTGCAGGACATTCTCAGCTGACATTGAGGAGAAGAGAAAAGGGGTATGGAAAAAACTAACAAAAATGTATATTTAATGTATATTTAAAGAATGAGCAGCACTGCAAGTAAATTTTTCTAGTTTAACTGTTATTCCTTCCTCAGAACCATGGAGTAATTTACAGTAACTTTGGTGCCCTAATTTGAACATTTGATGTAATACATTCTGAATTTATGATCACATAAATGTAGTTTTATTATCATCATCTCCAACTCCACAAAGTTATTAAATTCTTACTATTTGCTTAGTTTTATTTCAGGTATGGTCATGTATAAAGAAATAGAAGGCTTGTTTTTGCTGCCATATCTATTCCCATTGTATTGAGAAAGCCAGGCATGCAATGGAAAAGGTAAAATAATTTGCAAGGTAGTTTAAGCTAAGTGACAAAGAGATCTTAGCTGTAAAGGTCTTGAAAAGAGTGGTCCAAGGAAGCTAGTGGCAGTGAAACTTGAAATGTAGAGACTTGCTAGGCAGAATAGAAGGGGAATGGCCTTTTAGCTTGGGACATAAGTATGCAAGTGGATGAACTGGGGCTGTCCATGGTATATGTGGAGACAAATGAGACTAATTTTGGTTGGAGCCAAGTGTGGTATTTGGGTAACAGGTTAATGAGAAATCATGTTAGTCAGGCTGGATGGGTCAGATTGTTAAGTATCTTGAATGCCATACTCAGTTATTAGGAGTTTATTATGTAAGACAAATGGCTTTATCTTATGTAGTAACTCTGGCTGGCTCTGGGATGTAAACACAGTAAGACATGGACCCTCACCTCATGAGGTTTACAGGCTGGTGGTATACATAAAGATGACTAAACGAACAACATAATTAGCTAACATATAGTTAAAACATGATGTCTGTATTAATCCAAACATTCAGTGGGTAATTATTATGTGTGAGGCACAGTGTGATGTGAGCAGGCTGGGTCAGAGCTCTGAGTCCATTTGGCACTGGAGGCACTAAAGGTGTACATGTATTTCAGAATAGAAGAATAACTGTGCAAATCAAACCCTGGAGATAACTTCTTAGATCTACAAATGTTTTAAAGGAATGCTTGAATAATTATGACACCTAATACCCGACGTTTGTAAACTGTTTTCTCACTGAAGTAGGTTAAGGAGCTGTTCCTGATTTCTTTCTTTTTCATTGCCCTTTCTAAGATATTATTTTACTTCAGTGTAGACCCTTTTTGCACCTAGCTCTACTCTGGCCACTTCCGGTGGCCATCCCTCAATGCAACAGGCTGAGTCCAATCCTCTCTTCCCCTTTGGTTATGTTTATATCATTCATTTGCTTAACAGATATTTTTTCTTCATAGGTGCTATCAAGGTAAATTTCAGGCCTTTCATTGTTGGAATAATCACACATTCCTTTTTTGTCTGTTTAAAATTTTCCCAGTTTTGTGGACTCATTGACATACATCACTATATGATTTTCAGGGGTATAGCATGGTGCTTTGATTATATATATTGTGAAATAATTATCACAATAGGTTTTGTTAACATCTATCATCTCTATAGATAAAAAGAAAATAAATAAATTCTCCTTGGGATAAGAACTCTTAGGATATACTGTCTTCACACTTTCATACGTATCATACAGCAGTGTTAGCCATAGTCATCACTAGGGTTACTAGGTAAGCCTATTACTTATTTATCTTATAACTGGAAGTTTGTGCTTTTTGACCACCTTATCCAATTTTTCCTCCCTCCCACCTCTGCTGCTGGTAACCACAAATCTGACCCTTTTTTTTCCTATGAGTTTGGTGTTTTTTAGCGTTTGTTTGTTTTTTAGATCTCACATACGTGAGATCATACAGCGTCTTTCTCTGTCTGAGTTATTTCACTTAGTATATTTCCTTCAAGGTCCATCTATGTTATCACAGATGATAGGATTTTCTTGTTTTCTTTTGTGGCTGAATAATATTTCATTACATATAATGTAAATATGCATGTATATCACGACTTCTTTATCCATTCATCCATCAATAGACACTTAGGTTATTTCCATATCTTGGCTATTACGAACACTGTGGCTATGAACATGCGGGTGAAGATATCTCTTCAAGTTAGTGTTTTCCTTTTCTTTGGATAAATTCCTAGAAGTGGAATTGGTGGATCATATGTTAATCCTATTTTTAATTTTTGAGGAACTACATACTGTTTTTTGTAGTGGCTGCTCCAATTTACATTCCCACCAACAGTGCACAAGGGTTCCCTTTTCTCCACATTCTCGCCAGCATTTGTCTCTTGTGTTTTTATGATAGCCATTCTAACAGATGTGAGAAATCACACTGGTGGAATCTAAATTTAAGATCTCAGTACTTCATTTGAATCCATATCCTATGTGACTTACTTAGCATTATTGAGTCTCTTATTCTATTTTTGGAAACAAAGTCCTCCCTGCACAGAAGCTTCATGGTACAGGAGAGTGAGCCTGGGCTTTGGAGTTAGACATCAGCATTTAAAAGCTTCTGCTGTAGACCAGGAATCTGTGCTCTTAGAGAGCTGGGGTGCTGGGAGTCAGGGCGGGGCAAAGGGAATGGGTGTGTGGGCTCTTGGCTGCTATAGTGGGAACAAATGGGAATTGAAGGTGCCTCATAAATAAAGGTGGGCTTTGAATCAAAGGAAAGGACTGAAGTGAGAATTCTATAGGAGGCCAGCTGGTGCAAATGGGTCCCAGTGAAGACTACAGCAGGTGTCTTCAAGCTGGCACCACCAAGAGGTTCAGAGGGTAAGTAGGAAGATGTATCGGGACAGGTGACTTGCTTGTTGACGGCCATCTAAAGGATGTGATGGCATCATCCAAGTTGGGGGATGGGGACCGTTCTGAAGACTGTGTGAGCGTAGGTTCCTCGCTCTGGTCTCTTTGAGACTTTACATCTGCAAAACAAAAGTTATACTGCCTACCTTGCAGACACCCTTGAAGTCATCTAGCACATAGTAGGTATTAAAATATACTCCCTCAAGCAATTCTACAAAGCTCTTCTTTGCATGTTTGAGGAGCCTCCTGTACACGCAGCAGGATGATGAGCATCTCACTGAAGGTCCCCAGAGAGTCTCAGAGCCTCAGAGCCTCCTAGCCTGAACCTCTCACCACTGTTCCTGATACGTGCCTGCGAGTTGGGTACAGGTTCCAGCTCTCAGTCTCTGCTGTTCTTTCAGGACTTTCCTTTTTATATTTCTTTCTTAAACTTTTCACCCTCATTAAATTAAACTCCAGTTTTTGGCAAAACCCTGTTCCTGGGGGGAGTTCTTAAAAAGTCCCACAGTGAGTTAAAATAAAATATTTCTTCTGCAAGTGCTGCGGAAGCGGATCTTGTCTGTATTGGAAGACCTGGAGTCCCCACAGCCTCGCTAGCCCAGGATGCTTTGGTTTGATATTTGAAATTATCCTTTCAGTGAAAACACCAGGGAGGCTGGATTGTAACTTAGGTCCTTTTAAATTTGCTTTACTCCTTGGATAGAAGCAGCTCATTAGAAATCCATTCCTTATCGTGCATTTGAAGACAAGAGGGGGAGATCATGCTTCCAAAACCAAAGCCTCTCCTTTTTTTCTTTTCTTTCAGTCATTTGAGCTGTCTGATGTTCTGTCCTGTATCTCTGCCTACACCTGCCCAAGCTGAGAGATGGGGCTGTCTCTTAAAGGCACAGATCCATTAGGATAACAATATCTCCTGCTTTCAAATAAGCCTTCCCTAAAATCTGTCTCTTTGGCCTTTCTTCTTTTTCCCCCTAGTAACCATGATTAAACCATGGCATTGGATAAGCTGATCTTTTGTTATTTATTGTATTTTCCTAACACCCACACATCTTGGGGTAAGTGGACATTACCGATGAATTATTACTGTAACAATGTGTTCCTGGGTCATAAAGCCAGTAGCAATTTATACAGCTGCTAAGAATTGTGAGGAAACTTGAAACTAGTTATCTTTGCAATGCATTAGATAGAGCAAGGCTGGGTCAGAGCCTGAATATCTAAGGGCTGCCTGTAGCACCTCTTTGTACCAACTCCTTTATTCCCTGCTGAGGAGTGACCCCAGTTTCCGCTCAAACCTCAGGTACCTCTTGCCCTTTCTGAGATTCCAGCAGTTTATTTCTGAAGTCATAAATATAGTATGGTGGTTGTCAAAAGAGTTGAATTCATTCATTCAAATAAGTATTCATTCATTTACTCAAAAGTTTCTCTAGCACTAGCATTTGCTTGACTTCAGTGCTGAGGGGACATGAAAAATAACTATCTTAATTTAAGAAGGAAATAAAACAGAATTCCAATATAATCTTAAAATTAGAAAGACAACAAAACTTTTCCTTTTCTTGGAAAGCACTGAATACAGCACAATATTCAGGAAGGGAGCTGCGGGCGGGGTAAGAAATACTTTCATAGAGAGGATGATTTCTGAATTGTGTTTTGGGGAATGAGTAGGAATTTGGGGCATAACGTGGAGGTGATTGGCGATTGAGATGTCTGAGAGCCAGGTCCAGGTGTCCAGCCCTGGATGTAACAGGGAGGACATTCCCAAACTTGAATGTGGATATAAAGCATGTGAGTATCTTGTTAAAATGGAAGATTCTCATTCTGTGGGTCCAGTATGGGGCCCGAGCGTCTGTTATTCTAAAAATTTCTGGTTAAAGCCTCATTCTTGTTTCTTATGTCTCTTAAATCTTTTATCTTTTCTGGGGGGAACTTAAAAAATTATTGATATAAATTTAAGCCAACAAAAGAGTTAAAAGAGTAGTACAAGAAATTCTACATACTTTAAAAAAAAAGAAAAATAAAAGAAATTCTACATACTTTTATCCAAATTGAAATTCAACATTTGTGAACATTTTTCTCTATGTTGTATCTGTGTAATATATTCTTTCTGAACTCTTTGGAAGTGAGTGAGCTGATGACATTGTGCCCCTTTACCTCTAAACTTTTCAGAGTATATTTCCTAAGAAAAAGGTTATTTTCTTAACATTTATCAATCAGAAAATTTAACATGGATCAATATTGTTATTTAATACAACCCATATTCAAAAATTTTCAAGTGTTTCAATAATGTCCTTCACAAGAATTTCCCTCCTGGTCCAGAATCTGTGTTTGGTTGTTGTGTCTCTTGAGTTTCCTGCAATCTGTGGTTATTGCTTAGCTGTTTTTGTCTTTCTTGACCTTGACAATGTTGAATTGTACAGGCCAGTTATTTTGTAGAATGGCCCTCAATTTGAGATTGTCTGATGTTTCCTCATAATTAGATTCAGGTTTTATATTGGCAGGAAGATCACAGAGGTGATGCTGTGTCCCATCATGTTTTGAATAGCAAAAATCGAATGGACATGATGCTGGCCACCAATACCTCCACCAAGGAGGGTCTCCCTGCCAGGAGCTCTGTGCTCCTGAGAGTTTTGCTTGGCTTCACTTTGAATCTCTGGACAACAGATCTTATGTTAAGATAGTTCTTTACACTCCCAGACTGGCCTTTGCATTTTGCCCTGTGGTTCTGCATACACTTTCTTAGGTAACACACCTCCGGCTTCTTTTTACACAACTTGCAGTCCTGATGGTCACGGCCAGTCTGTATCTCTTGCCTCATCTCTGGATACTTTGGTCCTGGTGATCTAGGGTGTTCTTAGGATGGGGACCGTGGGAAGATTGACAGGCTAAGCTACTTGAAGTTCTTCTCCATGGTTGTACTCCTCTTGTCCACAGTTTTTATTTCCACTGCTACCTCTGCCTTGAATGCTCAACTCACCCCCCCCAACTCACTTCTTCAAGAAGTCCCCCTCTACCCCAAGTCACCCCCAAATAGTTCATGTGTACATTAAAGTTTGAAAAGCTCTGTCTAGTCCTGAATAAGATTACAAGTGCTGGCTAGATCAAGCTGCAGGGCAACCAGACTCAGAGCTGGGAGAGAGTAGGGTGTGAGGGGTGAAAATCCAAGGCTCTCATTGTGTGACCCACTGGCTCCAGTACTTCCTGGCTAACGAGACACGTAACCTCTCTGGGCTCCGGTTTCTTTAGAAGTAAAATGGAAGTCACACTGTTGTCTGCTGTATAGGGTTGTTGAGAAGAATAAGTGATATAACACAGGCCACTTGTTTGCAGATGATGTGATTCAATACGTGTTGTGAGGAGGGGAATGGTAGAACTTGACGCTTAATTAGACAACTTGTATTCCACCAGCCTGGGGACCAGGTCAGCCTCAGAGGATGGGGTAGCACCCAAAACAGGTGGCAAAGGGGCCTGTGCTGCACAGATCAGGAATATTCAGGGCCCAGTAAACAACCCAATCCTTAGGAAGTTGTCAAAGCTTCAGTTGCAAGGTGACGGGAGCTGGTCAGGGCATACAGGACATGAGTGCTGCCAGGGCTTGTCCTCAGGAACCATGTTTTGGACCAGAAATGCAAGGACAACAGAAGCAGTATTTCTATATGATTTCTGATGAGAATCACTAATAAATGTCAAATTGTTGTGAAAGCAAGCTTCCTGCAGTGCCCAGAGAGAGGTCCAAAGGAGAACGGTTCTGATCAAAGCCCAGATTTTTTCTGTCACGGGTGTTTTCTATGCAACACACCCAAAGGCATTTTGTAAAATAGCAGAAGCTTCTGAAATGAAGACTTGTTAATAGGATGCGGTTTGTGTGTTGTCAGCTCATTCCCAGAATGGGTTCTGCACCGAGACTGACATCAGAATGGAGAGTAGAGATGAACTCCCTCACATGTTAGCACTTGATGGAGAAAAGGAGAAAATCAAATGTTTTAGTGGCCTAAATACTACGACTCTTGACATGAACATTTTTAGCTCCATTTAGCTCTCTCAGACTAATGGGGTTATAAAATCATTCTGCAAGAATGACACCATTAGTGGATTCAGTTCTGTTCTGCCATGAAGCTTGAAAGTATATCAATTAGCAAATATTTGCTGAGTGTCTACTGTATGCCAACACGGCGCAAGGCGTGGGAGAGGATTGGACGTTTGCATTAGGTGAGGTCCTCGGTGATGTGACAACAGCAGTAGCTACTACTGGAATGTATATGTTAAGTTGTTTCAAATCATTTTCTCATATCATCTGGCACTGCCCCTCATTTTGCCAATGAGAAAACTGAGGCACAAAGGAGCAAAATCACTCCCCCAAGGTCATACGACAAAGAGCTGAACTGCTTTTCTCTTCCACCTGCTTTTTCACCATGATGACTTAGAAGAGAAGACATCGTATGTATTGGGAGACACCAGAGGAATCAAAGCACTGATGTGATAAATGAAAAGATCATTAATAGGAATGTTATTCTTTCAGTGAGGAGTCGGCCCACTTACTCGATGGCGACACTAAGACGAATGGATGTGCTCACGGACTCAGGACGTTTATTACCTAACGAAGAGAACGCAGGTGCCTTCATGCAGATTAACCCTCTGCATCACTCTGGTTGCACTACCGGACGAGCTCTTTACTTTCTGAATGTCTGTGTCCTGCGTAGATGGCATCTGGAGTATTTAGTGTGACTTCCCTCGGCTCCAGCTTGGAGGAGGCCAATGTCATCAGTCATTCTAGATGGCCCACCTCCTGCCAGGGGTTCTGGAGGTGCTGGAAGCAGAGCAGTTAACCACTGCCGGAGAGAGACAGTCTGCATCATGGGAAAGGGGGCGGAACCCCTGTAAGGATGGGAAACAGACTGCTGGAAGATGGATGTGTGTTGTCCACCCTGCACGGAGAGGCATCGCCACCCTGCTGTCACTGCTTCCTCTCTGCTCCCTGACTGGTGGAGTGTGGCTGTTTGGGGGACATGGAAGGAGTGTGTCTGGGCTGATTCAGTGAGGGGCATGGCTCTGAGGTGGAGCATTTCCATCCAGAAGGGACAGAGAGGCACATAGGGCAGTTGTGGTGGAGACGTACTGCTGTCCAGTGAATTTATCACTGAGCGTCCTGCTCCTGTTTCCTAGGAAAAGAAAGAGGAATGGGGGTGGGGGGAGCTAAACACCAGGCAAAGAGAGTTAATCTGTGTCCAGAGCATTTTGAAATAATAAAATCAGAGCAGGCTCACTGGATACCATCCATTTCCATTTCACGCTCTCAGAGCCTGACGACAGAGAGATGAGTTTGGCTGGCAGAATTCTTTCTTTCTCTGGCTCGCTATCTAACTGAGTTTTCCCCTTCTAGAATATTGGGAAGAAGTCTAACGGGCTTGGAAGTTACACTTAGGACAACAGCGCCAGGAGTGCCCATCCTTCCTCTGGCCTTAGGCGAAGCCTTCCAGCTGCCCTCTCCTCTCAGTCTTATTATACCTTTCCAAGTGGGCTGCAAGGGCACATCTCCAGGGCACTGCCTCGTAGCACTCCTTGTTTTAATAATTCTTGTGGGTCACAACTGACAGGCTGTCAGGGGAGGCATAACACCTGGGAAAGCATCTCGAGCCCATCTCAGGCACAGTGCCCTGGTGCCCAGGCCACCTGATGTCCCAGAGCCTGCTACTTGGCTCATGCAAATACACTGACCTTCTGACCCAAGAGGAAGACAGGTCAGTGATAACCTTGTTACTTTGCAAGATCCAACTAAATTTGGTTCCACAGTCCAAAGAGAAATGGAACAATAAGGGGGGAAATGACATCCAAAATCCTTCTTAATCAAAACATTTGAAAGGACCTGGCATGCAGTCATTGTGCTCCAAATTTATTCCTACAATAGAACGTGGGCAATACTAATGAAATAGCAATCCTTGGGAGCACAGTGCAGTTATGGCAGTGAAGCTCTGCTTGCAAGCTGCAAGGCGAATACAGGGGAGCCTGGATGTGGTAATGGACTGTTAGGCTGTGAGGGTTGCTGCTGACCCACCAGCAGCACCATCCCCAGAGCAAAGAGCATTCACAGTGGTCTTGGGGGAAGGACACTCCACTAGACTTGGAGGGACCCCAGGCCTCGAGCAGGCTCTGCTGTCAGTGCTAGCTGCCTCTGGTCTCCAAAGGCATTTGTAACTTAGGAAAGGGATGGGAGAGGGAAGGCATAATTGCCTTTAATTGAGGGACTGCCAAAGGGACAAGATTTACATATTTTGTTTTATTTGATCCTCACTGTTTTCTCCATCCTCATTTTGCACATGACACAAATTCAAGCTTATAGGTGCTAAATAATTTTTACCCAAAGCCTCAGAACTTTCAGCTAGACAGAAATTCGAATTCTGGCCTGTCCAACTTCAAAGCTTATACATTTATCTTTTCCCTACAGATTATACCATTTCAGTTCAAGATTTCTGGGGCCTCTTTCAAGAAATGAATGTAAAATTTCTCATGAAATTCTCATTTCCTACTTGTGTGCTGTAGGCTGGCAATGGAAATCCTGTCCTTCCAACCCTCTCGCATGCCAGGTTTCCCTCTACATAAATGACAGAGTTCATTAGTTATCAATTAAACAAGCAAACACATGTTTGTTGAGTGCCTACTGTTTGCCAAGCACTGTGCGATGTGCTCATACTGTCATATGAAAGAAGACCAAGTCCTGTGCTAGTAAAAGAGAGAACAAATTCTAAAAAGGCATTAAGAATGTAGAATCAAAATAAATAATTACAGCTTATAATGGGTACTGCTACTTGAAAAAAAATAAAACAGGGGGCTGTGATAAGCAGTGGGAATGGGGAAAACATCTTTACATTGTGTGCCGGGGGAGCTCAGTTGAGGCCTCCAGGTAAGGGCAGGCAAGCTGTTTCAATAACATGAGGAAAGAGATACTAAACAGAAAGAACAGTGAGTGCAAAGGCCCTGCGGTGGGAAAGAGCCCATTTCAGCTGTGAAAGGAAATCTAGGAAGCTGGCAGAGCGGGCCAGCGGGGAGTTGCACACTCCACAGAGAGGGGCATAGGTCAGGCAGGACCTCAGTAACTGTGGAGTCGAGCTGTTCGATCTATGTGGCACAGGATCAAGGAAAGGGTTCCCAGCAGGTAAGTGGTATGAGCTGATTTACTGTCTATACTTGTGTTTTTAATAGGAAAACATGTCTGTGGCCCAAAATTGAAAATATGAATTTTTATGATAAAACTATCTCCCTCTCATCCCTGTTCTTCTGTTCCCCAGACAGGTTGCATATCCTGCTAAATAAATTATATACATATTGTATCTATCTATCTATGATATATATATATACACACACATATATATAATCTGTAGTATATATAATATTTATATGTATCACATATAAAATGAGCACACATACAGGCCCCATTTTTTCCTCACCTTATAATACAGCTTGCATGTCCATATTGCACTGGTACATACATGACCACATCATTGACCACTCTGGAGCCAGACTGCTGAGTCTAGGTCCTGTCTTCAATGACCTTGGGCAGCTTACTAAACCTCTCAGTATCTGGCAAATGCCATGGAGAGGGTACCCCCACCTCACAGGAATGCCACCAGGAGTGAGTGAGTTAATACACAGTAAGTGGCACATGTGGTGTGCCTATGCCCCCGTTGGTAGGATGTACCAGTCCTCCATTGCTGGTCATTTAGGTGATTTGCAGTGTTTGCTCTTATAAATGCAACAATGACTATTTTGGTATGTATGCTATTTCACTCGGGTTAATATCTGTCTAATAAATACCTAGGAGTACAACGGATGGGTCAGCCCAAAGTATCTTTGCAATGTTGATAGATGTTGTCAAGTTCTCCTTCACAGAAGATTTTTCGATTTACAAGTTCACCCACAATGTATCTCATCAAACTTGTGATATTTGCCAACCAGAGAGTTAATTAGTAAGATTGTGTGGTAGTCATTTGTGTTGCATCTCCCTTAATTTGATAGAGTCTGAACATTCCCTTTGTATAGTGAGTTATTGCTTTTTTGGTTTTGTTTCATAAACACTGCTTGCGTTCTTTGCCTGTTTTCTTCCATGACATTGATGTTTTCTTATTCAACTCTATTAGCGTAGCAGGTTATGGGGAAACTCCGGTCAGAATTCTGGTTCTTCCTCTTACTTTCTGTTTAATTCTGGGCAGGTTAATGAATCTCTCTGAGCCTCCCTTTTATGTGGCTAATGTAGTATCTGTGTCATGTGATTGTTGTAAGGTTGAAGTGACTTATGAGGAACTAAATATGCGGATGGACAAAGGACCAGACCTTGTGTACAGACAGAACTGCTCAACAATTATCAGTAACCAATCCAGGAACCCAGACCACAACCTCTGTACCAATCATCCCTAAATGGTTGAGACTTAATCCATAACTGCAGGTTTCCCTGATTTTTGCCCCTGCTTCCAACTTAGGACCAACTGGAGAAAGCCAAGTGTGTTCCCCTAACCAGCCATGCAGGGTGATCCTCTTCTGTGAGCCCATCTCCAGTCCACCCACACCAACAGCCTCCACTCAAGGCACCCTGACAGCTTTTTCTTTTTCTCTCTATAAAGCTTCCCCATCCTCTGCCTGCATCTGAGTCTCTGGCAGATGCAGTGATGGCAATGGACACCCTCACCATAGCAAGCTCTCAGTAAATTTCTTTTTCTTATTCTAGTGGCCATCATTTATTTCCACAACTGGTGTATGTAAAATGCTTAGAAGAGAGTATAGTATGTAATAAACCTAGTAACTGTTCAATACCACAGTTGTGGTCATCTGTCTGTGATCTATGATGCTATGGATAATTTTCCCAAAAGTTTCTCTCTTTCCCTTCATGGAATGCAAGCTCCATGAAGGAAGACACTGCCACTAATACATTTTGAGATCTTCCAGAGAGCCCACACGGAATGCGAGCAAGGCGATGAAAGGGCTGGATGAATAGTGACAGAATCTGGTAGTTCAGAGGGTAATAATTATACTGTACTCTAAAGCTTTAAGCCCTTATGGAGGCCACAGGGAGAATTAAGAGTCAGGGCCGCTCTTTCCCTTTACACTTGAGTAGGGACAAAAAATGAATGAAGAAAGTTGAAAGATAGAACAGTTTGAAAGTCCAGATATGTGAGCTCTGTGACATTTGGTAATTACAAAAACTATCCTTAGTTCCCTCCCACGTATTAATAATTTGAGGATGATACCAACCACACAGAGCCATTGTGGGGAGTGGATGAGACTATTGATCAAAAAGAGTTCCTAATGGGGCAGTAGGCCACAGCCCTTGTTTGGTAAGTATTTGTTCATTCATCTGCATTTATATACTTTACTCTTTATTGAACATGTATCTATATGTGAACTTGATAACTATTTATAAATGTCCTATCAAGGTAGGCAGGGCCAGAACTGCCATTCCCATTTGCTGGATTAGAACGCTAAGGCTCTACACCATGAATGGAGTTACTTAAAGGCACGAGGCTAGTGGCTGCAGATGGAGTCAAGTCTTAAGCTCAGTCCTTTGATTTCATGTTCTATGTTTAGTACACTTAATGTTTCAGCCTCATAGCTTCTCTTTGCACATTTGCACTGCTTTTAAAGGATAAGAAAAAAGAAAGAAAGACAGAAAGTTTACTGGGCTCCCGAGACCCTCCTGGCAAAAGTCTCAAGGTCAGTGCACCTAGAGCTGCGTGCCTCTGCGTCTCTGCCATCATTTCCATGGGGTCAGAATGAGTGAAGCAGAGAGGTCCGCAGAGCACATGTGTGCCCATTGCTCTTTGCTCCCTATCCTCTCATTGTTCCTATTCCCTTCAGGCTTTTGGCCGCTACAAGAAACAGCAGCTGTGGCCATCGAGTCCATGCCACTAATTAAATGGGATTTATGTTGCATATTTGAAAATGATTGCCTTCTGGCCAAGGCACAGCAGCTTTCTGACATCAAGTAACAGTACACTGAGCTCCAGAAGACTCTTCTTTGGCCAATACACCCCTCATTCCATTCCAGTCAACATGCATTGATCATGTGCTATGTGCCAAAGACTTAAAGGTGAGATATCCTTGCATATCACCTCCACAAATCTTTTTTGAGCACCCACAAAGTGTAAGGTCATGTACTGTGTTCATGTGTGGAAAGTGTATGGAGAAATGGCAGAGGAAATTCAGAATATCGAGAAAATGGTACCCCAGACTAGAATGTGAGTCCAATGTGAACTGAAATGCAAGACTAAGGCAGTGCCAGAAAGGTCAGGCAAAGTAAAAATATGCCAAGATCCTTATTTACCATCCTTGTGTTAAGAATGTAAATAGAAAAAAATACAGCCCACACCATTTTAATGAACCCTCCCTTTGCCCCTACATTTGTCCTATTTCCATTTGTATTTGAACCTGTGAGCACCATTCCAGATGAGGAAGCTGAGCTGCAGAGAGCTCAGAGATTCTGGAATCCTGTCACCCTGCTCTTTCACCATCACAGCCCTTACTTGTGCTAGACCTCAGGCTATTTTTGGTAATTTCCTCCCCCAATTCCTGGACCATCCTGCCTCAAGTTCATCAGCGCTGCCCATCTTAGCCCTTGCTCCTACGTAACCAAGTGTCTCGACATTAAATCACTCTCTGGTGAAGACAGACCCCTGCTTTTGTGTGTCCTCACTCCAAACCAAGAGTTACTGCGTTAACTTGACCTGAGGGCTGAGGGAGGAGCTTGGGCATCCCCTGCTCTCCTGCCATCCTCAGCGGATGCAGTGCCGCTCCATGCCATCCACTTTTGTGCATATCTGCAGGGCTTTAAATAGAATCCAGTGGGAATAAATCCTTTTACAGGGAAGTTGAAAGCACTAGACTCAGTCAGGACTCGGTAGGCATCAAAGGTGTGTGTCTGCTCAGCGGGGTGTCCTTTTAGTTCTGCTCCGGTCAGAATTAACCACAAATGTCCTTTCATTAAGTGGTCATTACAAGCCTCACTTTTGAAAGCAAGGGGAGAAAATATAAAGAAATGTCTAAAAGTTTTCTTCAGAGGCTATGTAATTCTAAAATAGCATAGCAGTGCTCTCCTGAAATTATGGGAAGGTAAAGACAAGGAGAGGGGCCAGCTAAGTAATTGTTATTAGTCAGGGTTCTCCAGAGGACAGAATGACCCAATGTAATTATTTACATGTATCACATATGTAGTTGACTATGAGGAATTGGCTCCTGTGATTATGGAGGCTGAGAAGTCCTACGAACTGCCACGTGCAAGGTGGAGACCCGGAATAACAGGTGGTGCAGTTTTGTGCAGTTCCCCAGGCCGGGGAGCCAGAGGAGCTGATGGTGTATGTCTCAGTCCCAGGGCAGGAGATGAGATGAGATGTCCCAGCACAGCAGTGAGGCAGGAAAAGAGGAGCGGACTCCTCCTCTCTCCCCTTTGGTTCTGTTATCCCTGAATCAGATGAAGACTCACAGTGGGGAGGATGACCTCCTGATGGAGTCCACCGATTCCAGTGCTAACTCATCTGCAAGCATCCTCACAGATATACCCAGTAATAATATTTAATCTGGACTCCCCATGGCCTATTCAAGTTGACACATACAATTAACTGTCATAGTATTTATTATAGTTCTCAATGCTACGTCTGAAAAATAAACTTGGTTAAAATCCTTGTTCTTAGCAATGTGACTTTGGGGAGGTAACTTGATCCCCATTTCTGTAATCTAGTAAGTGCAGATGATAACTGCAGCCCCTACATAGGTTTACTGAGTGGATTCAATGGGATAAGCCATAGAAAGAGCCCAAGAATAAGGCCTGTCACCGTCATCTATAATTAATGTTAGTTGCTCATGTTATCGTCATTGTCATCATCGTCGTTGTCATCATTATCATCACTGCTGCCATCATTTTCATTCATTTCATGAATATTTGTTCAGCCTTCATTATATGTTAGTCTCTATGTTTGGCTTCAGCAGGATATCAGTGTGGTTCTCACCTTCAGGGAAGTTTAGGTCTGAAAGGGAAGATAAGACACATACACAAATGACGTTAATACGAGATAAAAAATGAGAGTGCAAGAGGAAATAAATGTGAAGTGCACGGGGAGACCAGAGTAGGAAAAGTTTCATTTCACCTGACGGCAGGGTAGGAGGTGGGTATTTCAGGGCAAGTTTGATGAGGAAGGAGTGCTTGGTCTTTGTCTTGTTGGATAGACAGGACTTGAAGTAGCAAAAGGTTATTCCAGGGAGATAGCAGTAGGATCCCAGCGATGGAAACTCACAGCACACTGAAGGAAAGTCAATGGTTTCATTTGAATTGTGTGTAAGATGTTTATGGAGGAAGGAATAGTGAGACAGAATGGAGAGGCAGATTTTGATCACATCATAGAAGCACCACAACAGTTTTTACTAATCACATTTTCATCAAAGACCCTTGACATTTATAGGCACTCAGAATGCTCGGAGCCAGAGAACCATGGTGATGTCTGCTCCTGGCTTCTGGGGAGAGCCATCCCTAAGGCCCTTAGGTACAGAGTCATGGCTGTGCCCCTGCTGAAGGTCTGCAGGGGAAGAGAAGCCACATGACTCTTAGTCACCTCTTTGGATGTCTCAGGAACTGGGGCAGACATCAACAGGTCTCCTTTGCTGAAAGGTAGAGTCACGTTCCAATTTGGCACCCCAAAACTCTGCTTCCCCTTTCTGTTCTTCCTTTGCTTGCTTTTCAGAGGACTTTAGGTCTGTGAAGAAAATCAAGGTATTCACCATTGACTTCTAGACTGGGCAGTGAAAAAGGGACAGAAAAAAATTTTCTGAGTTTCTGATATGCAGCAGGCCCCACCTTCCAGGTTTTCTTGTATTAAAGTTTATTTAATCATTGTGATTCCTCAAAATGTACATTAATTATCTCCCAATGTTTGCAGACGGTGGAACTGATTTTGAGAAAGGTGACATTCCCAAGGTCTTGAGCCAACAAACAGCAGAGGACAGATTTGCACAGAAATCTGCCTGAGTGCGAAGTCCAAGCCCTTTCCATTTGGAAGTCTATGACTGGGTCCTTTCAGGGGGTTATTGTCCTTTTTTTTTTTCGGAGTGTTTAAAATAAATTATCTAATTGCCAAAGGTAAAAAGTGAGCAATATTTCTTTGTATTTTTTTCCCGCCTCTAGTTCTTTAACAACTTTACCTGGGGCAGTAATTATGTTCAATTTGTTGATCATTATATATTTAGTACCTAGCATGTACCCATTAAATATTAATTGAATGCACAAATCCTGCCTCAGTCTAGCTAGCTTCCATAGCCATAGAAGGCAGTGTGGTATACTGTAAGTGCATTGACCTTGGGACAGTGGTCACTGGTTCAAAAACCTAACCTTACTACTACTACCATGGGCACTTCAGCAATAGCTAACCTCTCAGGGACTTGATATCCCCTTTCATAAAAAGGAAAATACCTGAACCTGTTGTGTCTCCCACCCAGAATTGTAGCCATGAGAGTTAAATGAGGTAGTTCCATTCAAGAGATATTTTCCAAGCTCTTGGTATGTACAGGATTAGGTCCCAATCATGGACAATGATTATAAATGATTAAACCCATGAAGAAAACTATTTTTTTCTTTTCATTTTTATTGTTAGACTTATTGGGGTGACATCTGTCAGCAAGGATTACATAGGTTTCAGGCATACAATTCTACAGTGCATTGTCAACCTGTTGTATGATAAGCTCACCACCTCATGCGACTTCTCTTTCCATCACCTTATATTTAGCTTCTGAAAACTATTTTTATGCAAATAAAAATCAAGGGCTGTTGTTGCTACACATAGAGCATCATCAGCTTAATAGCAAGAAACTCTCACCCCTAAGACCTGACAGCATTCCCTACTGGATTCCTTTTTCTCCCTGTTGAAAAATTGAGCACATTTTTTTCTCATGACATTTCATCTAAATCAACTTGTCAGGAAGGTGTAATTTCTTCTAGGTGTGCGTATGGAAATAGATAGGCTGCTTTCTCCTTGGGGTCATTAGCACTTACCTATTTTCTGGATCCCTGGTTTGCTGAAAGCAGCAATAGATGACATTCACAACTGGAATGACTGGCTAAATGTGCTCCCTGGAATATTACAATTTTGTCCCCTGGCTTCCTCCACTATGCTGAGTCACTTTATCTTGGGCCATAGCCACAATTTTACCTTTCCTAAATATGCCCGTATTCTTGTTTTAAAAGTTGAGATATATCTGGACATCAGTGCTAAATAAAAACTCAAGGATTATGTATATAATATAGGTCAAAATTTCAAAACTAGAAAAGAACTTGGGAATCATTTAGTTTAGCTGTCATTTTATAGATTAGAAAACCTAGATCTATCCATACATCAATTCATTTATTTAATCATTAATTAAATCCGTATTTCCTGAACTCCTACTACATGCTATGCACTGGGAATAAAATATTGAATAAATTGGGGAAGAGGGTCTAAATTCTCAGAAACATTGACAACATTTGATCATTCTTATAAAAACAACAGCAACAATAACAGCTATTTATTGAGTACTCCGAAATGCTTTTTCATGCATTCTTTTTTATTTTCATAAGTATATAAGTACTATTATTATTTCTATTTTATAGATAGTAAATCTAAAACAGAGAGAGATTAAGCAACATGCCAATGATCATACGGTTGTTAATAGAGTTAGCACTGCAACTCAATTCTGACTCCAAACCCACACTTTTTACATTGGAGTCAAGTTCAGTGGTCTAGAGAAGTATAGGGGTTGCCCATGAGAGCATAGAACAGCTTATTCTAAGAGTGTCTTCTGAATCAAATTACTATGTGTATAAGCATGAATATGTGTGTTTATACTTAAGTTTTCCTTAAACATTACACTTGTTGATCAGTTGAGAATTTGGCACTTGGTACCCCATGCTAAGAAAATCAATAATCTTGTTTTCCCTTAACATAACCTGTTAAAGTATTCAGTGTTCTTTTGAGTGAGAGAGGAGTGAGAAGGAATAAAGTTTGAAATATATTGAGGTGATAATCCAGTTTCTAAATATTTCCATAGAGAAATCATGTAGGAGTAGGAAATTCTTTGAGGACTGGTAGAGGGCAAGTGTGAAAAATGATGACCTGAAGATTGCAGCCCCATCAATATCTGGGTGATCATAAGGCAAATCACGAACCTATCAATTTACAATCACCTAGGAAAGCATAAATGATAAGGCATACTTTATCAAAAAATAAATCACTCACAGCGCTGATTCTCAAACTTGAATGTGCATACGGATCACCAAGATTTTGCGAAATGCAGATTTTTATTCAGAAGGTCTAAGATGGAGCTGGCAATTCTATATTTCTGAGAAGCTGTCAGATGCTGCGATACTGCTTTGTGCCTGGACCACACTTTCACAAGTGAGGCTTCTATACAAATATGGTTTCCTTTTATGACTCTTTAAGTAGACAGCCATCTTTCTTAATCTCAGTAAGGTTTTGCAATTGCGTAAATGATATTTTTAACTATAAGCTTACAAGGTATGATCTTGATTGTTAGGCTGTTCCAAAAATGTAGTTGTTGTCAACTCATAAGCAGACCAGAGGTGCCTTTTAAGTGGCATTTCAGAGAGAGGTCCTGGAGAATAGTCACATCATTGCAGCTCCTAAGTACTGAGTGAGAAAATGTAAAAATAATCCTAACATCTACCTCATTGCAAAGGAAAAGAAAATTCAAAGTGAACTTGAAAAGTCACTCAGATGACCTTGACAAGCTGTAGTAAAACACAAAAGGAAGAGGCATGAAGTAGTAAGCTTAAAGCCAGAAAATCAAAATATAAATATAAGATATGGTAAGACTGGGAAATAGTGGAGGAGAGATCTAAAGGACCCACCAAATCACAAGCTACAATGAGATGTGACAGTGGGATGGAAACAAAGGTACTAAGATATTCTAAATATTTAAAGTAATCTTTCCCCAAGAGTTTGCCCAGTGTTATTAAGGTTTTACAGATTGCATTTTGAAGAAAACATGGAAAAATGGGAGAAGATTTAAGAAGGAGCAACCTCACATATCTTTGGGTCAGAGGAATTTTCTCCATCCCTGGGGAGTCCCCAACTCTACCCTTTTTGCTCAGCTGGTTTATTCCCTTCTTCTGGTCATTTACAACATTACATAAAACTGAGCTGCAGAAAAACACCTATCCAACAGGAGTCACTGTTAAACATGGCTCACCTATAAGGTACACACATCTGAAATTCAAGTTATGGAAACTAGTAAGCTTCCTGCTACGACAGTGCAGAGTTTGAGTTGCGATATGTTGAGTCTACTGAGAAATAACATTAGTATTTGTAGGATTGCCTCATTGCAACCGAGCTTCATAATCTCCAACAGAAGCCTGGGAGCAAATTCCTTTCTATCACCAGACTGGATACTTGACATGCATTTAGGACTTTGGGGCAGAAATGCATCAGTGAGTCGAGGTCCATTGGACATCTCAGAATTTGTGTGGAAAGCCAAAACTCATAAAAGACCTTAAGGCCTCTTCTAGTACCTCTTCTTTTCAATTTGTTTTAGTCTGGTTTTGGATTGTTGTTGGGATATTCAACGTGAGCTGTGAAGAATGACCTTATAGGTAAGAGCTTAATGGTTGAGTTGACTTGACTTGATTGTAGAAAGCAGATGTTGACCTTTTTCTACTCCTTCCCATACAGCCAGAGGTTGCTTTGCGTTCTGTACTGGTCTAAAATTTCCTTTTGTAGAAAGGAATACCAGTCATGGAAGTAGTATATTCATTAAATAAAATGTATTCATCCACCCATCCACTCATCTATTCTTGTCAGTCATCTGAAGAAAAAATATCTTCTGTGTTTTTGTTCTACAGCAGGAATAACATGTTTCCATCCCCATACCTTTCACATCTCACTTTCTTTCCCACTCAACCCAGAAGAAAGCAGTATCTTTCCTTCCTAGAGGGAAACCCAAGCACCATGGTTAGATCTATCCATGGGAGCCACGTAATTGTATTATTAGGCTCAGGAGTAGGTCTAGAAAACTGGCTGGATGAGAGTTTCAAATGTTTTCAGTTCCTGAAAGACAGTGAGTACATGGAAACAGTGGAGGAACAGATATATTACCATTTTTATTTTTCTTCAGTAAGTCAGCTACTGTGCTTACATATTTCCATCCCATATAGTATTTTTAACATCCATGAGAGCCTTGATATTATTTTCTTCCTTTTATTATGAGGATGTTGAGTCCCAGAGAAGCTAAATTGCCCAAGATCACATAATAATAGAATTTAAGTACTCATATGGTCTCATTTACTTCTCCCTCCCTCCCTCCCTTTCCTCCTTCCTTTCTTTCTTCCTCTTTCCTTCCTCCCATCCAAGGACTAATTGATTTCTATTGTGTAACAGATTCTCTTAATTGCTTGAATGAAAAGATAATAAAGACATATACTTTGCCCTTTAGCATCTTAAGAATCTAGTGCTAAAGGGAAGCATTATTGTACTATTTCAAGTGCTAGTATAGAAGTGTGTAGATATTACACTAGAGGAGAGGGGAGCTAATTGTTTAATCTGTGCTAAGGGGAGTCAGGGAGCATTTGATAGGAAGATTAATGCTTGTGTTGAATCTTGAAAGATGAGTTACTATTTCTGGATTAAGAGTAAATAATCAGGTAGGATTAAGAGGGAAGTTTTGGGAAGAAAATTTAAGGTTAGAAAAGGGATAGAGGTTTGAAGCATGGTTTATTATAGAAATTGGTATTCATTTCTCATGGCTAGGGATTAGGATGGGGAGGTGGGTAAAGTCCAACCGAGGGAGAGAGTCGTGGGGGCTCTGTGTTAGACTGCAGCTTTCAGGACAGTGCTTCTAGAACTTGAATAATGTATGTGCTACTTTGAAAGGAAAAACAAAAATCCCCATCATTCTGGTTATTCTTTACTCTGTTGTGAAAATTTCCCAGGGCTGAGAAGCTGAAGAAAAAGGCTGACAAGTCCAGAATTACACCAAGTGTTTATTAACGGAATTTATAGACAGAAACAGCATCTTGGGCAGCAGCAAGACAGAGGGTCTCTGCACCCAAAAGGGGATGAGGTATGAGATATATATGTATTTCCATCTACCTGTGTGGACTAACACAGGTGGCTGGTAGCCTAGTAATTCAGAGCTGTATAATCCAAAGCAGTGGAAACTTAATGGGCCCAGTTATTTATGCAAAAACATTCCCTCTGGGTGATAAGGGCCCACCCCTCCCAGGTGAACTGGAGGCCACCTTGCTTTCTAAGATGACCTAAGTCACATGAACTTCCAGGAAATATTTCACCTAACAGTTCCCTCCCCACCTGCCTCTGGTCTCTACGTTTCCTTGCCTTGCTGTGAGGCCCAGAAGGCTTTCTCTATGGATTGCACCAGCCAGGTGCTCATGTCCTCTGGACTGTAGGTGATGGGGCCAAAGGTGAGGTGCTGAGGTGATCAGAGGGCAGTGGGAAGAGAGAACAGACCAGGCCAAATCAACCCTCCGTGCTGACCACAATAGTTTTATAACACGGCTTTCAATGTACAAATATAATAAGGAATGCTGTTCTCAGCTCTAGTGCAACTAAAAGAAAATCAAAAGAAATGTATAACCTAAAGCACATGAAATGAAAAGCCAAGGAAATAAGAATTAACTGTGTACTTTAGCATGTCACCAGGCTGTTTGCCCATCTTCTGTATGGGTCGTGACTGCCACAGAGCAGGCTCCCTGGTATTCGTCATACTTCCATTACCATGAGCAGTGCGATGACTCAGTTCTGCCACTACCTCTCTCTGCTTCAGCTCCTGGGAAATCTTCATTCATACAGTGATCATTGAGGTCATCTGACCTTCACTTTGAAAGAAAGCGTAATTTATGTATTTAGACGGCCTCTGTTCTTTTCTCATTAACTTTCAGTATTAGAGAAGTACAATGTGTCACCATCACTATTGTAAACACAAATATGAGCACAAGCATGTTAATTGCTTGGCAGTATTTTCTTACAAGGTGAGCATTCTAATGACCCAGAATATGCTTATTTTAATCTTTATGTTGTCAGGAATAAAAAACATACCTTAAACAATACCCCTGATATTATTGAATGATGTCCGAAGGCCCCCAGCTGTCAGGTTTCTGGGTTCCAATGTGGAGCCATCAGTGATCAATAAAGCAGGGCCTGCAGAACTAGGTTTGCATAAGGTGTGGAGCCGGAATGGGGGGTGGAGGCTGGGAAAGAACCTGGGGGCGGAGAGTTGGGCAGAAAAGCATCCAGTTCTGGGCTCCTTCTAGTGCATCTCAGCTCTAGTTTTAAAATGGGATTGAGGGGAAAACAGTAAGATTTGGCCCTGTCTCCCCACCACCCCACACAGAGTTAACCAGGACTCCCCCTCATCTCCGTCGAGGCAGGAGGAATACTGCAAATTAGGGAAGGAGGAAATTGAGGACTGGCAACTGGGCAAGACTGCAGAATAAGTAAGACTTCATGTCTTAAAAATGGGAATTTACAGACCAAAAGGTAATACTGAGAGAGAGAGAGAGAGAGAGAGAGAGAGAGAGAGAGAGAGAGAGAGAGAGAGATTAATAAGGCAATAGGAAAAACACTCCACAGGGATTGAAGAGCTGCTCATACTCTTATCTATAAAATGGGGGGAATAATTGAACGGGAGGGTCTTCAAGGTGTAGCTGCAGCTACCACCCAAGTTTCAGTGAACAAGAAAACATGATGCAGGTTCTGTGTGCGTATGGAGGGTTCTCTTTGAATGAACCTTTGAGTCACTTTGCGAACACGTCGCAGCTACCTGGAAATTTCAGTCTTCTTCACTGGCTGTGTTGCAACTCCTGTGCCTAAGGTCACCCTTTCCTTGGTGACATGGTAAAACCCTTGGAAAGGAAGTGAGGAGTCCGAGCTGGTAGAGGAGGTCGGAATGCCCTGAGCCCTGAAACAGATCTGTAAGTGGCAAAGCCTCCTCAGCACCTTCTTCCTGGGGTGGCCAAGGAAGAAGCGATGCTCCAGGTGAACCCCCATGTTCCTAATGGCCCACTGTTGGGGAACTCGTTGCCCTTCTTTCCATTTCTGGAATGGAGAGAACATGCGCTGCCTCCTCCCACATCGCAGAAGTGTTGGAGAGATCACTTGGAATCTGTGTCCATTCTCTCCCTCCCACAGGGGACGCGGCCACACCAGACATCTAGGCTTGGAGGTCTGTGGGCACACCTTTGTTACTGGTGCTCACACACCTACAAGGCAGGGATCAATCCAGCAACAGCCTTCTCCCTGAGTGTGGTCTTCTGGGCGTGGGTGCCGTGGGGGCTCTCACTTCCTGTCTCTTCAAGGTAGGCACACCTGGACAAGGGACAGATCGAAGTTGTCCAACCTGCCGTCTGTGGGCCAGTGCAGCTCAGACGGCTTTGGATGGGGGCCAACACAAGTTCTTAAACTTCCTTAAAACATTATCAACATTATGCACAGACTTGGTTTGTTTGTTTGTTTGTTTGTTTGTTTGGCTCATCAGCTATCGTTCGTGTGAGTGCATTTCATGTGTGGCTCAGGACAATTCTTCTTCCAGTATGACCCAGGGAGGCCACAAGGTTGACACCCCCGGTCTAGATATAGGGTGGGTAGAAGGTTGCTGCATTCTGACCTCAGCAAAACCCAAAAGGCTGTATTGCACAATGGAGTTTACCATGAGCCCAGCATTATGGAGGCTAAGGGGTACGATCCCAGATTAATAAGGGGGGTGCCTATTGGGTTCTCAGACTGCTGGTTGTCATCTGTGTATGGCTTCACTGGTCAGGTCTCTGGAGGGAACATGATGAGGGGGAGGATTAGGAGACTTCAGAGCCCTAACATGTGTCACTGCACCTCGGTTCCCACCCAACTACCCATCTGTCAAGCGCTGTTGCTACCGCGTGGGACTGGGTACCACTCCAAACTCTGTGCGGTGGCCTCTGCACGGTCTAAGGTCCCGTGTCTCCGCCATCGATGCCACTCTGTGCTAGCAGATCCTGTAGAGCACCTTGCTAAACACAGCTTGGATTGGCTGAGCATTGCTGGCTGTCCACAGTTACCTCTTCTGGGAAGAAAGTATCTATTATTGCTGAGTCCTCCCTGCTCCCAGATGCAGAGCTAGCAATTACCATTCACCAGGCGGCCCTATGCTTTTTCTTTGCTTTGAGGGGCAGAAGCAACTGACTGAAGTGTTAAGCTCATTAAATCTACCCCATGTGGTACAGGCACATCATGGGACTTTTTCTCCGGGCTTTCAGGGGGCAAACATCTCCCCCACTCTAGTGCTCAGGGGGGATTAGCAGGCTTCATAGTGTTTTTCTGGACTCTGGCACATCCTGACCTCCATTGTGTTGCAGACAGACCTAAGCAGCCGGTGTCCCAGCCACGTTCATGGTGCCCCAGGCCTGCCAGGGGGAGCATGTTGATGTGTTCTTTTCCAAACTATCAAGCCCTCCTGACGGCCTGGTGAGTCAGGTGGTGAATTCAGTTTTCCACCTTTCAAAAACAGTTTCTTTTTAACCTAACCTGGCTTACATATATGCCAAGAAATCCAGAACATTCTGTACTGTTTGCCTGTGCCATCTGCCAGGATCAGGGACCCTTCCTTGGGATATTCACCCACATGTTGAACCCCTGACTGTTCAGAACATGAGTCTCCAGGGTCTTCATAAAACCCTTATTTGGGTTATTTTGTTTTTATAAACTTTCTCCCACCCCATTCTCAGGAATAATTATTATTAAAATGATAAATACAGTCCTCTGATTTAATTTTTCCTGTGTAAAAACACATTCCATGTCTATCTATCATCTGTCTATTCATTGGTCTATCTACACACACACACACACACACACACACACACACACACACACACACACACAATTCAAACAGCTGCCCGGGTTTCAAAGCTCATAGTTTATATCTCGTTAGGGTTCTAGGCCCCTGGAGAGTGAGGTCCAGAGCTCTCTCCAACTACTTGTCTGTAGGAAGTCAGGACCCCTCCCACATGGAAGTCGGTAAAGCTGAGAGCCAGTGATACAAGCTACCTGTGCCCTCTGCCCTCCCTGTGTGTCAGGTGCTGTGCTGGTCACTCTGTCTCCTGTCCTCCCTCGTGAGGATGCCAGGGCAGAGCTACTGTTGTTATTTCTATCGTACAGAGGGAATGCCAGGCTTAGAGCAACTTGCCTGACGTCACGGAGCTGGGAAGTGGTTGGCCCAAGTTCAGCCCTAGAGGTCAGACCTCAGGGTCATGCTCCCCAGTACAGCGTGCACTGCATCCCGACCTGATAGTGATTCCTTGGGAGGAACCCAGTTTTGACTGTATTTAATTCCTATTCTTAAAGCTGGGAGCTGACTCTCATTTTTGATCACTTTAAGCTTAATGGTTGAGCCTAGAATGAATACTTACCTGTGGCAAATAGTTTCTCAGGTAGTAGGAGAAAAATAAAAAAAAGGTTAAAAAAAAATCCCTCAAGTATATGTTTGCTTGCACCAAGAGCATTTACATCAACCTGGATTATAAAAATCCAATTTTTTTTTCCCTTTACAGATGTAATTGTCACATACGTTCATTATGAATTTATAATGAGGACCCAGAACAGATGGTGCAGACTGAAAATGACATACCCGGCAAGTAACGCTTGCCTGTAAGGGAGCTGCTGCCCTGGAGGGCAGTGCGGGTGGGGGTGGGGAGGGGGTGCAGGGACCCCGTGGGGGGCCTGGTTTGCTGGGCACAGAGCCATATTTAGCTGAATCTTGGAGGAGGCTTTGGAGCTAGTCCCTGTACCTGTCACAGCTTTCTTAGTGTTCTAAGAATAGCATAGCAGCCAGAGAGGGGCGGGGAGCCTGAGGAGTTCGTCAGAACTAGCTCAGGCAGAGTGATGGAGAAGACAGGCAGGACCTGTGCCTTGGCGTTGGAGAACCCCTCACCAGGGCTCTCTCCCATCTGCCCCAGGTAGAGGGGCTTCATCTGACTCTGAGGTCTTAGCCCAGCTCCTCCTCTGAACCCATCTTTCCTCCCAGTGACAAGGTTCTGCTGTTTCTCTTGTGCCCAGGTTTAGGAAGAGGATGGGGTACTCACATCTGTGATCTGATGTATTAGATCATGATATTATGGCGTGAAGAGTCACATGTTGTCAGGTGTCACATTACTTAGTCTGCACAGGTTTTAAATCATGTGTGATTGTATGCATGTGGAATCTCATTCTGAGTGGGAGACCCCATATTTGAATGACGGTCCATTTGCGTGCGAAGCCCATGAATTGTCTAACATAGTCTACTGTAAGTTACGTTTTATGGAAGTTTAAATTCATAATCCTTTTCTCCAAGAATATTAATTACTTTTTCAGGAGATTCTTAAAAGTGAAAACTGAGATGAGACAGGTGACCGTCTGATGGTGGAACCTCGGTTTTGAAGAACAAGGGTTCCCCTGTAGGGGGGCTGTGCAGGTGATAATCAGAAGCGCTGTCCTCACACTTCAGGATGAGCTTGGGCTAGCTCTGCCAGACCCCCTTCTCTGCTCTGGGCTCCCTTGAGATGGCCATAACTCAGGAAACCTTGCAGGAAAGTCCTGTCCACTGCTGGGCGATGAACAAGCGTTGCAGTTCTCTCCACGTTCTCACCCAACTCTTCAGGTCGGCAGTGTGCATGCTGGTTAAACAAACGCAACATCTAGGGAGGGGGCTGTGACTACACAGGCCACACACTTGGGATTCCTTTACAACTAAAGGTACGTTTGCAGGTGGGAGTGTTTTAAAAATCAGATACTTGGAGAATGATCGTTTCTGCCATATGCGAGTGCTGCCGAAGGAGGAAAGGGAGGTTGTAAATCGCGTGCTTGTCACGCGGGTTGTACTCACTGGTTTAAAGCACAAATTGTAGAACTTTTATTCGTGTAAAATGTGCCTCACAAACTTCTGATTACAAGGCTCTATCATGCTGCCGAGAAGGAAGTGAACGTTTGGTCCCTGTTATTTTTGTAGGCTATTGGAAGAATTTGTAGGGACACAAAGTTCCCTGGAAAGAGGCTGGTATGTCACCTCGCACGCGTACAACAGCATGGCTGTGTGACAGTGTGGCTCTTCACCAGAGGCACGCGGGTGTGAGGGTCCACGGGTGCTAGTGCTGGCATTGCATCCGTGCCACCTCAAACAAGTCACCACAGTCTGAGGGTCATTCTTTATCTGCGATTTGAATTTGTTGAAATCTGTTTTTCTTACTTCAGAGAAATGTTGTAAGATCAAACGAGGGGACATGGTCAAAAGTCTTTTGTAAATTTTAAAGTGCTTTACAAATACATGCAATTTTTAGAATAGCAGACAAATAGAGGATTTTGCAATGTTAGCACCGCTGATATTTTGGGCCAAATAATTTTGTGGGGGCAAAGAGGGCTGTCCTGTGCATGATAGGGTTGAACGGAGTCTCTGTTCTCACGCACTAAATGCCAGCAGCATCCTACCCACGTAGTACATGCCTCCACCCAGGCATGACAACCAAAAATGTCTCCAGACATTGCCGATTGTTTCCTGGGAGGCAAAATCTCCCCCACTGATTGTGTGACCTGGGATGTTACTTAAACTTCCTGAACCTTGGTCTCCTCACCTGTGGACTGGAGATAATGATAATTCTGTTGACCTTACAGTTATTATTTAATCCTCATTGTGAGGACTAAATGAGGTAATGCACATACACATTAAGCAGAATGCATGGTACAGAGGGTACATGGTCAGTCATTATTTGCTAATATTTGAAGAGCATGAGCTTACTGCCTCTTTTGGATGGGAAGATAACCCTGCTCAGACACCATCCACAGAATGTGAATCTGTGAGTCCAGGTAAGCAATGGTGATGGACTTTCCCCAAAGCGCCCAGAAGTGGGCATTGGCATATGGCTTGCCTATATCAAGCTGTCGTTTGAGTGCAGTCCTCTGACCTCCCCCTTTTGTCTCTGTCCCTTTCCTGAAAGCATCATCCATCCCATCCTGCCCAGTAACCTGCTAAGGGCTTTGTTGCTTTCCTCTCCTCCAGATCTGCTTCTAGGATGGGATCTGATCACCTCACAACAGAGCAGGCAAGTCTCTAGAGTTTAATATGTAGTCTTCACAGGTGCATTTGAAAATTTTAAAAAGGATTTTTTCCTCATTTATTTTTATTTTTCAATTACACTTGACATACAATATTATATTGGTTTCAGGTGTACAGCATAGTGATGAAACATTTATATCACTTACAAAATCCTTATTCTGATATATCTGGTTCCCATCTGACACCACATAGTTATTACAATGTCATTGACTGTCTGCCTTATGCTGCACTTTACATCCCTGTGACTATTTTGTGACCATGAATTTGTATTTCTTGATTTCTTCCCCTTTTTTACACTCCTCTCCCAAACTCCTCTCATCACCCCAACAAATCTAGTACCCATCTGACAGCACCCATGGTTATTGCAATATTATTGACTATATTCCCATGTTATACCCTGCATCCCCATAACTTACTTTGTAACCACCAAACTGAACTTCCAACCTCCTCCCCTTATTTCACCGCTTCCCCAACCCTCCCCCCAAATGTTTCTTTATCTATGAATCTGTTTCTGTTCTGCTTATTTATTTTCTTCTTTGGATTTCACCTAGACAAAAGCCAAGTCAACTTGCATCTGTCTTCCTCTGTCTGACACTCCACTCAGTGCAGTATCCTCCGTGTCTTTTGATTGGAGCTTTTAATCCATTTAAATTGAAGATAATTGTTGATGTAGCTATTACCATTTTATTACTTATAATTTTGCTCCCCTACCCCCCACCCCCCCATCTTAAAGCAGTCCCTCTAACATTCCTTTTAATACTGGTTTGGTGGTAATGAACTCCTTTAGCTTTTTAAAATTTTTATTTATTTATTTATTTATCTATTTATTTATTTATCTGGGGAGCTCTTTGTTTGTCCTTCGATTTTGAATGATAGTCTTGCTGGGTAGAGAAATCTTGGTTGTAGCTCCTTGCTTTGCATCACATTGAATATTTTCTGCCACTCCCTTCTGGCCTGCAAATGTTCTGTTGAGAAATCAGCTGACAGTCTTATGGGAACTCCCTTGTAAGTAACTAGTTGCTTTTCTCCTGCTGCTTTTAAAATTCTCTTTGTCTTTAATCTTTGTTATTTTAATTATAATGTATCTTGGTGTGGGTCTATTTGGATGTATCTTGTTTGGGACTCTCTCTGCTTCCTAGGCTTGTATGTCTGTTTTCTTCACCAGGTTAGGGAAGTTTTCAGTCATTATTTCTTTAAATGGGTTCTCAATTCCTTGCTTTCTTTCTTCTCCTGCTGGTACTCCTATGATGAGAATGTTATTACATTTGATGTTGTCCAGAGGCCTCTTAAACTATCCTCATTTTTTTTTTTGGATTCTTTCTTTTCTTTTTTGCTGTTCTAACTGGATATTTTCTGCTATCATGTCTTCCAACTCTCTGATTCGATCCTCTGCTCCATCCAGTCTGCTGATGATTCCTTCTATTGCGTTCTGAATCACAGTTATTGTATTCTTCATTTCTGGCTGGTTCTTTTTTATGGTTTCCCTGTCTTTCTTAATGCTTGTATCTCTCTGTTGAATTTTTCATTAAGTTCTTTGAGCATCTTTGTAATCATTGCTTTGAGCTCTGTATCTGATAGTTTGGTTGCCTCCATCTTGCTTAATTCTTCTGAATTTTTTTGCTGTTCTTTTATTTGAGATGTATTTCTTTGTTTCCTCATTTTGTATACCTGCCTGTGTTTGTTTCTATATATTAGGTAGATCTGCTACATCTCCCCATATTGCTGAATAGCTTTATGTAGTAGGTGCCCTGTGGGGTCCTGGCACTGTCTCCCTGGTCACCTGAGCTGGGTGCTCCTATAGACTCTGGTTTGGTGCCAATGCTGCTTGAAGCCACTAAGCAAAAGTCTCAGAGCACACCAATGCTGGTTGCTGCCTACCTAAGGCCCATCGACCCAAATATTTCTCCAAGAAATACTGTAATGTGGGTAGGACAGGCTGCTCACCAGAGAAAGCAACTCTGGCATTTTTGGAGTTGGGTGGGGTGGGGTCCCAGTGAGTCAGCAGGGCAGAGCCAGCAGAACCCACCAGACCAATCAGGTTCAGACATGGCCATGCAGGGGTGGGTATAACATGGGAAAGATGGACCTACCAGCTGCCTGCAGGGGAGGAAGATATACCTGGGAAAAATGGTGACTGTCCTCCAGGCCTGGCCCCAAAGCCACATACCTCAGTCTGACTCCTGCTCACCTCCAATGCCCCATGAGTCACTGTCCCTCCAGTGGATCCCAGGGTGCCCATGAGTGACCGAGTTTGTATAGATACTTTAAGAGGATGTCCAGACCTCCAGCAACCCCATCCCAAATGCATGGTTGAAGTCCCCACCATTCTTCACAGTAAGATGCTGTACCAGTACCAGTGCTCTGGGCTAGGGAGGCCAGTATAGGGCTGGGGTTCTTTGCTCCTCTGGGGGAATCTCAGTGGTTGAGATATCCCTCAGGATTCTCCACCGCTATGGGAAGCCTGGCTCCTTTCTTGTCTGTGCCCCTCCCACCAGTCTCGATGTGGCCTCCTCTTTTTTTTAAATCTTGAGTTATAAAACTATTTGACTAGATCCCAGATGGCTCTCCAGGCTGGCTGCTCAACAATTCAGTCGCAGCTCTAACGTGTTCACGGAATGAAGCAAGCACAGTGTCTACCCACTCTGCCATCCTGGATCTCCACATGAACATTTTTAAAGGGTTTTAAGTCAAAGAATTTGATTCAAGCATTAATAGACCAGTGAGCTATGTATTAGTAAAGTTGCCTCGAAGATGTGTCCCTGGGCTCTACCCATATTATGGTGGTCCTGAGCACGTTCTGTGATGAGCAAATGAAGCCTGCTCAATGTTGCGCCTCTGAGGTGAGCTTGGTATTGTAGTATCAGTGTTATTGTGGTTAGGGGAAAGAAGCACTGTTGTTGCTAATTAAGTGAAGGGGCCATTGAACTATCTTCCTGTTCCATCCAGTTTAGCACCATTTGAACAATAGATACAGAGGTCAGAAATGAAGTTCAAAATATCATGTTTGGAGATGAAATAGTTTGGAGACTATAGCTTTAGACATTGCCAAGGGCACTGGCTAAAACTTCACCCTAGAGCTGGGCAGACTTAATATTTCTCACCCCCAGTCTTTGTCCCCAAGAGGGGCATGAAAAAGGGCAGATCTAGTGAGAGGAGGGCTAGAGTTCAGATGCATTTCTCTAGTGTAAGACCCTCCACATAGAAACACAAGCCAGGGAAGCAGATATTACTTCCTCCACCTGAAGCCTGTCCTAGTGGCCTTGGCCTCTGACCCTATGTTGTACTCTATGGAGTGTGCATGTTGACTCTATGTTAGCATTTTCCAAATATGCTCCCATGAATAATTGTCCTGTTAGGAAAATAATTAAGGTCAGGATGGGAAATAGTAAATACTGTGGTGAAATAAGTTTGGGGATATTTGTGTATTTTTTTTGTTGGATTTCTTGGAGCCATTAGTGTACCAATATGCACTGTATATTTTCAACCAGTTGGCTCACCAAACTGCTTGAAAAGATACAGAGTGCACCACAGTGATGTCCCTTTCCCCCCTGGGGCATCAAACACAACTTGATAAATGTGGCCTTAAAATACATGGAAGAGGGTTTTTTTGGTTATTTTTTTTAAACTAGCAAACGAAAGAGAATTGGGACTCTACTAATGGAAAGAAATTCATACAAAATTAGCTAAATTTCTTCAGTTTAGCAGGAGGGAAATACTGAGACCCACAGCTTTTGGTGTAATAAAACTCTGTTATATCAAAAGAATATTTGTAGAGTCACATGCAATGAGGAAGCTTGCTTGTAGCTTCGAACCAAATATATATGCAGATGCTTCTAGACTTACAAGGGGGCTACATCTCATTAAACCCATCATAAGCTGAAAATATTGCAAGTCAAAATTTATTTACTTTACCTAACTTGCTGAGCATCACAGCTTAGGCTAGCCTACCTTAAATGTGCTCAAAACATGTTAGCCGATAGCTGGGCAAAATCATCTTGCTGCCACTGCCCAGGATTACAACAGTTTTTGTACAGCATGTTACATTGTCATACCCAGAAAATATCACAATTCAAAGTTTGAAGTGTGATTTTTACTGAATGTGTATCACTTCCGCACCATTGTGCAGTTGAAAAATCCTAAGTCAAACCGTCATGTGTCAGGGACTGTGTGTAATGCGTGTGTATGTATGTATGTATGTACTTATACAGACACATGCATATGCATGTTCATGGTTTCCTGATGACAAATGTGTGATTTTTATTTTTTTCTTCAGTAACCTGGGACATTTTTACTAATTTTATGAAGCACCATGTGATTTCAGTATTTGGAAGCAGGTCAATGGAGTAGTTTACGTGACGGAGAGAGAACCTCCTTTCCTGTTAAACAGCTTCTTTGCAAAGAGTTGCATTTTATGCTGTGCTGGCTAATGAGAGAGCCCATCCCATCACCCTGATTCTAAACTGGAAGGGGGAGTTGGGCTAGCTGGCTCTGGACCAGTGCCTGGGAATGGCTCAGAGGGACTGAGGGGCTGGCCAGGAGGGAACTGAACCCTCATGAACTCTCCGATCGCCCTGAGGTTATCAGAGCCTCGCTGTGACAGTTGCCTCAAGTCAGAGACTGGAGTCCTTCATAATTGATTTTTCTCCAGTTACCAAACTTCCTGTCCTTACACTAAGTCCCCTTCCCACCTCCCATCCCACCATGGAATGTGTGTGTCTTTTTAGCTATAAATGGAACCGATTGGGAGAGGTAAGTAATAACCTAGAAAAAGATGGCTACATATCCTGGTTGTCCTTCTAAGCGTTGTTTAAACGCTTCTTCTTATTATAGTGCTGTACTTGAGGACAATGTCACGCTTCTGCGGCAATGTAGTTACAGTTGCGATGGCACTTCCATTATAAACCCCTGTTTTTAGGTGCTCATGACAGCCTTGGGGGGGAAATCACTCTCTGGACTGAAATTTCTCATATCCGTTCTCACCTCTGAGGTGAAAAATCTTATTTTAAAGTCTGACAGAAAGCTCTGTATATGTGACTGTATAAAGCCTCTCAAATGACCTGTGAAAGTATGAGTAGGGGGATTGGGGGTGGGTGGTTAGGGTTAGCAATTTCATAGTACTGAGATTTGGGGATTTTAGGGTCCCCCTCTGTGTGATGTTTGAGAGTCAGGACCCTTTGATCCTGGGTCCTGGAGTGATGAGGTGAATTTACACGTTGCCTTATTTTTCTGATTCCTGGCTGGTGAAGAAGTCTGTTAATTCCCTAAGGGGAATAATCTGAATTTGACCACCGATGTCCAAGCACTCTGTATCAGTGTGGACACTAGTCTGCTGGCCGTGGTCTCACCACCCCTCACCTCTCTGTGCTGGTGTTCATCCCACTTTCTCAGCCTAGAATTCCTTTCCTGTCCTATTCTACCAGCACCCTAGCTTTCTATGAAATGCAACTCCTATGCCATCTTCTCTGTGAAGCCCTCCACCGTCATCTCAGGACCAAACCCTGTTACTGTGCATTCTTATAACATGTTATTTGCAGCACTGATGCAATACTCTGTTTATTCTACCCTCTTCTGCTTATTCATGTGTCTTCTGCTTATGCCCCTCCCTTCCACTGCCTCTCAAGCTTCCTGAGGGTAAGGATCTTGAACTTCTGCAATCATTACCATGTGGTGTGCAGACTGGGTGCTCAATAAATGCTGTTGGATCACTTCATTTCATTATCCCCACTTACTGAACCCCAGCCAAATGACCAGCACTCTTTAAAGTGATAGTACACTTTGAGACTTTAAATAAGAAAAACCTAAACAAATATAATTCTTACTCTCTGCAAACATGTGACTTGGGATGTAGAGGACGGAGGCAGAAAAATATTTAAACAAATAAAGCTAATAGTCCGATACGGGACCTGCCATAGAGTTTCAGCGCCAGACCTGCCACGGGCAATATCTTTGTGAGTGGAGAGGGGGGACGGACTGGGGGCTGGGGAAAAGCATCTGTGGGAAGCTCTGTTCTGGGTCTCTCTGCTTTGCTAAGGTCATGGAAAGCTTTTAAAAGAAACTATCTGTAGAAATGAATCCAAAGCACTTTCTATGATGGTTTTCAAATCCTTGAACTAAATTAACTTGCTGTTAGACCTATGGCTAAAGTTAGTCTTTTTAGAAACCTCAGGAGAGCTCATTTTCTTCTTTAAAATGGGCATATACTGCACCCTCATTCATGTAAGACTATTGAAAAGTAATGATAACTTGAAATGCAAAGCGTGTCTGAAAGTGAGGTTTGAAATACCTTCCCGCCCTCATTTCTCAGCAACTCTATTATTAATACTTTCTCACCCATTGATTCTAGCTGATCCGTGTCTCTTCTTGTGTCTCTGTTGTATTGACTTTGAGGTCTGCTCTGTGGAGGAGATCCTGACAGTGAGGATATGGGAAAATGATCAGAACCAGCCCTTGCTCCTTAACTCTGTCTGCTGTGTTGCGCCCTAGAATGACACCAGTAGCCAACCACGGACGAGCCCTTGTGACCTCCTGTCTCTGTGCGATTGTTGCATTTGTTACCCTATTACTGAACAAGCTATCTCTTTGGATAGAGCACTCCTCTGGACAATTTTCAAATGAATTTGGATGTTGCAAGATCTCCTCAGCTTCTGTGATTAAATACAACTCCGGATTTGAAAGCAGGCATTCTGCACATTGGGATAATTAACAAAAGCTTATCCCACTTTATCCCAAATCCCTGTTGACCTATTTTAGGTGTAATGTTTCAAGAGTTGTGATCCAAAGGTAGAAACAGAGTCAGTCAGCAACATCTTGGCCCGCTTCTATTGCTTGCACCCCAATCCCATATTTCCTTCTTTAATGCCTAACTATCCCGCCTGGATGTTAAATTGAGTTTAATGCTCTTTTATTTTAGAAACCCACCAGATACAAGCTTGGCAGTAGGACTCCAATACTGAGGCCACAGAATCAGAGAGGTTCAGGTTCATCTTGAAGGCACTGAATGCTCCTATCCACTCAACCTTGAACCTGTTAGGGGTATACACTCTAAGCAGCATGAAAAAAATGTCCCATTCTCCAAAGCTGCAAACCATTATGGCACTGAAAGGTCCCTCTCACCTCTTTCCTCTGCTCTCTCTCTCTCTCTCTCTCTCTCTCTCTCTCTCTCTCTCACACACACACACACACACACAGAGAGAGAGAGAAGGGAGGAGAAGGAAAAGAAGTATCATAGGATTCCAGCAAGAATGAACATTCAGATAAAACAGTGCCTTACCACTGTGCTCTCTATTCTATTCTTAACACCAGAAAGTAATATTAAAAGAAGAAATCCTATTAATTAAATAGTGCCAGAAAGGGTGAAATGGCATTTAAAGGGGCAGAGAGGGTTGCTCTTTATACAGAAGAGCTTTACGGTTGTTGCATGGCAAGCACACCTTCTTTTCCTTCCCTTCCATTTTTTGACCTCTGCCATTATCTCTAGATTTATCAGCAATACAAGGTGGCTTTTCACTCCAGTAAGCACCATCCAAAATATAACAATCAGAAAGAATCAGAGAAAATAAATCAATGTCCACAAATACCCAACCAATTTTGGCAAGTGCTATTTATTCACAAAAGCTGCAGTTCACTGGGGACTCTCTTGTCCTGCATCTGCAGTGCCCTTGGTTTCAGATGCCAGCATGGTGAGGACCAGGTGGCCGCCAAGACGGAAAGACATGTATTGTTCTGTCCAGTCGCTTTGTTCTCATACTGCCTCTGGTCTCCCTCTTTTTAATCCCAGAGGCACACTTCATTCTAACAATTCTACAGGGTTGTTATTCCAAGTAATGGAGGATACAGACTAAAGTTGAGCAGACCGTTTCTGGGGGGAGGTGCAGGGGGAGGGGATTGTGTAATAAAAGGTCTAGTCCTGTTCATAGGCTCACTGCTCTGAGAACTTCCTTCCTCTGATCACGTCTCATTGCTCCTCAGGGGTCATCCTCGCGCACTGGCAGAAATCATCTTAGCAGGAAGTCTTCCCTATTTCGGCTCTGTATTCTGTCTAGGATTAATTGCATCTTTTTTTTCACCCAAAGGGCCTCTGTGCTTCCTAGCTGACACCAGATACTGTGTCTCAGATTCCCTCTTATTTTACAGTTTGCATTTACATTCAAAAGGACTTCTCTCTCTCTCTTTCTGAAAGCCTATTTATGTCTGGGGTTTAGGAGGTAGGCTAAATTCTTTGTTTTCTAGTTAGGGACATGAGAAGCATGAAGAGGAGAAAGGCAGAAAGAGGTTAGAGGCCCGAGCTGTAGGTGAGAGAAAAGCACACAACGAAAGCATTGTTTTTACCAGTAAACAAGAGCTCCTAGGCCTGAAAACCAGAGTAAATAATTCCTCTGACAATAATTAATTAGCAATAATAGTTTGCACTCAGAGCTCAGCTTTCATCAGGCAACCTCAGAGCAATTCACACACACGCTTAATTAAGGCTCGTGGCCCCCTGTCGAAAGTATACAGGTATTAATAGCACCCTTTCTGTAGCATGGAAACAAAGGCTCGGTGGGCTTGGGTTCATCCAGTGACTGGTGGCTCTGAAATTGCTTCTCAGTGGGGAAGAGAAGAGCCTTCCATCAGGTTACCGGGGTTCACGTCATGTCACTTGAAGTGGCGGGCAGCGACCCACCTGGGTGACCTGTGTGTACTGTGGGTAATTAGTTGCTGACCTGACACTAACCTGCTGTGAATATCATTCACTCATCTCGTTCTCGCCCAGGCTGGCTAGCTGGCTCGCCGCCTCTTATCTGGTCGGAGCACGGACACACTCAGCTTCCCGTTCCCAATGCAAGCTGGGAGGTGAGCGCTCCTGTACAGACAGTATTTAATTTGTGCCAGCCTGATGAGGGGAGTCACCTTGCTCTCTACCTCTGTGTTCTCCTGGCCGTGTGTTCGCCAGACTTGCTTGCTGCTGGTGCCTTGTCATGGGGGTTGATGGAGAGAGATCTGGGAGGAGCAGAGGAGAGATGCTCGCGTCTGTCTAGGTGGCAACGCCATTGCCTTTCCTGCTCACCCTCCTGTTGGCCCTCGCTTGGCAGCTGCTGCTGAGTGCCCTCCCGCACCCCCCAGATGGAAGGAGGGAAGATTAGCTCTCCCTGCATCCTGTGCCAGGGCTGTGTGGTAGATTAGGTTGGCAGAGAGACCCGAAGAGCTTCATCTTCAGGAGTAAGAAGATCTTTCCCAAGGTCACTCTGCACACACATATGTTTCTGTGTTGCTCTGGGAAGCCACCCCCTCTCCAGGTCCACTCAGTTCCTCAGTTCTGACCTACAAGAGGGACTCCTGAATGTTTTTAGTATCAACATTGCTTTTTATGTCAAACATTTTCAGTACACGTTCCTTGCCAATTCCCCCCCAATAAACTTGCATGTTATTATTAATCCTTTTAATACTTACTTTGTTGGGAAATGCAGAATGACAAACAGCTATTGTAAATTCAGTAATGATCTTCTATAGATATATATTTTATTTATAACAATATAATATACACTTGAAAAGAAAATTTAGTGTGGATTATTTGCAAAGCACTAATATTTTTAGGCAAGAGATGAAACGATGCACACTAAAATTTGAAACCATTTGCAATAACTCCAGATCTTCAAGGGCGCTTGGCTTGTAAGTTGGAAACTTTAGGGATATAATGTAAGGCATATAAAAGTTGGCGTGAGAATTTCCAGAAATAGACCTAACACATTCCTGGATGTTTGGATCATTCAGCAGAATTTCTAATATCAGGAGTGTACAGGCTCTTGCTTTAAAAACCCACACAGGCCCACTGGGGAAAATGCCTGAACCCTCAGGGAGCTCCTCTTCTGTAGCTTTCTTTTACCTCTCATTACTTTCAAATTTCTCTTTCACGTCTTTTTTTCTGAGGATATCAAAATATTTTGCTAAAAGTAATCACAATAAGGAATGCAAATGCAATGGTACATCTGTACTGGAGGAGGCACTATTTTATTTATTTGAACTTGAATTCTTCTTCCCATGCCCTACCAAGGTCTGAGAGGCGAACAAAGGAGGCTTAAGGAGGATTCAGAAAAATTATTGAAAGAGGACAGATTGTTGTACAGACCAAGCATAGCTTGACACCACTCATGGTGAGCATTTTTTTGGCTCCTGCTATGTACGTGTATTTGTGGAGATTTAATAATGAGGTTTATGAAAAATGTGTATATCACTTCTCTTGTAGTTTTCTGGGATTTTTTTGCACAGCAATTATGAAGGGTAGTTCTCTCTATCCCATGGTTGGGAAAATACAAGGTCAAGGTCACAAAACTGGTGAATGGCAGAGCTGGAGTCAAGTGAAGATTCAACTCAAGGTTAGAAGCTTGGGCTATGGCTCAGCATATCTACTGGGGGGCTTACTTGTTCCTAAGAGTAGCTTGACTGCATAACTTGCTGCACAGCTATGAGGGCTGTTGGTACCTGGTGTCTATATCTGTCAATAGCTGGCTGTCCTGTGTGCAGTAGGATGTGAGCCCAATGGAGGTTCTGCTCCCCAAGAAAAGGAGCAATGCTGGTGGGGAGTGTTTGTAGAGCTGGTGTCATGTGGTGGAATCAGAGATGCTAGTTTTGACTTTGAAGGAAAAATCTGTGAACCCAGGAAGCCATGAGTTTTTAGTCCCAGACATATCAATGTTTGGCTTTTCACAAGATGCTCAACTTCTCCAAACCTCAGTTTTTCTTTCTACAAGTTGATTCATTCAATCACCAGATAATTTTTTGAGTCTCAACCTTGAACTAACCAGTCTTGGGTGGTTGTTTTTTACCCTTTATGAACTCAATCCAATAGTGGATGAGTTAAAGAAGGTAATAATAGTTCAGTGTAACAAGACCTGAAAAACCTACCGTGTATCAAGGAAGGCTTTATAGAAGAGGTGACATTTTTGTCAGATCTTGAAGACCAACAAATTAACCAGATGGGTAATTCAATGCAATTTGACTGGAGTGTGTGTTTGTGCATGTCTACTATGTACCAGTTACTGCACTGGGCTTTGGATATACCACTGTGACTAATACAAACATCTGTCCCCTAAGATGCTTAGTCTGACTCTGGAGAGAGGTCAGTAAACAAGAGACATTAACAGCTGCAATGAGCACGTGCATCTCTGGGTAGGGCAGCGGGAGAGTTTACAGCAGAGATGGTAGGTTGCATTCAGGTGATATATGAGTCAGGGCAGGGCACTCCCTCAGTGCTGTATCTATGGGTAAAAATGTAGATGTTGAGCCTGGAGAATGATGAGTGATGTCAGGGGCAGATGGTAAAGAGTCACGTGTACCTAGTTAAAAGTTTGGACTTTAACTTGAGACAATGGAGAATGTCAATCAGTAGAATAGACCCAGTGGGAGCTTTCAGGGGAGGGCGGGGAAGGGATGTCCTCTGAAACTGGAAATATTTCCTGGGGGACAGAGTACAGGTACTAGTGGATGTCACATAGGAAGGTCTTGGAGTAGGGGCAACAGGTGGGTTGGCAGAGTGAGAAGAGGTGAGCTGGGAAATGGCTCTGCATGAGAAGAGACAATTTATGGAATGATGAGGGTTGGGGGTGTGAGATGGAAGCTGGGATAATTTATAGGTTTCCATCTTGAAAGACCAGGCAGAGTAAGAACAGGGTCTATTTTGCCAAAGAAGATCAACACTGCCAGTGGAGGAGAAGGCTGATGGGCGACCATGAGTTCACATCTGGACATGTTTGCGGAGGTGCCTGTGAGAGCCCCAGGTGGAGGAGTCCACTGGGTCAGGTAGGGGTTTATGTCCAAACCTTGAGTGAAGGGTAAGAGCTGCAGGTGTAAATTTGGTCATTGTAAAGACATGGAGCAACCAGAATGGTGAGAATGGATACCAAGAAACGCCCCCAGGAAAAGAAACATTTAGGGGTTGCATGAATATGAAGTAGCTACTGAGCAGATTGAAAGGGAGAATCAGAGAACTCTGCGAAAGGTCAGGATGAGTAAGACCCTGGAGGGTGAGAGAGAATGGGTGGCAGGCAAAGTGGCCAGATGGAAATGGAAGGCCAACCGTTGGGCTGGCCATCAGGGGACCACTGGTGGACTCAGAAACGACTAGCGGCTTCCCCATACATTTTATAATGCTGCTCAGTGGGGCTGATGAGACAATGCCTGTGGAAGCAATCACCTGGGGAATGCTGGACAAATGTCCACTATGTGTTCCCTGCCTACACCTCTGCTCCTTTCCCTCATTGCCCCTCCCACACTCTCAGGCACTATTTTCAGCTGCCAATCCCTTCTTTATTTTATTTATTTATTTGGTAATTTTTTAAAAATTCATTTTTATTGTTAGACTTATTGGGATGACATCTGTTAGCAAGGATTACACAGGTTTCAGGCATACAATTCTACAGTGCATTGTCACCTTGATGTATAATAAGTTCACCACCTAATGTGACTTCTCTTTCCATCACCTTATATTTAGCTTCCTCTCCCCCCTCTCCCACCCCTCCCCTTTCTCCCCTCCCTAACCCACTCGTCCCCAAATAAACATTAAACTATTGATTGTGTCCATGGGTTAATTGTTTGTTTGTTCATTTCTTTTTTATTTGCTTTCAGTTTTATATTCTGCATATGAGTGAAGTCATACAGTTCTTTGTTTTTTCTGTCCGGCTTATTTCACTAAGCACGATGATCTCCAGGTCCAATCCCTTCTTTAATATGAGGCCCTCTGTACTGCTTACCTACCTCCTTCCCATGCTGTTTCTCTTCTTCTTTTCTTTGTTCATGCTGTTCCCTCTGCCAGGAAAGCTTTACCTGACACATCGTGCACTTTGTGAGCGCCTCTGGGACTTATGATCATCTCTTCCAGCAAAGCCTTCCATGATTCTCAGCAATGGGAACCACGCCTGGGCTCCCTCCCACCACACACCCATGGCTGGGGGAAATGCTCCTCCTCAAGTCTTCCAGAACATTCTGTGTATCTCTGTATCACCACATGTCCACACTGACCATCCCTTATCTTTCTATAAGGTGTTCCTTTAATGGACATTATCTGTGCTTTCATTATGAGCAGGAGCCATGACTTATTCTTAGAATTCCCACCTTCTAGCTCAATGCCTGACACGTAATAGATCCTCGATAAACAGTTGCTGAACATGAATGAACAAGTAAGAGGCAGACACCAAGGTGTTGTTTTCCTTTACTAGAAATCAGAGCACTCAACCTCTGAGTAACAGCCTCTGACCACGTACCAAAGAAGGGAAGCAGCCGGTGGGGTTGGAGAGCTGTGACCAGACCAGCTGACAGCACTAATTAAAACATTCAGCCATGTGTGTGCAAATCCAGAAACAGCGTGTCAGGGAAGACAGCTTCTGATTCCACCTCATCCCCAGAGCTTTTCCTGACCCCAGCGGTTTAGAAGCAGTCTGCAGTGTGACCGCTTGATTTTGGTGAAATATAGTAGGCATTTGGGTGTATGAAACCAGGATATCAGGGCAAGAGCTGATGGGAAGTCAAATTGCAGAGACTACCTGACTTTAAGGTTCAATGCAGCATCGAGTCACAACACAAATTCATACACCCAACCCTTAGACAAAAATGTCAGCAGCTCTAGGCATTCTGGAGCTGGTGTTTAACACCTTCCAGGCTCCCAGTTCCACACAGAGCAGTTATACATTTATTTGGTATACAGAGTTGTTGTCTAGGAACTGGAAGTGCTATTCAAAGACAACATGGTGACTAAGATGGAGGGGGAGAACTGGGCTCTTGTCCCAGCTCTGTCACAAACTGGTTGTGTGACCATGTGCACATTGCTTCTCTGAGCTTTCGTTTCCTCAAATGAGGGATTTTGGACTAATAGATGTCTAGAGACCCTTCTGGGCGCGGGACCCAAACCAAAGTTCTTCTGCCTGGTGCCATTCATGCCAATAGAACAAGACTGAGTTCAATGAGAACTTGATGTTTTGGTCAAGGAATGGGGAAGGCTGAGATCATGCTCTGACAGCACCATCTGTCTGACTGGGAGGACCCTTCTGTAGGTATATGTTGTGGTGTGCAGTGATGAAATTCTTCTAGGCATTCCTAGTTATTCTTCTGTTGCACTTGGCCCTTTGGTGCACAGTGCTTTTTACACACGATGCCCCATCGCCACCTTAGGCTTTGTGATCCGGAATCCTTTCAGTCCTGTAAGTGAGCATAGCTCGTGACCGTTTGGGTATTGAGAAATGTTAGGGTCTTTGAACCCTGGTGACACTGACACTATGGCTATAAAATGCTACTCTCCCAATGCTGTAGATGAGAATCAGCTAAGCCGAAGTTCACTCAGAGAGGGGAAGCCCACCCTGCCATCTCCAGAGGGGTGCCATCTCCCTGGCTGCTGGTTTGGACCACTCTTTGCTCTTCACTCAGCCCCTGCTTTGTCATGTCCACACAACCCCTAGTGTGTGGTTGATTTGGCTGAGTCTCTGTTGTCTTCCTTCTCCTGGCCTTTGAAGAACCCCGCTTTTCTTCGTCTGGCTTTTGGCACTGCTGCTGGGCAGTTGTGAGTATCTAGTCAGGTGACTGCCTCACCTTGTCATGAAATTGGTACAGAGAAGTAAAAGAGAAAATAGAAATGCAGTTTGTTCATGCCAGAGCACCCTTGTGGAGCTCACACAGCTTTGCAGCTGCACACAGACGGGGCCAGGATTCCCAGCCAAAGGGCCTCCTGGAAGCGCTTGCAATAACACTCCATCACAGTGTTAAACCTGGAGGAACTCACCTTTGCATGTCAGGCTTGGCACTGCCATCTTCAAGCTGGCTCAGTCAATGGCGACACCTCACTCTGCTCTGTTGGCACTCCATTGTTTTTAGCTACAGAGGGGGTGGCTGAAGTTTTCAGGGAGCTGGAAAGAATTGCAGTCCCTCCTGCTCATGGAGGGACAGGCACTGATTCAGTACATCGCTAAGCAGGGCCTTATTTCCTGGCGTTTCTTTCAGTCTCCCTTGCTATCACTCTGACAATTCAGCCTTCATTATCTGCATTCAGGAGCATCAGCAGGGGATCAGTAAATAATGTGACTCTATGGATTTTATTTAATAGCCTCAATTTACTTAACGAACATTAGTTAAATGCCTACTATGTGCCTGTCCTGCTAGAAGCCAGGAATACAAAAATGAATAAACCATAAACTCCAGCACGCAGGATTCTGAATCTAGTAAGAGCATCCATGGGACAATTTGTAATCAGAGACAAGGAGTCGTAGGGTGCTTTTGGAGCATCGGAAGATAACGGCCAACTTTTTTAGGGGAACAGAGCGCGTTTCGTACCAGAGGAGTTCTTTTAAAAAGTGAAGAGTGGGGAAGCTTGCTGGAGGCCTGAGAGGTTTGTCCCAACAAAGCGTGCGCAGATACAAGAAGACAGAGCTCGATGACGCCAAGAAGCTCCTCATGGCGGCAGCTGAGGCAGAGAGAAGGCAGCTACCGTTTCCGGCAGGGCCTCCTTCTCCATTCAGTGGTTTCCTGTGAGAGGTGACAGAGTTCAGGGAAACCATGGGATCCCTGAGATGGTATGCACCAGCATCGTTCGAGGCATTGTGTGCAGTGAGCCAGACCAGGCTTCTAAAAATCACAGTGAGAATCGGTCCTCGCAGAGCTGGGAAAGACGTGCAACACAGCAACAGAGGGACTTGCGTTTCTCTTAGCGTGCACATCCCACAGGCTAGTAAAATGGGGCGCGACAAGGGGTGGGTTCTCATCCACCAGTTCATCTCCTAGGAAGTCTGTTTGGTGAGAGCCGAATGGAGACAGAAGCCGAGGAGAGATGATGTTCTTTCCTCCATACTCGAAAATCACTGGTCTGTAAATAACGATGCTGTGCCTTCCGTGCAGCCACTCTCATTTAGTGGCCTACCTGTTTAACGACCAGTCAGGGCCAGTTCTCCAGCACGGGAATCCCCTTCCTAGGTCTTCGTTGAGATCCCACAGTTGGTTAGTGTCCCCTACACGACGTGTTCACAATCACACAAGACTACGTATTTCATTTGTAAGTGTGGTGTCACGTGTGATCTATTAAAAATGACACACCCTGTGGGCTCTTGACACACCACAAGGCATCCACCATTAACACCCCCGCTTATAGGCCAATTCGCAGATGCCACCGCGGACTGGTGTGGTGTGCGAGGTTCTGGGGTTCCATGCCCCTCCCCAGGTGGGTGTGGGTGCTGCTGACAGAGGATGGCCCAGTGGAGGATGAAGGGCAGCTCTCGTGTTTGCTGAGTATTGTGTCAGACATGTCACCGACTTTCAAATTTCATAACAGAAACACAACAGAAAATGGTAATAACAACAGTGCCTACCATTGGCTGAGCTTCAAGAAGACCCAAGAGTCTATCCTGCTCAATCCCATCTTGCTCCGGGGCCTATTTATTTTTGGTTATGTAATTTAATCATCACAAAAGCCCTGTGAGGTAGGTGTTATGGATCCCATTTTACGGAAGAGGCAATTGAGCCGCAGTGATTAAGTAGATGCCCTAGGGACGTTCCGTTCATAAGCTAAAAAGTAAGGGTCCCCGCTGTAGGGCTGGTGCGTCCGGGAGGAGAAACCCACGAAGGAAGGACCCAGTCCACACATCCACAAAGCCTGTGCTTCCTTCCCTCTTGCAGGGGAGGCGCCCTTCTGGTCCGGTGGATTCCTCCCTGCTTCCACGGGAGGAAGGGACAACGGTCCACAGTCGGGCCTGGGAGGAGCAGACAGCCCTGCTGAGAGGAGACAGCCACCGAGGGAAATAACTCTGCAAAAACAGAAGGAAGCCCCTTGTCCGAGGATCCGGCGGGGAGCCCCGCTCCGCCCACCCCTCCGCCCAGAGCGCGCTGGGACTGCGTGCTACTGCGCATGCTCGCAGGCACTCACAACCCGACCGACCGGGGCTTAGTCCGCGGGGGGAGGGCAGAGAGCTGGGCGCGGGGGCCGGGGGGCCGGGGGGCCGGGGGGGCCGGGGCTCCCGCTCCCGGGGCAGCGCGGGGGGCGGAGGGGGCGGGCCTGGAGGAGGAGGTAGGATTTGGGATTCGGGGGGCGCTGTGCCCCTGATAGTACAGAAATCCCCAACAACTCTCTCCCGTACTAAAACCGACCTCTTTAAAATGCGTTTACACAATGGCCATCGCAGGATATTTGAAAAATTCAACCTCGTGGCTCTGCCGCCTCACCAGGACGAGCCATTGCGAAGCAGCCCCCGTCCCGGAACTTCAGCTCACCCCGTGAGGACACCCCGCCTTGGATACCCGATGGGTCGTTTCCATTTTAACTTGCTTTTATTTCTCAGCTGGGCTCTTAATGGCCTGGCCCGCGCTGTGTTTCATGTCGTGGCTGCGGCTATTTCGGGTCGGTGAAGTCACTCCTTTCCTAAGTGAGGAAGTGTGGTCCGGCAGCAGCGCCAGCGGGCCAGACGTGCACCTCTGCGTCCCCTCTCCCACGGCGCTTTCTAGGAGACCGCCCGACGGATTTCCGGGTGAGGATGTGCCACGCAGCTGAGTTTCTGAACAGGCAAATCTGGGGACCCCTCCAGACTCCTGCCCCGGTGGTCCCCCTGGGGCATGCAGCACAAAGCCTGGGGCTGCAGGCACGTCCCATTCAGTTCCCAACATCCCTGCTGCAAACAGCACAGCCCAAATGTCCCCAGAAACGTCTAGGGCTTCCTGCCAGGGCGGAGGTCTTTCCTGAAGGGCATCAGATATTCCCTTGACCCTAAAGACAGCGCTCAGCTGTCCCCCCACCCCCCAGCAGTTTATCCATCCTAACCCAGGCCCTGCCGACCCAAGCAAGGCGTCAGGCAAGCCAAGCTCCCCTCCCCCTTCCTGCTCCTGCTGTAATTGGGGAAAAGGCCTTCCTGTCTTAAAAATGCACGGGCACAGAAGATAAATGGGACTGAGAATTAAATCCACTATTACTATTCTTCTCCACCCTGATGTTTATTTTCCACAGAAACTAAATAATGGATCTAAACTGTTTGCTATTACTTTAAGGAGCTGCTGATGCATCATAGCAATCTCTGAAAACATTCTCTTTAGATTCATGATTCTACTTCAAATATTGCCATTTTCTCCCCTTCTCCTCCTCCCTATTTTTCTTCAGAATCTTTGCAAGTGAAAAGAACTTTGTTTGGTCAGGCGTTCGGCCACCGTTTTTCTTTATCCTGAGCTGGAGTCACCAGGTGCGGGCTTCGGCCATGTCAGTATGTCAGGGCAGGGCGACCACTGCCACCAGTCCTCTTCTTGATTCTGGGCACCAGGATGCTCTGCTGGCACCTATTTCTTACCTGGGTAGCCTTCCTTGACATGTGAGCTCGGAGAAGAGATTGAGCCAAGGTCAAATGAGAATGGGACGGCAGGATTAAAATTCTCATTGCTTGATTTCATTCTTATGATTCTTGACTCTTATTGCTTTGGGTTCAACTATTAGGCCACGAAACCAAGGAGTGATACTCCAAAGGAAAAATAAAAATACCGAATTCATTAAAAGTGCATTGCATGAGTGTTTAATCACGTATTTTTGATGTTGGTAGTGAATTTAATCAATTGTTCATTCCAACCGCATCTTATTACTGGTGAAGAAACAAAGATTACAAAAGGGTTCGAGTGAGGCCTAGGTCAAGGTCTTCTGAGTAGGAGGTGACAGGACCAAGGCTGGAACTGAGGCATCCAGGCCTATAACTCTTGCCTCCCTCTCCCTGGACTCATGATTTCCACATGAAATGGCAACTCGTGGGTGTGCATGGGTGTCAGGGCTGTACATCTATCTGTTAGGCAGTTGCTCTGCAAACAACCTTCCCTTGAAGTGTCCTGCACAGGTTCGCATGACTACAACACATTGAGAAGGTCCCTGCCTCCCGGGGATCAGAAAGTGAGGGCCCACCAGCCCTCTCACCCTTGTTTCTCTTCCACTCTCTCAAGCAGTGATTCTTAGCCAGGTGCTCTCATTCCAGCCACCAGAAGACTTTTTTTTTTTTTTTTTTGCTTTTTGGTATGTGGGTAGCTCCCTGACTGGGAATCGAACCCAGGCCACAGCACTGACAGTGCCAACGCCAAAGCCTTAAGTCACTCACTACACCATCAGGGAACTCCCACCAGAAGACATTTCTTAAAGGTCCACCTGCAACTACTGAATAAGGATTTGTGTGGGAAGTCTAGGAATGCGCATTTGGCATAACCTCCATCTGGGAATCCGAGGAAGCCCATTGGTCAGAGTCACAGCTCTACAGCACCCTAATAACTGATGAGGTTGGTCATAGAAAGGAGTCAAGTTTGACTCAAAGTTAGGGAGGTGGATAGACTGAGTTTCTGGAGGAAATCTCTAGGACTTAGTGACTCTCTTTCCTAATCTAACTTGGGAAATAACCTGAGTAGTATCTGTGTGTAGGGATGTGGGACCACCAAGTCTGCATGAAAAGTCATCCATTCCAGTCGGTCCCATCTCTTGGCTCTGAGGGCTTCCAGGAGAAATAGCAGGTGAAGACTAGTCACGAGATGCTTGGATCATTCCCAAACCACGGGGCATACTGCTGTAATTGGTGTCACAAGGTGAAACCCAAAGCATCTGCCTGTATTCTCTATTTCTCATTGCTGGCCTAACATTGGAAGATCAGTCTGAGTTGGGAGGGAACCCTTCACCCTCAGGGGTGGTTAGTGTGAGTCAAAGGCTATTTTGAGTGTCTACCCTCTAGGATAACAGGCTTTCCCACAGAGAAAGGTGGAATTCCACCTAATTTACTCATGATCTGGACTATAGATCTGATGTTATGGGCCTTTATTTCAGCTACTGAATAGGATGGGACCAATGTGTCTTTTGAAAGCCTAATCCTATGGTTTGGTCACACCTGCAAGAATACAGGTGAGAAGATGCCAAGTCTGAGCAGACACATGGCTCGGGCCACTGAGCATTTGCAGCACATATCTCTGATCTCTTCCCCCCTCGCCCCACCCGGTGTCTCCACTAGCTGTCTCATCAGTCCCTGGATTTGGGCTGGCAGCAGGAGTGAGATGGAAGAGAGTGGCAGAAGGGGCACTGTAACAGCAGAAATCTATGGAAACATCTGGAAATAGACATTGTTTCCAGCTGTGAATCAGCAGTTCTCTCTTGTTCTCAGTGAGGGAGCACCTGTAGCTCTCCTAGATGTAGAAAGCAGTCAGGTTCCTGAGCAGGGTCTGGTTCAGGCCAGACACCTTCGGAGCCATCTGGAATGCCTGACCTGGGGCTTCTTCCCAGGGAGGAAAGAACACTTACAGAACAATCCCAGCCTCAGTTTCCTGACCAGGCATTTTCCTATGGAATAAAAGTTGGTGGGCTGTGGATCGTGTGTGACTACCAGATACACACTCATTGCTCATGGTAGAGTGGATTTAAAATGTTTTCTGTGGGGCATGCTCTTCACAGTGTGCACCAGTCCCTGGGTTCCTGTTAGAGTGTACCCTGTGGAGTTTAACTTTTATTATTGCCCTTCTTGGTATGGGCCCTATTGCCATTTGAATTTCCTTACTATTATTTGGGAATCTACACAATGAACGTAGGGGAAGGCACCGTTAGTATTCGCCCTTTTACAGGTGAGGAAGTTGAGGTTACATGAGAACATGTTTTGGCTGAGGTCTGGTAGCTCGTAAGTGTCAGAGGCAGGGCTCCAACTCCTGACTCACAGACTAAAGAGCGTTTACTCTCTCAGCCAGTGCATGATACGGTCTCTGGGAATCCATTGCCCATGCTCATCCCAATGTCCCAATTTCTAAACGGCCTGACCCTCTTCTACCCAGAAGACATGTGAGTGCACGCGCATGTACACACACACACTCATATGCATAAGCGTGCACACACACACACACACGCACACACGCACATGCGCACACACGCACATGCGCACACACGCACACGCGCACTTACATACACACACACACATGCGCACACACACATGCGCACACACACACACACTGGCTGTGTTGGCATCCTTGAGCCCAGAGATACCCTAGTACATTTCTCATCTTCTTCCACTGGCCTTAAGCTGACTCAGACACTGAGGGGGGAAATTTGCATTTCCCTGATGATTAATAACATTGAGCATCTTTTCAGGTACCTGTTGGCCATTTTTATGTTGTCTTTGGAGAAATGTCTATTCCCCTGCCCATTTTTAAGTTGAGGTGTTTTTTTTTCTTTACTATTGAATTGTAGGAATTTCTTTGAATTCAGGGGGCAGAGGAGACCACTGGCTGGCTGTGGTCAGGGACAGAGAAACAGGTAAGTTCCAGACTTGGCATCCAACATTGTGCCCACAGTTAAAAATACCAATTTTTCCACTTAGAAATTGTTCAGAGAGAGCTCTCAAGTTTTCTCGCCATAATTTTTTTTTTTAAAAAGGCAGAAATGAAGGGGGGGTGGTAGGCACGATAGTAGAGTTTAACACAGAAGTAATACTGCATTTGTTCTTTAGGCTCCTCAAGGAGGGCAGCAAAAACCTGGAATTGTTTGTATTGGAATCTATACACCCTTTACCTTTCTCAGTCTTGTTACCAAAGACTGAACCAGCCCTAGTGTTGAAAATTTGGTCCTGAAAGAAATCAGAGTTGCAAGTGTGGGGAGTTAAGTGGTGGCTGGATTTGCACCTAACGCTAGGCAATGGCAATGGGAGGAGGCCCAAATTCTGGGGTTGTTGTTTATGGTTTAAAAATCCTCCTTGGGGAGTTCCCTGGTGGTGTAGTGGCTTAAGGCTTTGGTGCTGGTGCTGTCAGTGCTGCGGCCTGGGTTCGATTCCCGGCCAGGGAACTACCCACATACCACCTAGGTTTCAAAAGGCCTATGCATCTTCTGTGAATCCAGCTCGTTGGGGTCTGTGATAGCCAGAGGAGGTCACCTGTCAGCAGGTACTGCGCAGTCCTGGCTGATGGAAATTGCTGGGCTTGTGGTGCACTGAGCAATAGGCAGTTGGGTCCAAATTACTTTCTGCACAAGTATGAACAGTGAGCCTATCATCCTGACCCATCAGGCTAACGTAGCTCAAAGGTCTCACCTTCCTTATTACCCCCGCAAAGTGTTTTTGTGATGAAAAAAGAAAGTGTGTTTACTTCCCTTTGAGAGTCATTTCCCCGCATATTGAGGGCCAGGGGTTATTTTCAGGATGGTACTGAAGCTTGGGTGTGGGGGCAGTTTAGTGGCCGCTGGAGTGAGATCTGCCGGGGCACAGGGAGAGGATTCTACGTGCAACTAGGTCAAACCCAGGAGGGGTCATTGCCCTCTCGTGTTGCCCCATGGATGAATTTAGTTTTAGGGGCTTATGCACAGTCACATGAGCTGGGAACATCATTTCACAGCCTAGTCCAAGGCTCAGGACGGATCTGCTGACAAATCACACATCCAGACCACCCTGGTGTTTTTCTTGTCCTGACTTGGATGTGGCGCCCACTCCCTCCCTCCTGTTTGATTTGGTGATTCTTGCACATGAGTGTGAATGCAGCAGTGTGGCCCCCTTGAAGACCTGAGGTGGCAATCCTGATGGCTCCCCAGGTGTTCCAGCATGTTCCTGTCTGATCCCAGCCTAGCCGATGCCACCTTAGAGACACACCTGCGCTCAGCACAGGAGCTAAGTGAGGGGCAGGAGGACATGGTACTGGACACAGTGATTGAAAATGGTCTCCTGAAAGGGCTGAATTTTCCTGACAAGATGTAGAAGTGAAAACCAGGAATTAGATATAGGTTGGTGTCAGGAAGTTGACCTAAGGATAGGGTGCATTTAAAAGACAAGCCAAGGTCAAGCACAAAGATGTGTATTAATTTGGGAATTGGAAACAGAAGTAAGTTCTCATTAAACAGAATGGTGACTGGGCAGGAGATAGTGTCAGAATATTCTTGTTGGTGGCTGTCCCCCGTGTGACATGGCTCCCCACTCCCGTCTTTCTGCGCTCGGTCTGCTCGGCTCCGGCTGTCCGGAACCCCAGCCCAGCTCAACCACCGCCAGTAATCCACACCCCATGTTCTCTCTCCCTAGAATTTCCTAACTCAAACCTCATGACATGGCTAATAAACATCTCTTCATGGCAAGCACTGGCCTAAATGCCACTTCCTCCAGGAAGCCTTTCCTGACCACCATCCCCTCCTCGGTTTGGGCTAGCCTCTTCCTCGTGGTTCCTGTACGTTATCCCAGCCCTTGTCACCCCCCCTTACAATCACTTATTCATTGTCATTCTCCCCCAACAGACTGGAAGGGCCATGAAAGCTGGGGGACTTGTCTATACGTGTTGATTCTGGCCCCTCCAACACCAGCATAGTGCTTAGCATCAGGAAATTGAAAATATATTTTATTTCATTTTTATGAGGCACTTTCTTTGCCCTGCACTGAAGAGACTGCCAAACACAATTTCTGTTGAGAAAGGTAAAGTTGAACACGGTAAACAATCGTGCTGTTGTCCAGAGGAGTTAGTCCTGTCTCCATACAAGACCATCAGCTCTTTGAGGAGAGATGCTGTGTTCTGCTGCACCTCTCTCCCTTCCTCCATGGGCTATTTTCTTCCACGAAGTCCAGCACAGTGCTGGACCGACAGTACGTGCTCAATAAAAAACGTGCTATTTTACCGCTGTGGTTAGCTTTCTGATAGAAGGTATTATCTCTGCTTTAAGAGAGAAAACAATTTGCTTCGGACTTGTCTGAGTGTTTGGAATCAGACAAGCATCCTTTGTAAAATGGGAAAATGGGGCTTTAATAGGCCTTGCCCTCTTTCTATCCCTACAGAAGATGAAGCAGGCATTTCATTCAGTTGGAGATGCGTCTGCAGTAAGTAACCCTTGGGATTTGAGAGGGATTATCTGATCACTGGAGAGCTCTTACATTTTTCCATGTAATGCAATTGAAATCTATTCAGAATGACTAAATAATTAATGCCACATTGTACAAATTGTGCTCCCCTGTTTCTCTCGCAATTTTTTAAAATGCGGAATTTCAAGAAGACCAGACTTAATTTACTGTGTGTTTTGCTTCTTCAATAAAAACATGAGATGAATAATTTTCCCACATCATGGCTCTACATTTCCTCATAAATAGGGCATCTGTTAACATGGATTATTGTGTATGCGATGCTAACATGATTAGGCTCAAACACTCACCCAAAAAGCTAATTCTTTAAAAAAAGGAATGACTCATGAAAAAATGAGAATGAGAATCAAGAAAGAAAAAATATTAAGGAATAATCTGTAAAGGGCAAGAGGTTAAGAGTAAGCTTGGTGCTTTGGAGGCAGAAGATGAGCAGTATTTGTTCAACGATATTTATCGTGGGCCTACTGTGTGTCAAGCACTACCACAGCTCTTGGGCATACAAACCACAGCTCCTAATAATAACAGTCATGGCCCAGCCCACTCAGGGCTGGACTTTGTCCTGTTGCCCACTAATCCTGGAAGCCTGGGTCAGCAGAGCGTGACCTGCAGTAGGTGTGCAATAATGTTCAATACAGTAGACTCTCTGTTAACCAGAATTCAAGCAACCGGTGCTCTCAAGAAACTGGCCAAAATATTTTGCTGGTTGCTCAAATTCTGGTTAATGGAGAATCTACTTACATTTATTCGACATCTACCAACCCCTGTGGGTGCCAGTTAACAAAGAGTCTACTATAGACAGGTAGTGTTTACTGAACCCTGCACATGTGTCTTGGATGGTTTTAAGAACTTTACATGTGTTATCATTTTAAATTCTGATAATAATATTGTAAGGTCAGTAGCAGTACTACCCTTATTTATGGATGAGGAAACTGGGACTCAGTGGGATTAATTAAGTTGCCTGCGGTGACGAGAGATGAAATTAAAACCCAAATCTGTCTGACATCAAGTCTGCTATAAAATGTACTTCTGATCATTAAGCCATATACTATAAAGATGTATTTCTGCAGTCAGGGTGTTCACACCTAGGGCTAGAAATAAATGTGTAAGCAAGTAGCCAAAATGAAAGTAGTGTAATTAGAGAAAGAGACTTCTGCTGTATCACTTGTCTGCTTAGAGAATTCTGGAAAAGCTTCACAGAGGAGCTAAAATCCGATCTGGTTCATGAAGATGATGTGAAGTAGGGCCTCGGCCAAGCCCCATAAGACACGTTGCATGGGTGAGATATAGACCTTTGCTAGAATGGGTCATTTGAAATTATTTGTTCTTAGACAACAACACAACCTTTGTTATCCTGACAGCAGGGCCTCTTTCAAAGTTTACTGAAGAGTAGTTATATATATTTTTAACTTTTTTGAAGTATTAGGTACATATTGAAAAGAGTCCATGTAGGAAAGTGTCCAGCTCAATGAATTTTCATAAACTGAACGTAGCAAAAGAAACAGAATTTCGCGGGCAGGCCAGGAACCCCTCCCATGACACCACGTTAGTTTTTTAGAGCTGCTATAAGAAATTGGGTGGCTTAAGGCAATGGACATTAATCCCCTCCCAGTTCTGGAGGCTGGAAGTCAGAAGTCAGTGTCAGCATGCCAGCCCAGCCTTCCTCCAAAGGCTCTGGGGGAGGATCCGTTCTGGGCCTTTCTCCCAGTCTCTGCTATCTGTCCGCAGTCCTCAGCATTGCGTGGTGTGTCTACCTCTTCACATGGCCTTCCCTTCTCTGCATCTCAAATCTCTCCCCACCTTTCTCTTATAAGGACACTGGCCATTGAATTTAGGGCCCCCTGATCCAGGATGATCTCATCCTGAGATCCTTAATTAAATGACAAGTATCAGGGGTAAGGACTTGCACGTACCTCTTTGGGAGGCACAGTTTAACACTTCGCAGCTTCCTTTTGGCCACACCTTCTCCAAGGGCCATGGTTTAACAGCTTCACCTGTTTTTCTACTTCACATGAAAGGAATCATACTGTTGTTGTTGTTGTTGTTTCTCTAATTGAGTTGGACTTCTTTTTCTCAGAATTATTTTTTCGAGATTCATTCATATTGTTGCATATAGCTCCAAAAATTGATGATCGTTGCTGTTTGACAGACTATGATTCATCCATGATACTATTATGAGTACTTAGTAGTCTTCACCTTGGTGCCTTTATAGGCAATGCTGCTCTGAACATCTTTGCACACTTTTTAGGTGAGCTTACGCATGACTTTATGTTGGACATGTATCTAGGAGAGAAATTGCTGGCTCCTGGGGTATACATGTGATCAGCTGGTTTCCAATGTGGTTAGACAAACATAGGTTGAAACAGAGGTGTGGTGTGATCTGATCACACTTTTAAAAAGTCACTGGCTGAAGGGTTATAGTGGCACAGAGGTTTAGCTTCAAGATAACACACAGGAAGCAGTAGGAAGCCAATCTAAAAGAAATCTAAGATCAGAGTTTGGAGGCTTTTAAGTCTTAGCTTAGAAGTTTGGGCTCCTTTTTGGGGGAAAATGTGATTTTTTTTTAAAAGTAGAAGAATGACATTATTAGATTTATTCTTCAGGAAGATGGATGGGAGCCAGTAAGAAGACATTAGACCCTGAGGGAGACCCTGAGTACATGAGCTCAGGGATATGGTAAAAGCAACAGCGAGTGGGGAGACGGGAGGACCACGAGTGGAACCTGGAGACCCTGGCATTTCCTGGAATATCGTGCAGGAGAAAGGGGGCAGTCTATGGTGCTTTCTGCCTGCCCAACCCTCTAGGAACTGGGGGTGGACTTAACTTGTTTTCATGCCAACACACTGGATAGGCTGTGTTTTGCTTAGAAGAAATGGCATCTTGGCTGAACTTATCAAAGGATTTTGCTCTGGGGCTGCAAAGAGCTCTTATCACCAACATGTACATCTGTCGGTGTTGGACAGAGAATCCTGAGACCACCTGGAAATGGGCCATCACCTCTGTGTTTCTCAACATCAGGAAGGAGAGAAAAGTCAGTGTGGACTCATTCAATCACCATTTAAGAACGCATTGTAAAACACAAAAGCTTAGTGAAGTCTGATTTTGATCACAAGAGGGAGTCAGGGAATTCGGGAGGTCTGGAGGAAGAGGCACTTGATCTGACCAGGGTGTCAGGGTGGATGATTGTGAGGAACATTTCAATGGGTTTTGCCACATGAGTAGGAGTTCTCAGAAGGAGAAGGGGCTGGGGAATTCAGGCTGGAGAGTGGACTTGGGTGAGGTCAAGGAGGAAGATGGTCATTTCCAGCAGAGGAACTAACATGTGCAAAGATACCAAAGAATAATAGCCAAGAGGCATGGTGCTCTTACTGTGTACCAAGCACTGTGCTAAGAATTGGATCTAGACTTATTCATGGGATCCTCTCTGCAGCCCAGTGAAACAGGTCTACTTATTTTTATGTTGCAGATGAGAAAAAACTGAGGCTTAAAGAGGTCAGGGTGCTCAATCTAAGAACCACAGCTGCTAGAACAGAGCAGGAATTCTAACCTTAGGGCTCAGGCCTTTAATTACTGTGAGTTCAAATGGCGTGGACCCTAAGGCAGGCAGTTTGCGTCTTGCTCACGATGAAGTCCCGGCAGGTAAACCCTTCATCCTGAGCCAGGGTGACTGGCAGCTGATCATTTTCTCTTCCATTCCATGCCCAGAGGAAAAAGAGTGCCACATTAAAACTTTGAAAATGCAGGTGACATTTACTTGTGTTGGAACATCAGAATAAAAATAGCCCCTTCTGACCCCTCATTTAACCCTTTCTCTTCAGCTCAGCTCAGCATTCCTCGATTTTTGCCTTCTGTTCCTTCTTTTTTTGGTTCTCTTTGAAGATGCATCAGGTCTCAAGTTCAGCTTAATCCAACTGCTAGATGTATTATTCATTTCTATGCTTTAATGATGTGATAAGGTTTCTGGAAATAGGAAAAGGCTCATTAAACTGTCATTTGAATATAGATCACACCTAAATTCTAAGGAAGACAACGTCTGCTGGCTGGGGATGCCTCTGCCTTCCCAGCACAGCTCTCTACACACTGGGAAGGCAGAAAGGAGCATTTCAAAGACAAGATCCTCCTGATTAGCATGTATTCTTGATTCATTCTGCGATGCATGGTAGCTCACAAACGGAATGAGGAACTGGAGGCACAGCCAATGAAGACTGGCCCAATGAAGGAGGGATCTGGGAGGTCAAACCCAGTGGGGGGTGTGTTTTGTCCCTGCTTGTGCTGAGTGGTTTGATCAGGCAGGCTCTCTCTGAGGTAGGAGTACACGGAAGAATTTTAATTTGACTCTCATGGCTTAGAACGCAACGTCATCCCTAGCTGAAGAAATTGATTTGAGAACACCACTTGCCTGCAGCTTTCCTGCCCTGTTTGCCTGTAGATGTGAGAATGTGCTAGAAAATGCAGGAGTGCAAGAAAGGGATTGGGGGCCAGATTCAGGTGGCACTGGGAAAAGGCCCAGCAATTCCTCTACCTTTCAATCCATGAGGGATGTGACATTAACCTGTATTAAAAACTTAAGCTGTATCAAGCCCTGGGCCAAGCACTGAACACATATGTCTTTGTTGGGTTTGTTGTTGTTGTTGTTGTTGTTGTTGTTGTTGTTACCACAACCCTATGCGATAGGCCAGCATTGCCCTTAAGCTCAGGCAGCAGAGACCTCTCGCTCTGGGCTCCCTGCTTCAGTGGCCCTATGTTGACTCTCTTCCGGGTATGTCCCTCCATGGGGACCAGAGGACACACTCACTGAGCACCTGGGGCCCTGTGGTTTTCTTACATAATATCCCCAAGCCAAATTGAGGTTCTGAGTCTCCTACTTGGGTCTGTCTCTGCTGGCACCCTGTGTCATAATGTGATCCTGGGTGTCCAAGCCAAGGGCTTGCCCTCTGCGTGGCTCGTGGACACACAAAAAGTGTCTCCTGTGGGCTGGACCTTCACAAATGTACACCCAGGTGACTTGCAATGTGCAATGGAGTCAGGAGTTGGGGTAGGAGGGGAGGGGACAGAGCCAGCCTCAGAACCAGGGACAAGTTCTCTCCTACTCTATTGTGTTTCAGCACGGAACCTTGGGGAGTTCCCGACTCTAAACGCAAACTTGGTGCCTCCAGGTCACTCTAAACATGTACTTGTCAAGGCTGGAAGATGGAATATGTTGTGGTGAGTGATTTGTTAGCTTAATTTTTACTTTTGAATGTATTTGACGTGTGGTACATAGCCAGCCATGTATAGTTTTGCTCTGGGCCCTGATATCATTAGGGGGTGAACTCAGTGTAGGAACATTAATACCTGTATTTTACATATGAAAACATGGAGAGCTTAGTGACATGCTTCTAAGTGCTAAAGTTAGAATTTGAAATCTGGCAGTCTTTTTTCCCCTTATGGGGACACCTTGGGGAGGTGCCCATTCAAATCAGCTAATATCCTGATGAGACTGAAGCCATGAGATCAATACGACAAACTTCTTCTCCTGCCGTATTTTAAAAGAAGTGAAATAGGACCCCTGGGGCCTCTGATAGGTATGTGGGTGGAAGGAGGTTGGGACAGAACCAGAGATATTGGAGAGAAGAAAAGTTATTTGAGCCACATTATCAGTGTCTTTGCCAAAAATGTTTAACCTGAATTTAATTATGAAAAACAAAACAAAGCAAACACAACAACGACAACAACAGCAAACAGGCAAATCCGGCAAATCCAGCATAGAGGATGTGATAGATTCCTGAGATGGCCCTCCGGGTTCCTGCCTCCTGTCCAGCCTGTGTAATGCCCTACCTTGAGTGGGCGGGACCTGTGGGAGAGGGGAGACTCACACCCTTGCTTATATTATTGATCATATTATACATACATGGCAAAGGTGGAAGGATTTTGCTGATGTAATTAAAGTCCCTAATCAGTTGACTTGCAGGTAACTAGTAGGACAATGATACTGGGTGGACCTGACCCAGTGAGTAGCCCCTTTCCTGGGGAGAAAAGCAGCCACAGACATCCTTGTAGCCCCAAAGAAGGGAACTGCTGTGCTGTGGACAGGGCCCAGGGGCAGGGCCGAGCCTGCAGGAACAGAGAGTCTTGGACCTACAACGGTGAGGAACTGAATTTCTCTAACCAGTGAGCTTGGAAGAGAACCCCAAGCCACCGATGAAGTCACAGCGCAGGTCAACGTTTGCATTTCAGCCTCGTGACACCAGGTCCAGACTCCTGACCCAAGGAGAGTGGAAGATAGGAAATGGATGTTATTTTAAGATTCTGTATTTGTGGTAATTTGTTTCACAGCAACAGGAAACTAATACGAGGAGCATCTTTCAAAGCAACTGGTTCACACTTTTCAAAAGATCATTATCATAAAAAAAGATAGATGAAAGGACAGGGGAGGATTTTAGTTTAAAAGTGAGTAGAGAGCAAACAAGTAATAACAAAGAATAGCAATCACAAAACCCCACGGGGCTGGCAGTGATTTAAGTTTATTCACACTGTTTAGAAACTTAATTTTTAATTTTCTTTCCTTTTTAATGTCATTTTCCTTACAGAGATCTTTACTCTGTGTTTTGAGCAGAGGTTAGGCCTTATGGCTTTGATCTTCACAATGTCTCATCATGGATGAGAGAGTTTCTTGAAAACAAATACACTGTCCCTTAGCTATAGACCAATTACGTCTGTCTCCAGAAGCTGCTGGAAGTCCAGGGTTTAATGACAGTGATTGGGTCCTAAGAATGAACATTTACGAACTGCACTCATCTTCCCTTCCCACACTCTGAAGGTTTTGGGGTAGGAGTATATGAGCGTCCATGACAAATTCGTAATGATAGCACAATATACAGGGTCGGGCAGAAGTAATGGCACACCCTGTACGTGAATGTCTCGCACGTGATGGACAGCAATTTGAACATTTCACCTAAAATGTCACCTAAAGTGTGCCTGAGTGTGATATTGCTATGTTACAGAATTAATGCTTATGATTTTGCAGTAAAAGATTTGGTATAGATTACCAGCTCATAAAAAAGGGGCATTATTTGTGCCGGACCGTGTATTGGGATAAGGACAATACTTTTTTCAACATGGAGTTTGCGCCTTAGAAGAAGTTTATCTGCAATATCTGGCTTGTCATTTCCCCACCTGTGGGCCCTCCTCCCTACCTCCCCTACTGTCCTTGTCAGAGAGGAGAAGGTACAGTAAGTCCTCACTTAACATTGTTGACAGGTTTTTGGAAACTGACGTTAAGTAAAATGACATATAAGGAATCCAGTTTTACTCCAGGCTAATTGATATAAGCAAGAGTTAGGTTTCTACAGCATATTTCTGGTCACAAAAATGTCACCAAACTTCTAAAAAAGATCCCAAACACTTCTAATATTAAACATTGGAGTGAATGTGAGCTATACATACAATTAACAAAGATTAGCAGAAAGTAAGATAATTACTTTCTGACATACTTATCGCAACTTAGAATCTCGAGTGGCCGGAGCCAATCCTGGAAGCCCAGAGTACACGGTGGGACCTTCGTGGACAGTACATTTTTTCATCCTAGGACACGCACTCTCACACACTCACACTCACTCACACACACTCACACACACTCTCACACTCACATACGCACATCACGCACACACTCACACACATACACACACTCACGCACTCATACATACACTCACACGCACACTCTTACACACTCACACATACTCACACACACATGCACACTCACGCACACACACACGCACTCTCACACTCACTCACACATACACTCACACACTGTCACACACACTCACACACATGCACACTCTCATACTCACACAAACACACACTCACACTTATGCACACACACTCACATACATGCAAATTCTCACACTCTCACACACACTCACTCACACGCACACATTCATACACACTCACACACATTCACACACTCACACCCCCCCGCCAGCCACAGAAAAGCCAGAGAGGCATACCACTCCCCCCCCACACACACACTCACTCACACACACACTCTCACACACACTCACACACACTCAGACTGGGACAATTTAGACACACTGGTTCACCTAATGTGTGTGTCTCTGGGATGTGGGAGGAAACTGGACTCCCCAAAGAACCACGCAGACGTGGGGAGAATGTGCAACTTCCACACCAACAGTCACCCCAGCCAGGAAGCCATTTTTTTTCTCATCAACATTATAGTAAAATGATGTTGAATGAAATGTTGTTATTCGAGGGCCTGCTGTATTTGAAAATGAAATTTCTATTAAAATATGAATGACCTTTCAATGGAGTGAATTGTGTCACCCACCCAAGTTCGTATGTTGAAGCCCTAACCCCCAATGTGATTGTATTCTAGGAGGTAATTAAGGTTAAATGAGGTCATAAGGCTGGGGTCTTAATCTGATGGGATTGGTGGCCTTATAGCAAGAGAAAGAGAGAGGGGGGTCTCTCCTCTCCTGTTTACTTTGCTCACCCTTATTCATTCTAATTATTTTATGTATGGGGATGGGTCTATTAGAGGAAGTACCAAACATATACGTCTGTGCACACACATACAGACACACACAACACAAGAACAGCTGGATGACAAGCACATTAACTGAGATAGGAAAAGATGTGTGGGGAGAAATATATTTCATTCATTCATTCATTCATTCAATAAGTAGGTATTAATTATCATAAACTCCAGGTATATAGAAAGAATGGTTTTTTTCTAGCTAATGTGGAAGCTAGAAAAGAAACACAAAGCCTTGAACTTGAAGGTGTCTCAGCCATACACAAAACCAGAACAACACAACTGCTCTTTATTAAATGGCCTGGCCCTGTGCTACATGACTTCTCTTATATTAGCTCATTTATATAACCCGTCAACACATGTATAATTACTTTCATTTTATATGTGTTCATTTTATATTGAGTCCCAGAATGCTTAAATCACTTCCTCAAAGTTACATGGATAGAACCAAGATTTGTTTGCTCTCCAATACAGCATTCTATATTAATTATGAATAAGATGGTGTCTGATTAGCCAAGTCCCTGAAGGAGAGAACTAGGCTACAAAGTACTTGAGAAATTCAGGGTTTGCTGTTGGCGCTAATAGTCAGGAAAAGCTTCACAGAAAAAGTGGCATCCAATCGAATTTATACGGAGCAGAAAAGGGGAGGAAGACAATGTAGGTAGGTAGAGAGGGCTCAGCAAGGACACCGTGGTGGGTGTAAGCTAGGTGGGGTAAGCGAGACATCCAGGCTGGCCCCAGCAGTAAGGACTCATGTAGTAGAGGAACCGGGGTCAAAACGAGAAGGAACTGGTGAGCGGGAGGCATTTGGGGTGGGGAGGGTCGTGGAGGCAAGTGACCAGTCTTAGTGCGAGTGTCCTCATCTATGAAATAGATGTCGAGAGCCTAGATCAGGGTACGCAGGGAAGAGCCATGGGGTGAGCGCCCACATTTTGCCCGGTAGGAGGTGGGTCCTGATATGCTGTCCTGTGGTGCTGGGAGGAGGAGGGACAAAGGAGTGACTGCTGATAAAGATGACGATGATGATGACGATGATGAGAGGGATGATGCTTAGTAAGCCGTTCTATGCACTATGCCCCGGAGGGAGTAGTGTTAGGGTAAACTCATAGCTACAGCTCTGAAGACACACACTGTTCACACTTCCATTTGACAGGTGAGAAATGGGTTCCAAGAGGTTAAGTAATTTATCCACATTCCACAGCTTGCAAGTGGCAGGACCAGGATCTGAGCCCAGAATGTTGAGCAAAGACCTGGAGTGAAAACATGGAGAGACGCGCCAGCTCTTAGGTTCCACGGGTGGGAGGGTCTTCCGGCTGCCCCCACCAGACAGGCCCCGGTGAATAGGCAAACAATCCTGAGATTCCTAATTAATGAAAAGGGATTTGGAAATGTCTCCATTTTCCTAAAATAAGGAGCTCTGGCTCCTCAGGCTGCCTCAGAACTTATCTTTTAACCATTTTCTTTTTCTTCAAATTTAACTCTCCTACCTTCTGCACTGCGGATTACCTAAAGGCCACATTTGACATACTTAATCCAACCATTTCTGAGTTATCTGAGAACAGAAAAGGTACAGGGATAAATGCTTGAAGCATTAACTGTGGAAGCGCCTGAGGGAACTGGGACGGGAGGGGTTCCCTCCTTGAGGACCCTGCAGGGCTCAGACCTGTGGGCTAGCCTTGCAAGCTGGGCAACCCCAAACGATCCCTACAGGTCCCAGAGCCCCTTGCTCGCTTTGGCTGTTTCTAAAAACTGCCCACAGATAAACTATGCGAGCACAAAACTGCTGGGAAGATTCTTTTTTCTCAAAAAGAGCTTAACTTGAGGAATCAGAGCCTTAGGAAGGCATTGACACCTAAGGTGTCAAGGAAAATCAACAAGTGTTTATTTTGCAGGGACCTTCTGTGAGCCCCATGAAGTTACTGGGCTAGAAGGGAGATGTGGAGGAAATACCCTGTGGAAACATTTCCAACCTGAAGGAACGTTTCTATCAGTCCGGTCTTATTGAGCACCCACAAAGCAGCAGACAAGCTTTGTGCTAACGGGTACATCAGCAATGAACAAAGCAGACTTTGTTTGCTGCCCTCATGGAATACATAGTTTAGACCATTTATGTAACATTATACCACACTTTTTTTTTCAATTCTGTTCTGAATAGCAACAGAAAATAACAGGGAAGTACAATAGAAATATATTCTGCACTTGAATTAAAAGGTAATATGAGATTCCAACACGTTATTCATTGCAAGATAGGGACAATGACAGTGGGCTATTACAATCTTACACACACACACACACACACATCCTCTTAGGCATGAAGGATATAGTCTTTGTTTAGAATTAGCTGAAAGAAAAGTTGGCAATGTTTAGGGTTTTAATGAAGAGAAAATATAGCCCCAAATCGTCCTTATTAAGTGTCTTAATAAGGTTGGAAAGACTCACATGTGAAAAAACTAGAGAACAAATCAAGCTATATAGTCAAATTCTCCTATCAGCCAGACCACTTCTTCAAATTTGAACTTGGAGTCTGCTTCTTTAAGGGAACAGACTGTTCCAAGAACTTGGCATTAATTACTGGGATGTAGATGGATACAAATAGAGGCTGCCAGCTACAAATGAGTGTTATCTGCTCAATAAATTAGGCCTCGTCAGGAAGATGTTAGCTGTCTTGAAAGTTATAAAAGTGCATTTTTTAAATAATTCTCTCACTTTCCCACTTCATTTCTAAATTCATCTAAGTTACTGGGGTTCATTTAACCAAACCAACTAAACAAAAGCCTGCTGTTTGCAGGGCATGATCATGGACCCTGGGGTAAGCCAGTGAACAAAACAGTCCCAGATGGCTCCTGCCCTCATGGAGCTCACATTCTAGTGAGTGACCCAAGAACAGGTAAATAAACTCATAAGCAAAATCATGGAAAAGTCCATGAAAAGCAATAAGGCAACAGTAAGGGAGAGAAGTTGGCAGGGGCCTACTCGAGACAGAGTGGTCAGGAAAGGCTAAAGGGCAAATAAGGGTTAGCAAACCAGACAGCAGGGGAGGGCATTTCTGCCACACATAAAAGGGCCTGATGTTTCTAAGAAGTCCGATGTGCCTATTGCTAGTGAACAGCGAGTGTGGCCGGAAGTGCGAGACAGAGGCTGGGCCAGATTCTCCGGGACTTGAAAGATGGTAGTAAGAAATTTAGACTTCATTCTAAGTAGAGTAGGAAGTAATTGGAGGGTTTTAAGCAGAACCGGGACATGACACAATGTGGAAATGGACAAGATCACTCTGCCTTCTGTGTGGAGAATAGATTAGAAGAGGCCTGCCGTGGAAAAGCAGACCCTGGCGAGGAAGCTATTGCATTAGGCCAGGTAAGAGGAAAATGCCGACCTGATAAGGGTTGTGACCGCGGCGATGGAGCCCGTGGACACCTTCAAGGGAGACAGCAAATTTGCTGCTCTATCAGTTGAAGAGGATGAAAGATCAGGAAGAATCAAAGGTAACTTTTATTTTTGTTCCACTTGAGTACATGAGTGGCCGGAAGGCCCATCTGTAACCGAAGGGAAGAAGACGAAGAAAAGTCAAGGGAAATCATCAGAGGATGAGACTGTGTGTGCGATGGTCTCTATTTTCCCAACAGAAGATGACATTATGATCAAATTGTTGTTGCAGAAAAAATAATTTGCAGAAAACCAGTTAGCTTCCCTTCCTGCCCCGTAAATGCTTTTGTGACCTACAGGTTGTCGCTGTTTTTGTTTTGCCAGCTTGCCCTCTGACATTCTTTACTGCCTACTGCCCCCTCTTAGCTCTTCTACCATCTCTTCCTGCTCCTTGTGTCGCTTGGCTCCAAGAGTGCCAAGTATTCGAGTGCAGCAGACGTACTCAGAGCCTTCCCCAGACACAGATGCTACTGAAATCCAGACCCAGGGGAGCTGCAAAAGGGAGGCAGAGTGCATTCAGTTCCTTTTATTATTAAGTCAGTCTCCTGTTTTAGGGCATCCTGGGGGCTTTAGGGGAACATGGAACAGTGCTATTGTCACATTAATGACCCTATTATGCTAATTATCATTTTCACCATAATGTCAGCTCTTTCCCTCATATCTCTCAGATGAATTACCTAACCCTTCAAACACTATCCACGGAGGACTTCACCATTCAGCTAGGTGGACTGCAACTCTATCATGCTAGTGTTTGCACATGCACATGCCTAGTGGGAGGTTATAGGAAGAGGCACTATTCTAAAATTAATATCATCATGTTATTACGCTGTACTTTGCTACTATTAGCAAATCCTGAAATGTACCAGGTAGAAAGATAAGGGGACTCCAGTTTCAGCAGTTTGTATTTAAGGTAGAAATATATGGAAAAACATGACAAGTGGATATAAAACCTGAGGGGGGAAGTAAGACTGATCAGTCCAATTCACTCTGTCATTAATTCTGTCACATCTTCAGTGTTCACTGGATATATGCTCAATGACTTCACTTTCTGTTCTGTTTTGTTTTTTTAAATTAAATTTGTTGGGGTGACATTGGTTAATAAAATTATACAGGTTTCAAGTGTACAATTCTAAAATGCATATCTATGTGTTGCATTGTGTACTTACCACTCAGAGTCAGTTCACCTATATTCTTGGACATTTGAGAAATAAGTAAGAACTGACTATAGTAGGAAAAAATCAAGTAGAGCTAAACTCAAAGTGTCATGGGGACTGTAAATTAGGATGGATGGCTCTGTAGTTGTGAGTGACAGCCTAGGAGGTATGGGCAATGCCATTAGGGGGCAGGGAAAGCTTTCACAAAGGAGTCTAGTCTCAGTAATATTTAGTGGCCATGGCACAAGGCATATAGATGATGAGGAGGGTAGAGTATGGAAAGAGAGAAGAGATGAGTAGAGGAGATGAGCTGGAAAAAGCATGCAGGAGCAATTTATCTATCTGGAGAGATGTTCTGCTGTGCAGTTTGTACACAACTTGTATAAACATCTTGAAAACCTACACTTACAAATGTTTGACTATTCTTGACATTGTATTCCTGTGCATCTCACTCCTCAGTCTTTATCTGCTTGAGTATTCTTCTTCAAAAAGATGTTCTGCAGTGTTTAATTGGGCCTATGATTACTTCTGCAGACTGAAAGAGGTTCTCTCTGCCAAGGCTGACTTCTAATCCTGGCACTTGTCCCCTGATCACTCAGCACTGTGTACTGTGTCTATGCCGATGCACAGGGTTCTCATGAGGTGTGGTGGTGACGGAGAACTGAGGAGAGAGAGAGGGATGCAATCACCTAGGATAAAGAAGCAGAAGTCTGCTTTAGTCTTCCAATTCCTTAAAATTGAATTGATAGGAGAAAACATACTATCTTGAAGTGACTTAAGAGTACTTACAAAAATAGCCTTCCAACAACGATGAGTTCTTACTGCCCAAGCTAAGTGGTAAGTAGGAAAATAGTGAAAATACTGCCTGCGTCTGCATGGTTTCTTCAGGAGGCCTTGCTCAAGCGAGCTTGTGCTGTGTTCTGTGTTTTGGAAGTGGTGCATAGAAGGGCGGTGGGAGGCAGAGTGTGTGACTGAAAGAAGGGACTGAGGCTGAGGGACCCAATGCAGGTGAAACCCACATGAGGCTCCTCCATGCTGAGTGACTGGCGCAGCTAAGAAACCAGCACCTGTTTTTTTGCCTGACTCAGAAACCACGTTCCTAGAGAGATTAAAAAAAAAAAATAAGAAAGACTTAGTTTCATTGGCAAACCAATAGGAGGCTTTGGGATTTTGCTTTAAACATTTTGAATAATCCTATTAGCAGCTTAGGAAAATGGGGTTATTTTCATGACAGAGCATATATGTCTATTTATTTTCCACCTAGTGTCTGAGGGAGCTTATCCACACTCTGTGAAGCGGACCCTTTTTGTGGGGTTTATCCCTGTCACCAGATTTGGAGAGGCAAGAAAGGGAAAGAGCGGTTCAGCCGCTCTTGTTCATTATTCAGAGTGTGCTAAAGAGCGTCTGCCTTGCCCACTTGCTGAATGGAGGGTAGACTAGTTGTCTTCGGTGTCCAGTCAGTGCAAGACCAGCAGAGGCAAGCACATGGTGCAGGGGCCAGAATCAAACTGCCGAGTCAGACCACCCAAGCTTATGTCTCAGTTCTAGCTATGACCTTTCACCTGTGCATGGGGAGAAAAAAAACCAAAACCAAAACCAAAACAGCACTATTCAGGTCCTGGGGTTGTCTTGAAAATTAAACAGCATAACCTAAGTGGGAGCGCCAGCTCCAGTGCCCAGACCACCAGTTCCAGTTGCTACTTACAGTATCGGTATTTTGTCTCTGATGTCTGAGAGCCTATTTTGTGGCTGTTTTTTGTCAAATCAGCTGCCTTGACTCAGAACAGGCAGGGTTTATTTTCTGGTCCTTGAGCAGCCTTGCTGGGAGGTAGAGAGTATAAAAAGAAGACTACTTGTGTTCTCTTCCAGCCTGAGGATCTGACCGAGGAGTCTCATGGAGCTAGTCGTACTGTTCTGCCATATCATGTCTGTACGACAACATCATTTTCTTGTGTGTGTGAATGTGAGTTGTATGATTTCTAAGGAAAGGATATTGGTTGGATTTTCTTAGCAATGGTACATGGTTGGATCTTCTTAGCAACCCTCTGTGTGTTACCTGCACGCTCCTTTCCGTCACCTTCAAGAGTTGTGCAATCCCCTTGAGAAACATAGATGCTTACATAAGAAACAGGCCTGAATTTCTTCCAAAGCCTGCCTCTCTCCCCAGTGTCATCATTTGCAAGGATCAGACCAGCACACTGCCAGAAACATTCCTCCTGTATGTTGTAATGACTCATGATCCAGGATAATGAACAAGACTTGGCAAATGCCAGCCAGTACCTGAGCCAACAGGAGAGGTCCACATTAGAGAAACTAATAGTCAGAAGGCCCAGTGAGAACCTCCAGTAGGAATTTGCACAGGAAAAAAGTCATAACAAGTTCTATATGTGTTTTTTAGATACACTTTTCTGACTGGTCATTTAAATTTTCCATTATGAGTCTTTATTTCAGTTGATAAGAGAGATAATGACAGCGTTAGGAGATATTAGCTCGTAGTCAAGGAAATCCATTGAGAGGCATATGTAGACACTTTATTATTGGGGAAATTAGAGTACAATGAAGACAAAACTGTGACTTCTCTTTCATTGAACAATCAGGTTAAAGGTGGGGGGCATGGAGGGAGAAGAGGGACCTGCATTGACAGGGCCATGGCACAGCAGGTGTTGATCAAATGAACAGAGGGATGAGAGAAAGAAAAGGGGAGATTGATGGAAGGAGGAGGAGACAGTGACAGTCACATAGGAGAGAAGAAAGGAGAGAAAGGCATGGCCACAGTAAAGGAAAGGCGAGGAAGAAGACACACAAGGAGACAGTAAATGAACCTTGAGGAAAGAGCTGGAAGTTATATACAGCTCCCTGGCTTATAGGGCTGTTGCTTGCTGAAATGTGAACTGATTAACTAATTTCCCCCAACACTTTTCAAATGTGTTAATCTTTAAACAAAATCTACTGTAAATTGCATAACCATAGCAACCCAACATAGTGTGAATCGTCCCTGGTGGGCAGCAGTCCATGATGGTGGCCAGAGGCCCAAGGAAATCAATGTAAAGGTCAGAGGAGGCCCTTAAGGCAGAAGCCCCACCCCAGCTGAGGAGATCCTTATGTCTCCCTGGCACCCTCTAGGGTACTGGAGTCTAACTCAGTCATCTGGCCAGAAGAGGTGTATCCAGGCTCGGGGGGAGGATCGGGCTGCACTAAGGAAGGATTCAGTGCCAGCATGCCCCACACCTGGGTGGCCTCAAGCTTCAGCGTTGCTGTGCTGCACAGGACAGTATAATGGAATAGTCAGCAAGAACATTTGCTATTTCTACCCAGGCAGAAAACAAATAGCATCAAGAACAGCTGAAGTTTCCGTGTAGAAACAGCCTACACACTGCAGGTTATAACCTTGGTGGTATTGATTTAGTGCACCTGTCCATCTTCATTGTACATCAGGAGCTTGATTGCTGGCAACTTTATGGGATTATGGGTTTAATTGGATGCCTCTGTTCTACTAGATATAAGTGAAATTTATGACCGTGGAGTGTGTGGTGCCAAGGTTTTCTTCAGTCATGGCTGCCCTACCGAGAGGGCTGAGACCTGTCAGCCAATCGAATGGAGCTCTGGGGATTGCATGTGAGGAAGGCACTTTGGGGGGCCGCTTGTGGGCTGGGGTCACAGGGAGAATAGACAGACCACCTGGGACAGGAGCCAGAAGCTGAGGCTGCATGCATGAGCCCACCTGAGCTCTCTGGCCTCATCTGATGCTAAAAGGACAGGTAACAGGCATTTTGGAAAAATTGTTGATATTTAGTTAGATCCCCAGGTGCTTGCAATACACAGAGCCACTCAGTAGGATGGCTGCTGTGTTTTTTCATTCTGCACACTAATATTATAAAGGGTTTAGAGAAGGCTTCTGTGAGAGGCTGAGACGTTTGGAAAGTTATGGGAGTATAGGGAAGTTCTTTCAGCCCTTGGACCTAGGTGTTTGGTGTGCTCATTATCTGTTATTTAATAACTTATGTAAATTTATAATTTCATTTTTCAGTGTGTGACCACTCCTCATAACTCATTTGACCTTCAGAGCAGCTATTCATTTAACCAATTATTTATTGAGCACTTAATATGCATCATTTCTTGGGTTTTTGGGTGAGGATAGGGAGAATTCTTAGTTTCTTTATTTGGAAGTTGAGAAAACTAAAGCCCAGAAAATGGATGTACTTTACCCTGGTCACATAGAGACATCCTGGTAGGTTCAGAATGAGAACTCTGATAGCTTATTTCAGAAATAGAAAGTAACCTGGTCAGTTGGTTGATGCACCAGGGAGTCAGAGCCAAGCAAACAAATGAAGGAACCTCCATTAGTAAGTGAGTTCTTGGACTTCTATTTTGGCTGCTCAGAAAGTCCCAGTGCTCATTTTCTAGTTTTAGTTGATTTTGGACAGGTTTACTTAGGTAGCCTCTAGGAAAGTGGGAGTTTACGTAAATCATTTGGTCAGACTATTCTAACCAAGGACAACAGAACAATGCTTGATGAGATTCAATCCCAGTTCTTTGCTGTATAAAGGTATTGCTTGCTTATGAAGTGGGCTTGGAATAAAGGTTCTTTGGATGGGGCCCAGATAGACATAGCAAAGATCCATCATTATAAAACAATTTGCAAAGTAAAAATAAGTACTTATGTGCTTGGTACTCTTGATGACATTTTGCTTGCATTATCTCATTTGATTCTTAACACACCCCTTTTATAAATGAGAACATGGAAGTGAAGAGAAATTATATAACTTCTCCATGGCATATAGCTCCCAAGTAGGCAGAGCTTGGATGCTCAGGTGCTTTAATATGACCACAGCCCATGCCTTTGTTCTCCTGGGGAGCACATAGAGGCATCTAGGCATCGCTGTTTTGTAGAGGTGCTAATGACACACTCTTTTAAAAAGAACTTAAACTCTTCACACACTGGCCTATCAAATAAATGAATAAACACATGATAGAAGAAGAGGTCATGCTGAAAAATTAGGGTTCACAAGAGCATGGAAGAAGTTGACAACCAGTTCAAGGAACTTAGATTTGGTTCAGTGGCAGGAGAGAGCCTTTGTAGGCTATTGGGCAGAGGCATTGGGCAAGCAGCATTGTAGGTACTATGGCTGTCCAGGCAGAGGACTAGTGACCTGATTTAGTTACAGAGGCAACGTTGGTGGACTTGGCAACAAGCTAGTCATGCCAAGAGGCTCACTTTGGGTGTCTCAGTTTGGATGTTGGCTCTGAAATATGTGTGTAATTCATGGAGGTGTCTGGGAGCATTTGGAAGTGCTGGGCTGAAATTTTGGAGAAAGCAGGCAGGGGCTCAACATGTCCATGCACATAGAAGTTTGCAGGGAAGTGACAGTTTGAAGGATGCTAGGGAAGGGAAGGGATCTTATGGGGCCATGTGATAAAAGACCTCTGGGATCACTTTCTGAGAAAGAGGAACAGAGAAAAAAGGAAAGGGAGACCAAGGATTTCTGTGTAGGATCGAGTTTCATAATTCAGATGGCAGTCAGAGGTTTCAGATGCTTTAGGGAAGTCAGGGAACGTGAACTGAGAAGCAATTGCTGGCCTCAGTGACTCAGAGATCACTGACATCCTCAGGAGATCCGTTTTGAGAGACTGGTGAGGGAAAGCCATCTTGCAGAGTTAATTAGTGATGGGGGTGGTTAGGTTATGAGCGCAGTGCTGAGGGCAAGGAGGTGCTCCTCAGGGAGCAATTGCAGAAGTACAATGACATGCACATGACCAAGTCAAGAAAAGCTGTGGAGATAGGGATAGGGTAGCAGCTTAAAGGTAGTAGGAGATAAAAAACATAGCAAGATAGCAAAGGATGCTTGGAATTATGGGTGATGAGAGATAGAAACCTGTTTGTAAACGGAGCAAAAATAGCCAGAGGAAAGAAAATGATTAAAGTTGTAAGACAGAAGATGAGGAGATTTTGATAGAATAAGATTTTTGAGGAAGGGGAAAGGGGTGGGAAAAGAACCTCAGTGATGAGCGTGGTCTTAAGAGGAAGCGGGGGCTGCTTCTAGTCTAAGAGCATTGGATGAGGGAGTGAGCAAAGAAAGGCATTCTCGGCTCATGGCAGATTGCCAGATTGCCTAAGTATTCCCAGGGTCTTCTGCTGGAGTGTGGGTGAGTCAGGCAGGTAAGGAAGTAGAAAGATTTCAAGCAACTTCCAGGGGAAATGAAATGTGGGGTTGATGTGAGATAAGTAAGAGATGAGATTTCAGATGAGATGAAAAGGCCCGCTGAGTTGAAGTGAAATGACTTCTGCTTCACGAAGATTATTAAACATGTTTTTATGAAATTCTTCAGTTGTCTTTTAGAGCCTAGAAGTGTGAATAGGAAAAGCAAAGGGTAGTTTCCCAAAGTTGAGAACAGTCAAGGAGAAATACGGCAAGGGCAGCAGGGCATTTGAGGGTGATGGTGACGTGACTCGGTGGACAAAGGAATAAGCTAAGAATTAGTTACAGGGCAACGAGGAATGACATTGCTTATTGGAACTTCTGGCTGAAACAAAAACCAATTTATCAGAAGTAAAGGCCAAAGGGAAGTGAGGATAAGGAGGGCGAAACCAGAAAGGAACTGTTGCAAGTTCAAGACCCTAGAGGTGGGCGATTCAGCTCTGAGAGGTGGTAATGCAGGCTGTGGTGGTCAGATCAGGGAGTCTGTGAAGATGCTAGAGTTGTAAGATCATTGGCATGAATGGTGACGTAGAGGATTGGGGAACCATTGCAGATGTGTAAGGGCGCTGACACGTTGAAGTCAAGAAAATCTGTGGGTGTACTGGAGCTGTTTGGATAGTGAGTACAGCATGGCATGGGCTTCAGAGATGGGTGGATGTCTGGGGATGGGCAGGGGACACTGGTTTGGATACTGCAGTGTGTGAGCTGACCCCTTCTGGTTTTGGGTATCTGGTGTGGACAGTGCAGAAATGAAGCTTGTTGGGAGGTCTCTAAGGGAGACAACGATGCATGATGGTTACAAGCAGGGGTTTTTGGTTAAACTGCTTGGTTTTTATCCTGGTTTGGACCCTTCCTAGCTGGGTGGTCATGGGTAAGCTACTCAACCACTCTGTTCCTCAGCCTCCTCATCTCTAAAATGATGATAATGGTGGTATCTACCTCATAGGATTGCTGTAAGGATTAACTGAAATAATTAATGAAAGAGAGTCGCATACAAGAAATGTCTGGAAAGTATCCAGCTATGTAATAAGAAACATAGAAACATTTATGGCTGGATTTTTTTTCCCAGATAGCCCTCATAAATCCCTGTGTAGTGAACACCCAATAACAATTAGGTTTTGTGTTGTTGTTATTTTTAAAATTTTTATTATTATTGGAAAGAGTGTATAGGAAGTGGTATCACCAGGGAGAAAGATACATTTCAGTTGATGTGACCACGTGGGGAGGAATATTCAGAGAAAATATCACAAATGTAAGAGATTTTTGTCTATAGTAGAATTGGGATTCTGAGGTTCAGAGGGTTCTGCTCAGGAGAGCAATGGCCTTCAAGAGAGATGGGGACAGAGTCTGGGAAAGTAGGGAGCGGCTCACACTGGTCAAGGGTGGATTATAGGTGAAGAGAGCCTGGTGTGGGGATTCAGTATAGTGGCAGGAACACTGCTGATCGAAGCTTTTTTTAATGTTCCTTTTTTGGGGCTTGATTTGCCCCACAATGAGTTGGAAAAATACTTTCCTTTCTTTTGATTGAGAATAATAATCCATACCTTGCTTTAGAAATGTTACGTTTTGAATGCAGGAACTCTTTTGCTTTTGTTTTACCAAAAAATATTCAATTTTATGAAGGTCTTCTTGTTTTGCTAATCTTAGTAGTTTTTAAAAAGTCTTTTTAGAAGTTATGTCATTAATTTGAAAGAAAACATGACAGTGTTAGTTATTGTAATCTTAACCCCTTCTTCTGGTTGTTCAATGACAGATCTCACAAAGGAGAGGCAGTTTTGCTTTCTGTTCACTGAGAAAGGCACCACCAAGGAGTAGGTGCTCCTGGAGGGGGAGGGACGTAGAGGCAGGGTGGCTCATATAGAGGCTTGCACAAAGATTTGTGAGAGACTGAAGGAAAATGTGAGTGATAAATGTACACATAGGTTTTCCTAAGAAGAACTTTGGGGAAAGAGACAAATGTTTAGAAGCACTTTTAAAATACAATTTTATTATAAAAATTTTAAAGCTTACAAAAAAGTAAAAAAAAAGTTCCATGAAGAATAACCTATTCACTGTCTATGTTTGACAACTGTCAATGTTTTGATGAATATCCTTGATCTAGCTATCTGGCTGCTTTTGTACTCATTTTGGGGGAACTGTTTAAAAGTAAGCTAAAGATACAGTAGACTCTCTACTAAGCAGTCTAAGAGCTTCAGCAGCTGGCACCCTCAAGCAACTGGCAAAATATTTTTTTCGCCAATTAACTGGGAATTTTCCGATTGCTTGAGATTGCCAGTTGCTTGAGCTCTGGTTAACGAAGAATCTACTTACATGTATCTGGCATCTACCAGTTCCCATGGGTGCCAGTTAATTGCGGGTCTATTGTATCATGGCACTCCATCCCTAAGATCTTTAGCATACATCTCCAAAAAGTATCAGACAGTTGCACCTACCATTTTCACTGAACAAGCCAGTGTAGACCTAGCACCACAAGGTAGCCACCACTTGTGACACTTGTGGGTTCCATGGGTTGTGGGTGCACAGAGGGGTTGCTGGCCCTGCTCCACAACACCGGGGGCTGCAGTCCGGGATAGTCAGAGGCACAGGGGCTGGATACATCTGACAGCCTGGACAGAGGAACCAAGAATGACTTCAAGTCTGGTTTTTGTTGGACCTGCAGACTGGAGCACTCACACGTGGCCCTTCCATGTGGCCCGGTTGTCTCACAGCATGTCATGTGGGTTCTGAGAGGGAACATGTCAGGTGCAACCTCACAGGGCTTTCTGATGCAGCCTTGGGAGCCTCGTAGCATCATTTCCACCGAAGCCGGTTGGTCAAAGCGGGTAGATGAGCAAGCACGCCCACCTGCGAGGAAAGGGACTCAGAGCCACTCCTCTCCATGGGGTGAGTGTCAGAGACCTTAAAAGCCACCACACAGACAGTCTCCTATGTAGCACAGTATTATCATCATGCCAGCAAAAACTAACCTATCAATATCATCTAATGCCAACTGTTCCCTAATTATCTCAAACATGTCTTTAGTAGTTGATTTTTTTTTTTAAAGAAACTAGAATCTAGTTAAGGACAATGTATTGAATTTCTTATTCTATATCTTGGAGGGTTTAAAGAAGTCTTCTGGCATAATATGCAATATACATCATTCTCCATTTGCCCAAGTAAGCTGACTGTTAGCAAAAATATAAATAACTCTTGCTTTCAAAATATAAATAATGCTTTCAGGGGTGAATTTGCAGTCTGTCTTTGTTTTGGATGCAGTAAATATGCTGAGATGGGCCTCAAATCAGGCAGATTAGATTAGGATTACTTTTTCATTCATTAATTCATTCATTTAATAATAACTCTTTGAGGGCATGCTATATTCCAGGCACTGTGGTAGATGCTAGGCATATAAACATGAATAAGACAATGATATCATGGAAAACCAAACAAAATCCTCACACTCGATCAGCTCTCAGTTAGGCAGGGTAGACATAAACCCAGAAGGCAGTTCTAACAGAGTGGGACACCAGGTGTAACAGAAGGAGTTTAATAGGAGCTATGGGAGCAGAGAGGTAGGAGGTTTTCACCCCCGAGGACTCGGTGCAGAATCTAGCAGGGAAATAAGTGTCTGTAGATAAATCACAAGACAAGTGCTATAACAGACATAAGACTAAAGCATGGTAAAGAAAGTACAGATAAAAATATTTCATGACCCATTTTCCATGAAATAATGTCCAAATGCCTTCACATGTTTTACTTTATCTCCCCTTCCTTCACTCTTTTCTGATTTACCTTCCTGTGTCCAAAGTGAGTTCCCTAAGAGTCTTGGTCCTCTTGCATTGTTTTCTGGCCTGACTCACTGACTCAGTTGGCTCACTTGTACATTTCATTTCACAAAGTTTAGACATACCCCTGTTAGGTATTTAGACTTATTTCTGGGCCCAGACACAAAGCCTGCAAATTCTGCTCTCTGCCTCTCTTGCCTGCTCCCCCTTGGGTTTTTCTTATGGGATCTGGGAAGCTGATGGGCTCCCACTGATTCTCCCATTTTGGATGACATCCCTGCTTCCCTGGGGAAACCATAAAGCCTGGCTCATTTGCATGAATCTCCACAGTGGTTCTTCTGACCCCAGGCCTCTTAGAAGTACTCATTAGATCCTCTTTAATTAAATATGTAACACACATCGTGCCATCAAGCCCAGGAAAAAAATAATTACAAATCTAACAACAGCTCCTGCTTCTAATTAAAAGCAGGCTGTCTTTGCCCGAGAGCAAGCTGGGGACAGTGCTTTTATCCTGGGCACAGCTGAGGAACCCCTGGTGCCAAAGCCGGGGGACACGGACATGAGGCTTTGGATGTGCCAAGAAGGCTGAGCTTTGTTGGGTGACACAAGCTCTCTCCCTTCCCAGTAGGTGAGACCTAATTTCAGCTGCTGATATGTGATTCAAGGTAAGGACAAGCTTTCATCTCCTTTCATCCCACTTTCAAATGCTCTTTGACTCAATATCACATAGTAGTATCGTAGGTAAACAGACTATGAACACAGTGGGATGGTCTCACCAAGCAAAGCCTCATGAAAGCTTAAAGAAAATGAGCCATGTGCATCAGTTGTTCATATATGATGCCAGTAGGAAGTGAAGGAGCAGATTGGCATGGGGGCACAAGGGTAGACTCCCAAAGTCTTTATTGTGTGTGGAGCTGAAGGTCAAAAATAGCATCCTCAAGTAAGATGGATGGTTTCATCACTCACCTTCTCATAATTTTGGTTCTTAGATACCCCTTGAATTTTCTTCCACCTCTCTCCTAATCTCTTCTTCTCTTCACTCCACCTTTGCTAATTCTGTATTTTTCTGGTGAAACTCAACAGAACCTCTCTACTCCTGCACTTGAACTGCCTTTCCTATTATATCCGAATCTTGAAACAGCTTTCCCATGTTCAACTAAATCATCTTTCCAATAATACTGGCTATTCCTCTTCTCCTCAATAATGGTGGCTCCTGAAGTTTTATGTTGTGAGGGGTAATTGTTTTGGAAGGGAAGAAGGACAGAAAGGGTGGTTGGGCAGGAACTTAACCTGACACTACATATGTTTTGCAATCCTATTTCTTACTGATTGTGTTTATTCATTTGTTTGCTTATTTGTTTGCTTGCTTGGGGTGGCCTTAAAGCCTGATGGAAACTTGCATTTTAGGCACTGCTCTCAGATTAAGTAGAAATTGTAATTCTTCATAAGATTTACTTGAAGTTGAAAGATTCTTTTCTTTTTTTTTTTCACATTCCTGCTGTTCTCTTTAATGTTTTACTCTAGTCCTCATGCAATGTACTGTTCTAATGACCACCAGAGAGGGTAAGATATTCACAGTATTCATTTGCCAGGTTTGCTGCCAACTCTTTGGGCACAAGAGCCATTAAACAGACCAAAAGTCCTCAACCACAAAACATTCACTCCGTTAGCATGAGTAGACCCTATTATATGGCAGGCCTTGCTTCAAATGCTAGGAGCACAGCTGCAAAAGAAATGACGCCCCTCCTCTCTAAAGTTTACATTTTAATGTGGGAGTCAGATAACAAAACAAACACCTAACTATATAAAATGTTACCGAAAATGTTACCGAAGGAAAAATAGCAGGTAAAGTAAAGGGTGGTTGGAAAAGCCTCTCTGATGTGTGCATATTTGAGCAAAGATCTGTGTGAAGTAAAAGTGTGAACTATGTGAGTGTTTGAAGGAAGAGGAGTTCCAAAGATAGCGTGTTCAAAGGCACTGTGAGGCTAGAGCATGGAGTATTTGAGAACTAGTAAAGAGGCTACTGTGGCTGGAATAGACTGAACCGATAGAGAACATTTAAGATGATTCTAAAGCATCGTAGTCCAACTTTTAACCTTGTCACGACTTTGGACCACACCTACGTCTTCATCCTAATGTATGAAGGTTGAAGAAAGGAGATGATTAGCTGTTGTCATAGTCCCAGTTTGGTCATGGTTTAAAAAGTCAGGGTGGGAAATGGAGATCTTGGAATGTAGAAAGGTCTTCAAGGGTGCAATGTTATGTAATTCAATCATGGGAATTAGAGACACCAAACAAAGACAACTCTCAAGACTTTGAGCTTTGAAAGATGGAAGAGAGGTGAACTGAGGCAAGTGGGTAAAGCAGGAATAATAGTCGTTTAAAAACTTTCTATTTCTTTACGGCAGTAGAGGACTATGGATTTGGATAGGAAAGATTCTAGTCTACTTTTCACACAAGGAAAAGCGCCAAAGTAGAATCAGAGACTCATGATTTAAAAATAAAAATTGGAAGATAGCTGAAGGAACACATTGGAGTGGAGATGTGAAGAATGGACTCAAGAATATAGGTTAAGTGTGAGATCTGGGAAGGATCGTGGCCCAGAAAGGAGAAAGGGCTCATGAGTGAACATTTAGAGAAATATGGGAGTTGTATCTCAAGTCCGGAACTCTCTCTCACATTCAGAAATTCATCTATCTAACTGCCTCTCCAACATATCCACTTGGTTGTATTATAGACCCTTCAAACTCATTGTGTCCAGAACTAAGCTACTGACCTTCTGCACCACCCCGAGATCTGCCCAACCTTCAGGTTTCTCTTCTCGGAGGAGAAAACTCCATCTTCCCAGTTGCTCAAGCTGTCCACAACCCTTCTTTTTCTAACCTTAGCAGCAACTTCTGTTGTCTCTATCTTCAAAATATATCCAAATCCAGCTACTTCTTAACAGTTTATAACTACTACCGTGCTCTGCGCCTCCATCATCTCACTCATGTAACTTACTGTGATTGTCTCTGAACCAATTTCTCTGCTTCTGTACTTGCCCCACTTCGACCACTGAAGTCTATTCTAACTCAGAAGCCAGAGTGATCCCTTAAACATCAATGCCAGGTCACACCACTCTGCTTAAAACTCAGGGGTGGCTTCCAATTTCAGCCAGAGTAAAATCTAAAGGAGCTACAATGACTGACAGACTCTCTGTGATCTGCCTTCTCCCCTCCCTTCTGACTGCATTACCACACTGGCCTTGTTTCATCCTGTTCTCCAGCCACATTGGCTTCCTCACTAATTCTCGAAGACATCAGGCACCCTTCCTTCAGGGGGCCTTTGCTCTATCCCTCTCCTACATCAGAATGCTCTCACCTAGCTAATTCATTCCCTCCTTCATGTCTGCTCAAATGTCACCTTCTGAGCAAAGCCTGTCCTAACTCTGATTGTAATACTTACTTTTTCCCACCCTTGGCCCCTCCGACTCCCAGGAACTCCTGGTCCTTTACTCTTTGCCACCACAGTCTTATCATCATATAACATATTATATGGTAGTAACTTCCTGTATTTCATTTTTATCCACTGGCCAGGATGCTTCTCATGCAACTTGGTGAGGTTTTTTATTGTTTGTTTTTTATTTGATTATGTTTTGTTTCAATTCACAGGTGGTAATGCTCTGCCCCCCATGCTGAAATGAAAATATGTTATCTTACTATTTTTAATTCAGTTTAATTAAAATGTTTTTTATTGTTAGAGTTATTGGGGTGACATCTGTTAGCAAGGATTACATAGGTTTCAGGCATACAATCCTACAGTGCATTGTCAACTTGTTGTATAATACGTTCACCACCCAGTGTGAGTTCTCTTTCCATCACCTTATATTTAGCTTCCCCTCCTCCTCTCCACCCTCTCTCCTAATTCAGTTTAATTTTAATCATGTAAGGCCTAATAGAGTTATAATAAAATCTCATTGTTGCAAATAGCTTGATCTTTAGAATGGCAAAGCGTTCTCCTTTTTACCATATTATTTTAAAAATTCAATTGTAAGTGTATATTTTTACCTTTTTATTTGGAAGTGCACCATGCATACAGAAGAGTCTACGTAAAACATACATATAGTTATCTACAATTTAAGGAGTCTTTATAATGAAAAACCCATTAACCACCAGCCTGGTTAAGAATAAGTCATAGCTAGTTTTCTACAAGCAAACCCAAATACATCTATCCTTTTGCCTTTCCCAGAGTAGATATAATTTTTCTGATAATCATTCTTTTAATTTTCTTTTTAGTTTCATCTATGTATGTATTCTCAGTGACATATTGTTAATTTTTAAAATTTTGAGATTTATAGGCTTTATATTAAATATCTCTTTGGAATTTTTTTTACTTAATATTATGTTTACTATTCATGCCGGTTGATGCACATAGGAGATGATGCATTTTTCTCCACATCAGCTTTAAGCACTGTCCCTTCCATAAAGTCTTTCCAATCCTCCTACCAACTCTGATAGCTCTCTGACAGAACATTTAATTTTATTCTTGTTTTTCAGGAGTTCCTATATTTTGCCTGTGATACAATTTTGCATCTCTCTTATATTCCCTCCTGGTTTATTAGGGCTTTGAAGGCAGAGCGTTTGTCTCATATTTCTTTGTATTCACAATAGCACTAGACCTAGTGATTATGCATAACTTATGCTCACAAAATGCTTACTAAATGCATGGTGTGGGAGCTGCGGTATATATTTGGATGGACGACACTACATTAGCTATTCTCCAAAGTCTGGACAACTCAGTCATAAATACATCTCATCCATTTCTCATCCACTAAACCAGTGTGTGTTGAGTGTCTGTCTTCAATTACATTCTTCACCACTGAAAACCTGTGTTTTGTATCTGCTAACCTGCATCTGCCTAATGTTGAAAAATTTGATCAAAAGAAAACACTTGGGTGGGTAAAGGATTTAATCAGAGTTAGGGCTTTTAATTCTACACCTCTCGGATGAAACAAGTGCCATGGTGGTCGGGGGACGCAATAATAAAAGCATGAGGAGGGAGAAGCAACCTTTGCAAACATGGGTGGGTAGACAGCTGTTTTGGGCTGTCGCTGCTGAATGCAGCACAGTGGTTCCCACGGCTGAGCACCCTGCAGCCCTTCGGATAATAGCCTTGCTGAAACACTTCTGGAAGATGCGTCTGCCTCATCAGAGCCAGAAAACAAGTGTATGTAGGAAAGCCAAAGTGAATTCCCCTAAGCTCAAAGCATACAGAGCAAAACACATCTTCCTTCTGAAAAGGAAATGAAGTGTTTTATTTCTTTATTTATTAGATTTCTTACTAACTGTACCCTGTGCCAGAGGCCTCAAGGCAGAAAAGCTTATTGTAAAATAATAGAGATAATTAAATTTTATATTATGAAACAGCAATCAATGCAGCAAAACTGGTATGGGATCCACTGAGGATATCTAAACTAAGACGTGGGTTCTGCAGGATGTCTGTCCTAAGGCCAAATACCACTGCTATCTCTATTCCTCTCTCCCCTCCTCATCCATTAATATTTATTAAAAATTGCGGTTGCTGGGCACTTCACATACTTTTTTTCCCCCTAAGAAATAAAAATGGAGCTTAATTGTATAAGCAATGGAGGGAAATCTCTCTTGGATAATGTTGGGGGTATTGGCCCATGGAGAGCTTCAAGAGTGTGTCCCATCACCCTAAGACAAATTTGTGAAATTGGTTCATTTTGCCTTCGGGGAACTTTCACCTAGTGGGTGCTGTGGTTCTCCTGGAAGTTTCTTCCTCAGAGCGCCCAGTGACCACCTTGTGTTCCCAGCTCATTTGTGTGCCATTTCGTGTAGAACTTCCCCCACCCCTTATTCCAGCATCTCCTAAACTCCTGCTTTTCTCTTCAATTTTACCTGCTTTGGTTTAGGCACTTGCATTTTTTTCAATAAATATATTTGCAAATACGTGTTTCCTATGAGAATAAGAGAGTAGAGATTAGAAATATAGGCTTTAGTGTAGAAGACTTGGGTTTAAGCCTTGGTTTCCTTACCTACCTCACTGTATGAATTTGGGAGAATGTTTTGGTCCCTTTTAGAGGTATTTCCTGGTTTCACTGAGAAAACAAAAATGTAAATTTACTTTGCTTTGAAAAGTAAACCAATAACTTGCTTAGTGGCTAATAAGAATTTGTTCTCACAAGAAAAAGAAGACAAATCAGGCAAAAGACAATTAAGTTGCCAGCTCTGAGACAGAGAGACTGAGGTCTGGAACCGTATGGGTGAATGTCCAGAAAATGTGACTACAGAGCTGCACAAAGCAGTCATTCCACCATACGGTAGCAACGAGATGTGCAGTTTACAGAGCATCTACAGAAACCCTCACTATTTTCCAAACCACACAATTCTTTGACATATGAGATTCCAAGGGGACAGTGGACTTCCATGGTAAGTGTGAACATTAAGGTACAGCTCTGTAGAAGATGAGGAAACTGAGGCACAGAGAGCCTGCCTAACTTGCTGAAGAACACATAGCTAGGAAGTGGTGGAACCTGGAATCTCACACAAGGTCCTTTGATTTAAAATCAGCTCCACAAAAAGAAGTAGGGTACCTGGACTTTGTATTGACTTGACTCAATAGGGATTCAGATTGACAATGTTGTAATCATTCATGTCAGACTCTGGACTCCTGGAAAAATGAGTTAAATGATGGTTAAAATAATAAGGACATTCATTTAGGTAAGAATATAATTCTCTATCATCTTCTCAAGTACTTGCAAGTGAGCAGTAGGTATCTTAATAACTCTAAGGTCTTCTATTTGAACACCACTTTACAATGTTTAAGTATTTTCATTTTCAATTAACTCATTTCTTGTACATCGTTCAGTCTGAACTTTTACCACTGGGTACTAAATATAACGACTGCAAAAGGTCTACCTAAGAGATTGGGGTGTTTTCCAACAGAGTACTGAAGCCAGCATGTTTGCAGAATCAGCAGCACCCCAGTACTACCCAGAGGAACAGAACAGGAAACCCCATTATGAGCCCAAGAGGACAAGGTGTGTCACGATGAGCACCACAGAAATGGCCAACGTACCCATGACGTGCGAATCGCAAAGCATGCTGCCTTCCTTGTGCACTTAGATCGCCGAACACTCAGAGAACTACTTACGTCGAGTTTCATAAGCGAAAAAGAAGTAGAGTACAAAGGGAAATAGGAAATGTCTTTATTGAATTGGATGACCTCAGTAGAGAGAACAATCTAGGCTTTAAAAAAGTATTTATTTCTTTCCTATCTTGCCTGTGGTAATAGCAACCAATGGACTTCAAGGCAACTTTGGAAGTTTTCAGTAGCGAGAATGTGTTATGTTACAGTAGTGAGAAAAGCAAAAGATTTGAAATCAGACAAATTTAGGGTGAATGGTGGATGCGCCCCCCACTAGTTATGAGAACTCAACCTTATTAACTGGGGAAGGGTCTGGGATTCCTCATCTGTCATGGTTGTTATAAGAATTAGATGTAATGCACATACAAACACAGTCTGTTGCATCCAAAAACTCAATTACTTATCACTGCAGTTGTTGTTTTTATTATTACAAGGAGGAGAATAGGAGAAATAACCTGCTGACGACACTAATAAGGAAAGCAATTGGTTTTCTGTGTTATGGTTCATTATAGAAGAATGATGCTCTCTGAAGCAATGATGGAGAACATCACTGAAACACCTGGAAGAATATGGAAACACACTCATCAACGTGATCAAAATGAAAAAATAAACACTTTGTGAAAAGGCAGAGGAAGGTCCAAATCAAACTGCCAAATTAACACCATGGAAAGCAAAAGGCGTGCCTTGAGGGAGCAAAACAGTGAGCAAACAATGACTGTAATAGGGACACTATCATGGGCCTCTGATACCCTCATCTCAGACACTGAATATTGTCAATAAATAAAATGTGGTTGTATATTTCAATGCAGAGCTTTGTATGTATAAATATATGCAAGTGTGTATATATTTCTCTGTGTGTATACACACACACACACACACACACGCACACATATTTCAGTGGTGTTTTAATTGGTATATACACACACACATTAATCCCATTAAGATACCACTGAAATTTAGTGGGATTTGGATATGGCTATAATGTACTAATAGAGGGGATACTTTGCATCAACGAAGCTAGTCTAGTAGAAATGGCAGGAGAGTAGCACTATGTGAGGATGTGCTTATCAGTAGAAATCTTTACCTTAAGGTTGGAGCTTAATGGCACAAATTTGAATGTCGGATAAAAGCAGAAATAAATAAAAGTGTTATAATGGCAGAGGGATGCTACAGCCTCCCTAAACCATGTAGTACATAGTACAGGACTCCTCAGGGGAAAAATCCTGACCTAATAGGACATTTTAACTATCCAGGCAGCACTAGACAATCTGAATTTTCTAAAAATGAAGTGTCTTTTTAAAGCCATGATATATGATTTGCTCTTATTTTGTATTTTAAGTGGGAAAGAAAGTCACAAGGAGAAGGCTGTGGCACTGATTTAACTCTGACCATGGATGCGAACCTGGGACTGTCATGAGAAGTGGTCTCAGAGAGAGTAATTTTGTGATAATCACAAAAGCCTGGAAAGACACACACTTGACTTCAGAACAACAAAGTTAAAGATAGCAGTGTGTGTGTGTGTGTGTGTGTGTGTGTAGGTGTGTGATCCCAAGGGAAGAGACTTGAAAGATAGTACAATTTGAGAGAGAGAGAGGATGCTAAGAATACACAGAAAAAATAAAACACAACAAAACCATATAATCAGAAATTATTCTAATGAAAAGAAAAGGGATATAAATCTAAAGGAACAATAGAGCTGAAAGTCAAGTTCACATTTTTAAAGGACACATATTAAATATTGAAGGAGGGGAATAAACATCAAGAGAAGGCAGAAGAGCAGCATCAGGCTGTAGGAATAATGTTAGGTAGCCTAAATGTTAAAAGAAGACATAGATTTAAGAATGATGCTTTAAAACCTCATGAAGAAATTTAAAAGCTATGTGCAGGGCATGCTGAGCAAGAAAGATGCCCCCGCCTGGGTTTCCCAGAAAGTAGAGCCTGAAACAAAAGCTTGAGTGCTGGTGATATATTTAGAAGTGATCTCAAGGAGCAGGCTGGAGGGCAGAGGGAGTGAAACAGGGAGGGAAGCCACAGCCCACACAAGGATGCGTTATAGAGCAGGTCACTGTCCAGAGAGACAGGTGCTGCACACCATGCACAGGTCACACGTGTGTCTCACCTAGAAATGAAGCTAGTCGTATGCTCCCTCGGTCCCCATTCTCAGCATTGAGGGTGGCGCTGGGTGTTTATTTCTCTGCAATTCTGGGCTGTGACTGAGTGAGGGCCAAGCCAGCTATGCTGGCCCTCAAGGTAGAGCTGGGCAGGAAGGGAGAAGGCAGCAGAGAAGTCCAGTGGTTTGCACTGGTGAAAGCCTTCTTGGCAGTTTGCTAAGACATAAGGTGGAAAGGACTAGAAGTCTGTCCAAGAGGTGTTCAATCAGCCTGCAGGAGGAAGATTGTGTGATGTGTACAGAGAGTAGGAAGGCAAAGTTAAATGACTCAACTATAACGTCTTTATTAGGGAAGAAATCAGGAAACTGTGGAGGATAAGCCAAGCATAATTAAGGGAGAAGTGAAGCCATTAAAAGTGTCCAGTTGGTGGTTCCAGTTTTTTCTGCTGTAACATTCATGAATACACAATAAAATAAGATGCAGTAGAACTAAAATTAAAAGAAAAATGATAAAAAGCAAAGCATAAAGCTATGTGTATGGAAAGCACAGTATTTATGAAAAGATTTCCATTTAGGTTTAAAAAGGATGCGTATATATGTGCATGTAACCCACTCCTATATCGCTTACTGTGTGACCTCGGGTGAAGTATTTCGTTTCCCCAGGTCCCAACCCACACCACGCCCACTGCTCACTGCTGGATCCCCAGCACCTAGAAGTGTGCCTGGCACAAGAAGGTGCTTAGTAACACTTGCTAAATGAATGAATGAGATCTTGATTGAAATGTGATTGTTATAGGAAATGGTAAGCTATTTCTTGAAGACATAGACAATTTTAATATTATAATACCTTTAATTCATGGATATATTAAATGTTGTATGCTAATCCAGAACAGATATCTTATTTTCAAATTTCAATATACAATTATAAAAATTGATTAGATTCTAGATCACTGATAAAAATCTCAAATCAGAAATTAAGCAGGAAAATGTCCTGTTGTAATATAGCAAACTGTAAATTAATAACCAGTGTTTTAAAAAACAAACACAAATCCTGGCAATTTAGTAATTTAAAACATTCTTTAAGAAGCCTATTAGGACAAAAAAGAAATCAAAATTACAGTAATAGGTTATTTAGAAAATAATAGAAATGAAAAAAAAGTATTACTCATTGTAGTGCAATTCAGCCAAAGTTATTCTCAGAGGCAATAATCTTAAGTGCTTTTATTATTAAAATAATAATAAAATAAATAAATTTAGCAATCAACTCAACAAGTTAAAAAAGCAACTACAAATAAACTTATGTAAATGGAGGAGCACGTGTAATAAGCATAAAGAGAGATTTTTAATAAATTTACAACAAAAAGAACATAATTTCTCAGTAAATCCAAGAGCTGTTCCTTTAAACACAACATACCAAATATCAATGAAAATGGCAAAAGTCAAATCCCAGCAAGACAAAGAAGAGCAAAACAAAAATAATTTTTAAAATAGGGACATTATAAGGGAGATTTTTCTTTTAATTCAAGAAAATGTTACACCCAAGTTACGCTAACTAACTTAAAAACTAAATTAAGTGGATGGTTTCCTAGGGAAGGCTATTAATGGTCAAAATTAAGTTAAGAAAAAGTATAAAATTTAATTTAAGCAATAATGTAAAATTATCAAAAAGTCTTCCATGACAGATCCATGATTAGATCATGGCACTGTTAGCATTGCAAAGCGGGATGATTCCTGCTGCATAAATTGTTGTAGAGCATCGAAAATGAGACGCTGGTACCCATTTTATCTTCTTTTTTTTTTTTTTTCATTTTTTTTCATTTTATCTTCTTAAGCTTGAATGGCACACAGAGACCTTTGCGAGAAGGCTCCACCCACCTTGAAGCAAACAAACACCAAAAAGCCATGAATGCATTCACTGACAAGTATTAGTGCAAAACCTTGCAACTATTAGCAAATCAAATCCAAGGTATCTTCAGGTAATAGCCCACCATGACGAGGTAGGATTTGTCCTAAGATTGGATGTCTGGTATATTATAAGGAGAGAGATGATGGCAGTGCACCATATCTCTAGGTCTAATTAAAAAAAAAAATCTCCAAAGATGACATGTTTGGTAACAATCATTGTGCTTCTTCCTCCTCTTCCTCTTCCTCCTCTTCTTCCTTTTCCTCTTCCTTTTCTCCTTCTAAGGAAACCAAGTGTCAAAGATTAAGCCCTCTGTTCAAAAGGGGTAACTACCTGAAATCAACAGCTGAGGTCCTACTTGATTGAGAAACGCTAGAGACCATCTCATTTAAAAAAAAGAACAGGACCTATGTGCACTATCTTCTTTACTATTTAACTCTATTCTAAAAAGAAAGAAAAAAGAAAAAAAAAGGAGGAACAGAGACAAAGGAGAGGAAAGCTTAATAATATCAATACCAATTGAGCGAATAAAATAACTGACTATTAATTATGTTCAATTTACTTGGTATAAACAATATACATCCTGGGGTATTAAAAAAGGTTAGAAACAATTAAGGAATCAATGGTGATGTGATGTGGAAGAATGGAGATAAACAAGATAAGCAAACTTTGTTTTACTATTTAAATCTGAAAAAAAAAGGTAGTTTCTAAACTACAGACTAGGACATTGACAATTATCCTGAGAAAATTTAAAAATACAGGGTAATGACATAAGTCTTTAACAGAGGAAACAATTTGAATTTCAATTTGAATTCAATTTGAACTTAAGAGGGTTACTAAGAATTTTTAGGTTGTTAGGAACTTTAGTCATATGAATTTTAGGTCAATTTAAAACAAGTTAGGATGAAAGAGTAGATGATAATGTTTTTGTTCAGTGCATTTTCAGTTGCAACTAGTTTTTTTGGCAAAATTCATTTTGATATTCTTGTGAATAGCATGGCAGGAGTGGGCTATGGATCCTGCGTTGTGTTTGTGTTGGTTTAGCATTCGCATCCAAGCCAGCCGGTGTGGGGTTCAGACAGTGCAGGAGCAAGAGTTTAGGTGTGGGAGCCAGATGACCCTCAGTCACCAGACTAGGTTCATGTTACACTTGTGGACCTTGGACAAGTTGCTTAATTTTTGTCCATCTTTTAATAAGAATAATTATCTTATGTGGAAACAATGACGATTAAAGTCAATGCATAGAAAGTGCCTGAGACAGTGCCTCATGTACTGCACAGTGCCAGGGAAGCATCTCTCGTCCCACTGGTTATTTTAGATGGCTTGAATAGAAGGCCTTAGGGGCGTGTTTACAACTATAGTTCCTCATTTTCTGCTCTGGCATCTGAGGCCTCACTGACTCAGGGATTCCCCCTCCCAGGGTTATTTAATTCATGGAGAAAGCCAATGCTCTCCAGAGAGGGCACTCTCCAAATGCAAATCAACCAATTCAGAGCCCATATCCCTGTCTGCTTCTTTCGTCAGAGGCTTGTGGTCTCCTATGCTCAGATTACCCAGGACCAGGTACTGGACAAATAGAGAGTGCCACTGTGTCCCAGAGCACCCTGAACTGATTCAAACGAGCCCATCCTACAACTGCCTGCCCTGCTTACCATGGCCAGCCCGTTGCTTCCCCTAAGAACACAATCAAGTGTCCCAGCCATGCTTCCCATTTGCTCCAGGCAGATCCTGCTGCCTCCTGTGCAGCCTGCCTGTCATGCTATGCTCCTGCTCCTGGGGACTTGTGAGTGTAAACTTGCTCCTTCAAAACAGTTCTTTCCATGGCTGTGTGTCTTACCATATCTGATTGAAAGCAGTCCTGGTACATTTTAGAGCAGCATGTTAAGAGACCGCTACTGTTTATCTTGTTTATTATAATTATTTTTAAAGTCACATAAAATGTTTAAAAAAAGGCATAGATTTAGATAAATTAGATCTGGAATAAAGTAAACTATGGATAAAAATTGAAAGTCTAAAAGATCTTGACAGGTTGGATTTACAAAAGCAAATAACAGTGACAATTAAAAAATATATATGATATATACTCGTATATGATATATAAAACTGATATATATTCTATATTATATCTATTTCACACACACACACACACACACACACACAAACACACACACGTATATAACTTTAAAGGTGATGCATTAAATGCAGAATGGGGAATGTATGGCCTAACAACAATCCATCAGGAAAAATGAGACTATACATATATATCTATATATTTGAATAATTTCAATTCCATTGTTGGGATGAGGTGATGATGTGATATGGCTACTAAAACGATGACTGCAGATTTGGGCTGTGCTCACAGTCTCCCTGCCAACACAAAGCTGGGGCTCTCCTCACACACTGTGTGCTGATTAGACAGCACTGGGAGCTATTTTCCTTGCTAAGTCCTGGGAACTCGAGAACACGACTGGAGTAGGAGAATTAGAATAGCAAAGGGTGTAAAATAATTTTGAAGAAGTGGTGAAGTAGAAAGGAATAAAGTTTTCTTTACGTACAAGAAGTGTTATCATGTAAAAGAGGAAACAGACTTTCTCCTCCCTCCTTATTAATAGGGAGAACCATGCTCAGCGAAGGGAAATTGCAAAGAGGAATGCTCATCTCAGTGAAGTCAAGGGGAAGGGTGGGAAGGGATTAACATTTCATTTGTTGAACTTATGTTATATAGAAGACAGTGCTGTCTTACACTCCCATATGCCTTACTTTCTAATATTTAAAGGCCTCCAAATATACTACTGTCATTCTTTTAGTAAAAGTCCATAAAATATTTTATATGGAAGCTAAGATTTGATATTCTGTAAACCCTCATCCAATACTAAGAGTTTATGATCTATCATAGAGAACACAGGGTGGAGTGAGACATATTCTTTTTCTTTAGCAAATTAAAACTCTGTTCTCCATTATATCTCATATAAATAAAATTGTATCTGCTTATCTTTAAAGAAAGGATCCCATGTTTAGTAACCTGTATTTAATAGGCGTTTCCATTAAATTCGGTATCATTTTCATGGGTCATATTATCACAATGGGCTATCTGAGGCTGGGCCTCAGCAGGCAATTATGAGTTAGACCACCTTTGGTTAATGGACACTACCTTAATGGTCTAAAACGTCTAGACATTGAGGTATTCTTGACTTTGTGGCCTGCTTTAATTATATGTACCATAGAAAAAAAAACTTTAAAAATGTGTTTTTATCTAAAAACAGTAGATGCCTGCCATTTTTGTCTCCTCAATGAGTGACATAACTCTTTCCTAAGAAGATGGCCTTCTGTTTAGCAAAATACCTTGCTCCTGTGTGTGAAAAATGAAGTTCTAAGAACTTCTGGAAGAAAGCCATGTCATGAAGAAACAATTAAATTGTTTTGCATGAAAATTAACTCTTGTTTGAGAGAGCAAAAATGTAGGGGAAGGGGAACTGCCCCAGGGACAAAGGAAAGGCCACACAAATCAGAAGTTTGGTGTTCCTGAGAAGGATCCCATGAAGAAATGTTGCACGATGAGAATCTCCTGGTGGTAGGGCTGGCTGGAGGACTTTGAAGAAGATTACTTTTAAAATGATTTCTGTAGATTGCTGCAGCGTAATAGCTATTCGCTACATAGAAATGTCTTCTAAGAATTGAGTTGTGGGGAGGAAAGGGGCTGTGTTGGTGTATGAGTGAGTGCTGGACCAGGACAAGAGAACAGTCATAGGAGGGCAGGTGCAAGTTCAATGGAATTAGTTAATTAAAATTACAGATAACCATGAGAAGGTGCATTTAAGGTGCGTGCAAAAATCTTAGGATACAGAGTTTATTATTAAAGATGAGAATAAGGGTTGAGGTTAATTTTATGTGAGTCTCAAAGGACAAGAAGACCTCGGCTGACATCTAGATTGAATGTATAATTGCCTCAATTCTCTTTCACTGTGCTTCTGTTAGAAACATCTTGAAATTCAAGCTTGTGAAACAATTATAAACATGCTCCTGTTATTCATAGGGCTCACATTTGAATTTTTTTAATTGCAAAGCCTGAACTATTTCATGTTGAAAGTAGAAAAGGTAACAAGCCTATTGGACAGACTTGTGTTTTTTTCTTTTTTTCTCCTCTAATTTAACTCATTGGATTTCACCCTTACACACTATGAGGCAGTTTGGAACTAGTTTTATGTGTATAAATTGGAAAGACATCAATTTTTAATATGATACCTGTAGTTAAAAGCTAGAGTGATTAAAGATTCACTGTTACAAAATGCCAAAGCAAAATCCATGCCATGCCACTGCCCCAGAAATTTCCTTGAGGTTTCCAATTGGTAGTTAAAGTACATGTTTCTAAACTGAAACCCCCATACTGGGGTGACCACAGAAGTTCCCCAGGACCAGGCCCTCAGATTCATCCTTTGCTGAATCATCTAGTAAGCTACAACTTCAGCAGCTAGATTATATATTGGACAACTTTCTTCCTGTTTCCTTTATTGATCTAGGACAACAACATAGAAACACATGTCCAAATTAAAGGAAAGATGGAATTGATACCCTAACAGTTTTAGAATAGTTTCTGCTTTCCTAGATTCTGAACTATTTTCTCCCTCATGTTACTTGAATGTGAGCTGAGGTGTGAAGAAGGCAGAAATGAGAATCAAAAACTAAGCCTGTTCTCTTCATGCCCACTGTGTGTGGGGAGTATTCACTTCTTGTGCTGAGCCTGATTATTTAATATTTAGCCAGTACCCTCAGGCCAGGTCTCCATAACAGTAGAATGAAACTGCAGTAAAATGAAACAAAAACACATACCAGAACAACCCACCTGTCCTGCTTTTGTGAGATTTTATTGTCTTGGAGTGGTCAAGTCCCAGTGGAAGAAGCGGATGCAGCCAAAGAGGGGAGCTCTTTTAGTTATCTGTTTTTGTCCTCTGGGACCACTATCATGTGTGACTGCTGAAAAAAATGGAACAAGGGCCCCTAGAGAGGCCTCTTCCAATTTCTTTAGCTTGCCTTGCTCACCTGTAATTCCCCCAGACGTGGTATTTCTACCCCAAGTGATGAGATAGCAGGTCAGTAGCAAATAGGAAATGCCTTGTGAAAGTAGGACCAGAACAATGAACCTTGAGAAGACACTACACAACCTTGCTGACAGACTTTCTAAGGAATCACCTATACATGGTATAGCAATGTGCCCTGAAGACAAAAGGAAAATTTATTTATTCCTTCATGGCTGGGCAATGAGATAGATACACTGGGAGCTCAGGTCTCCCGAGTTTGCTGAGTGCCTTAACACAGTGTGGGGAAATTAGTCACAGCTGGAGACACGCTTTGCTTACTACACTTCTCTTTTCATTATTTTCCCCCAGAAGACTGCAAATCATCAGAAAAATAATGCCCCTCCCGACGTCTTCCTGGGTACTGATGTTGTTCAGACACAGTTGCAGATATCAATGTAATGGTGCTATACTGGGGCAGTGCATGGACAGATACTCTGTTTTAAGAAGAAACAGGACAATTCTTTATGAAATTCATATGTCTGCCGAGGCCATACCTCCTCTGAGACTGAGCTGGCATAGTCTTTCACTCTTGATGTTTAATCTAAAACATCTTTACTCTGTGTTTGTGCTTTCTTGTTTCTCATGCTGTCTTCCTTTATGTGAAATTTGACTCCCAGTGAGAGCCTCCTATGAGAAGTAACTCACTAGCCTCCTTCATGGTTTTCTCTCCCACCTCAGTGGTCAACTTGCCTGGCTTTCCAGCCTCTTGGGCCACTGCTCAGGCTACGAGTACATCTCTGACTCCTTCTACTACTAAAACTGAAATAATTTGGGTGTTTGTTCACAGTTCTTCCTTCTGACTCCATTCATTCTCTCGATGAGATCATCTATTTCCCTTTCATTTATTTATTTGCTTGTTTTTTTATTTTTCTATAGCCTCCATGCACTTTGCTCCTCCTCTTCTCACTTCAATACTGAGCTTCTGAGGGGCATTCCCCTATAGTCCATGCTTCAAATTCAGTCTTTCTCAACCAGATTTCTTATCTTTTTTGGCCTTTGTTCCAATGTCACCTCATTATTGCCGTCTTAAGGCCCCATTGCTCAGCCTCACTGTGCCTCTGTCTCTTACTGTTGTTCGACTCAGTCTTCCCAGCAAAGCCCTAAGTCTTTCCAGTTACAAATAATCCCTCCATCCTGTAAAAATCTGGTATTATCTCTGTAATCTTGTGTACCAAAGCCTGTTTTGTATTACTTGCATTTCACATCACACGTTACAATTTGCAAAACTTGCATTCCCCATTTTATGGACTGTCTTTCTTACTTTTCTGTGAATCTCTTTGATTCTGCTGAAGTTTCTAATACTTGACATTGTATGAAGTAAGGATGCAATAAATCATCGTGGGTTAGTAGAAGTCTTAAGTTTTAGTTCTTGTCTACCTAGTCCAACATTTCTCTTGAGTATCTCAATGACTCAATTATTCCATCTCCAAACAATTCTTTCTCTTGTTACTCATGCTCCAAAATATGAGATATGTATATGAGTTTTGTGCATGATGAGCATGAGGATTAAAAACATTGATAATTATTGCAGATACTGGGTGAAATATTTTAAGTGGGTTGACTATAAAAGTGATACTAATTATAGTCACTTAAATGAACTGCATATCATGCAACCCAATAGTAATATTCATAATAGTAATGCATGTTAAATTAACTTTGTTATAAATTTTACTTGATATGGTTTTCTTGATTGTACTGCTAAAATATTCATATGTAGTTAATTGTCATAAATTGTTTCAATTTTCCCATGGCTGTCTACTCAGAATTTTAGAAGAAATTGATGAAACTGTACTTAGCCTGATCTTCAGTGTTACTGGTTTTATCAGAGGTATAAATAAGAGTTGCAGTCACTAAAGAGATGATGATGTCATTTAAAATAATATACATACTATGAAATTATTTTTTGTGACCAGATTCATGAATTTTAACACACACAGATCTGTGTAGCTACCACCATGATTAGGATACAAAACAGGTCTGTTGATCAAGAAGAATTCCTTGTGCTGCCCTGTGGGTAGTGAAATCCTTCTCCCACCCCCAGGTCCTAGTGACTACAAATCTATTTTTAGTCCCTAGAGTTTTATATGTTCCAAAATGACATATAAATAGAGTCATGCAATCATTAGAGACTGGATTCGTTGCTTAACTCGTCATGTTGTGTGTGCACCATAATCTCGCCCTTTCATTTCTGAATCATATTCCTTTACATGGGTACACCTCAGTTGGTTTATTCACCCACTGAAGGACATTTAAGCTGATTCCAATTTCTGGTGATTGCAAATAAGCTGCCCTCAACTTTGCATACAGGTTCTTACATAAACATAAGTTTAAATTTTTCTAGAATAATACACAGGAGTAGAATTTCTGGGTCATATGGTAATTGTATGTTTCATATTTTAAGAAACTGCCAAACTGTTTTTGCAGAGGCTACATCATTTTGCATCCCTACCAGTAAAGTAGGAGAGTCTAAGTGTGCTGTATGAAATACTTCGGCAAAGAGTTAGAATTTTTTTTTAAAGAAGATACACATATGTCTATTATTCAACTTAGTCTTTCTACTACTGTTATACATAACAGAAATAAAAATGTATATTTATATGAAGACTGGTCCAGAAATTACCATAGAAGATTTGCTTGGAATTGTCCCAAACTGGAAATAACGCAGTTGTTCATCAACAGGTGACTGAATAAACAAATTGCGGTATATCCATACAATGGAATACTACATTCAGTAACAAAAAATGAACTACTTATACATGTAATTACATGGATAAATCACTAAATAATTATACTGAATGAAAGAATCCAGGCAAAATAAGAACACACAATGTATGGTTTTTCCCTATGTAAAATTTTAGAAAACATAAACTAAAATACGAATACAGAAACTGAATGCAGATCAGTTGTTGCCTAGGGTTAGTGGCAGGACAGAAGGGGAGGAAGGAATTACAGAGGAGCACGAGAGAGCATGTAAGGTTGATGGATATGATCATTATCTTGATTTAAAGGAAAATATAGAATTTAATTATGAAAACATTACATTACCCCTAGTCAAACTGGGTGACTTAGTCATTCCAAATATACTGTGTGGTTATTTACCTACATGCTTCCATTAATGTTTAGGTTTTCTTTTTAATCTGGAATGATTTCACTCTATATTCCAGTCACTGAACTTAAAATTAACTTATTTTTACAAAGCTGAGATTGAATACTGAATCTCATATTTTTAACTTATTTGAAGTTCCATATTTTATATTTTCCTGTATTGTAGCATGTGTGAAGCATGACCTCATTGCTATTAGGATCCTTTATCAAATTGTGATAAAAATTTGAATCACGTAGGTTTTTCAATTCTATGGTAGAAAAATCCAAATGAGAGAGAAAATATTTTATTAAAAACAAAAGTAAACAAGATAAAACACCACAATATATGTTAAAAAATACAAGACGCACAAGATAAACCATGTTTGTGGGATTACAAGACGCACAAGATAAACCATGTTTGTGGGCTTACAAGACCATGTTTTCTGAGGTTTTGCAATTATCTCTAGTATAACAAGAGTAGCCTGTTAATATTTGCTGCAGAAACAAATGGGAGAATGATTGTATCACTGAAAACTTTAACATAGACACTACTTTAATGCTAGGTAGGAATTTTGTGCATTGTCATAATTTCAGCAGAAGATCTAGCTAGAGGTCCTTTAAGATATGATGGAAGGAGAACTCACTCTGGGTGATGAGCACCCAGTGCAACACATAGATGATGCGTTATAGAATTGTACACTTGAAACTTATGTAACTTTGCTAACCAATGTCACTACCACAAATTTAATAAATAAAAGTTTAAAATACTGTAAGTTTCTGAAGATTTAGAATTTCCTCTTTTATAAGATTATGATTTTTAACTAAAATGATCTCTGAAGTCTATTTCTATTTTTCACTTCCTGTTAGCTTATTATTCTGTAAAGAATTAAAATATGTTCCCATAGAGATTTTCCCCATTGATGCTTATACAGTGTCCCCCAAAACATACTTGGGGGTGAAAGAGAGGGCGCATGAAGAAGGAAAGTGGTGCATAGAACAGGTTTTCTCATAAAAAGTATTTTAAAAACCATATGTGTTTAAAAAAATATTGAAAACACTTATATCCTTATTTGTTTTGCTGTGCTGTAGGCTGCCTTTTAAGAAATAGAGTGAAATCATGAAGAATGCCAAAGTGTTGCATGATTGATCATCTGACGCATGTATAAATGACATTCAGTTGTGCACTGATGCATAGGCAGCATTTACAAACTAACTATCACATTGATGTATGTGGGCTATTTTGTCTTTGCTGGTCTATCTTGTATATCTTGTCTTATTTTTAAATCATATATTGTGATATTTTATTATCTTGTTGATTTTTGTTTTTAATAAACATTTCCTCTCTCTCATTTGGATTTTTTCTATTATGGAATAAAAATATCCATATGACTCACATTTTTATCACTCCTCATAGTAATTACACAATTTGTGATACCTTTCCTTGCTCCTTTCATTCATTTGCATATTATATCTTATGATCCTTATTGGTGTTACAGGAATACATTTTCATTTTTGATAAATTCTGTGTTCCAGAGTTTGGGAAATGCTGACTTGGTCAAATAATTATTTATATGACTAATTGATTCATGTTTCTTTCTCTCTTAAGAAAATAAGTTTCAAAACAGGCCCCATGTCTATTTTTTGCTCACTGTTGACTCTCTAGATCGAGCTCAGTGCCTGACACATGCACACACACACACACACACACACACACACCACACACAAAATGAAAACAAAAACAACAAACAACAAACAAACTATGTATTGATATCGAAACAGTGAGGAAAGAGTAATTTCCGACACTACGTTCACAAGGATTCCCATTACGTGACAAGCCTCGTGATAGATCGTATACCAGGTCCTTTTACTTCCACTGGAATGTTTTTACCATTAGTTCTGGGCCATTGCAATTTCAACCAGCATTCTATCTGTCTTTTCTATATAGAATTACACATTCCCACTAATTACATATTCAATTAGTGGGAATATGTAATTCTATATGTAATTAGTCGCAAATGAGACTTCCTCTTCTAATTTCTGCCTTGTCTTTTACGGCAAATCTTACTTGACTGGAAAAGAAAGATTTAATTTACCTGATGGTATAAAAACTATCTTTAGTCATTTGTGGAATTTAAGTTCACTATTCAAGTAACTTTCTCCTGTACTTTTTTAAGTATCATATTATCCTTCTAAAATATTTCAGCTAGTATTTAAATGAAACATTTTGTTAAGCATAGTTGTAGAGAAGTTACTCCACAACTTAACGAGTATAGATAAATGAGGTGTGAATGCACATACATTTATAATTCTAGATTCTAAGAACTGTTTAATATGACATTTTGTTGGTGACACTTTCTGCTATGTTGTGTTCATTAGAGGTGAGTCCCGAAAGTTAAGCCCATACTCAAGGAGAGAGCACTTAATCTGCATCATTTGAGACATAGATTGCAAACGAATTTGTAGACACATTTTAAAACCACCATACAGAAACACATACAAAAATCAACATTCTTAGTTGAAAGAAGATACCTCATTTCCAAAATAAACACAGAACACAAATGGAATAGTCAGGTAACAAGACAATTCCTAAAAGTGTAGGGGAAAAAATCACTAATATGATTCAAAATATGTATTGCACAAATATAATAGAAGGGATAAATCATAAAATTTGAGAAAGTTTCTCAGAACTTATTATGATAAAAAGATTAAGATAAAATTTTGAAAAGCAAAGAATAAGAATATAGATAATTGATCATGAAGCTCCAACATCCAGCTGATAGCAAATGCAGCATGGAAAAATAGCAGGAAGTACTTATCAACAAAGAAGAAAGAGGTAGAAAGAAAGGAGTGTATGGGGAGGAGGAAGGGAATAGGAGGCAGGAAAAGAGAAGGAAGGAGGGAAAGAGGCAAAAGAAAAGGAAAGTTTCTCACATCCAATGAAGCTATGTTCTCATCCACAGCTCTGAGTGCTAGAAAATAATGTGACAAATGGATTAAAAAATCTGGGTAACATGATGGTGAGACTAAACCACCACATCCAGAAAACGTCCTACTCAAATGGGGTAGAAATGGGGACAGAGCAGTGTTCTCTCTCCCAGGGGTGAGTTTGGGAAGCAGATATTTCTTTCAGGTTGGAGTGATGGCTCCGGAAGCAAGTCTCCAGAGTGAAAATGGGGCAGGTCGTGTAAATAGCAACCTGAAAAGGCAGCTGACTTCCTCTTCTGCAGAAGGCAGACCAGCTAGCTTAGACCAACCCTCCCAATGAAGGAAACGGGAAAATCTGTTAGAAGCACTGAGAATTAACACGGCAGAGAAGTATGAGGCCGGAAATTCCTAAGAAGAAAACCTACGGATCTGAGCTTTTGACCAAAGGGACAACTATAAATTTAGAGAGCATAGCTGGGCAGAGTGTAGGTAGGACTTAGCATGAGGTGGGAACGAATACTGGCATTCACAGTCTGCAAGTACCGGGACCTCGGTGAATCCCTGCGTCGGGTTAAGACATAGAAGGGACATATGCTAGGATTAAAGGTACATCCTAAATGAACCAGACTTTGCATGGACTGCTGCCTAGCTTCTAATCATATCAATCTTTCATTGGCTTATGGTGATTTGGGATTGTTACTTCCCTCATTACCTGACAGAAGAAAATGTGCTGAGGGAAGACAATATGGCTCTAGACTGCAAATATCTCTATAATTTTATATCCAGTGTTCAATATCCTTAACTCCTGGCAACCACTAAGATGTCATCCATTCTTAAACCTTTGTAATTTCGAAAACGTTATATAAATGGAATCATAAAGTATGTAATCTTTGGTCTTTTTTACTCAGCATAATCCTCTGGGTACTCATCAAGTTGTGTTACTTTTTATTTCTGAATAGTATTCCATGGTAGATACGTATCACAATATAACCATTCACTGGTTAAAGGACATGTGGGCGGTTTCTAGTTTTGAATATTATGAATAAAGCTGGTATGAATAATCATGCATAAATTTTTGTGTGGATGTGTTTTCATATTTCTCCACATCCTCGTCAGCAAAACTGGTGTTCCTTTTTTGTGTGTTAGTCATTCTGAGAGGTGTATCTCTTCATGGTCTTTAATTTGCATTTCTCTGATGGCTAATATATAAAGCACTTTGTCATGTGATTCTTTGCTACATGGGTATCCTCTTCAGTGAAATGTCTCTTCGTGTCTTTTGCTCGTTTTCTAATTGGATTTTTCTTTTACTGTTTACTTTTGAGAGTTTTTCTTTTTTACATATTCTAGAAGCAAGTTCTTTGTTAAATATTTGGTTTGCAAATATTTTATTCCAGTCTCTAGCTTATCTTTTCATACTCTTCACATGGGCTTTGGCAGAACAAAATTTTTAATTTTGGTGAGGTTCCATTTATCAAGTTTTCCTTTTACAGATTATGCTGTTGGTGTTGAGCCTACCTAGCTAGCCCCAAATCCTGAAAATTTTGTTCTATGTTCTTTACTTCTAAAAGTTTTATAGTTTTACCCTTTACACTTAAGTGTGCAATGTATTTCGAATAAATTTCTGTATGAGAAAGACTGACCCATTTCATTTCAGGTGTCTCTCTGTATAAATTTAATTTTAAAATATGGCAACATATGTGTTTGATTTTTAAATAAACAAGGTCATATAAACATAAATTAAGAGAATATTGGTAGTTACAAAACAGTCACAGTGATATAAAGTACAGCTTACAGACTAGAGTCAGTAATGTTGTAACAACTCTGTATCGTGCCAGGTGGGTACTGGACTAGTCAGAGGGATCACTGCCTAAATTATGTAAATGTCTAATCACTATGCTGTGCACCTGAAACTAATATCAAATAATATTGAATGTCAACTGTAACTGAAATAAAATTTTAAAAAGGATGGCAATAAAAAGGAGATCACATGTTTTATGTTTTCATGCTCCCATGCCTTTGCTTTTGCTGTGCCAGCTGCCAGAAGTACTTAGTGCTTTCATTTCTAGAATTTTTATTGTCTTTCAAAGTTACTTCCAAGTTCTGTTTTCTCCAGGAAGCTTTCCTGGACCACCTCTCCTGAATGGAGACACCCCCTCCTCTTGATGTTAAACAGCACTTACTGTTTGTCTGGTTACTTCTGTGTGCAACCAGACTTCGTGTTGTTTTGCTCCTTTAATATACTGTGCTCTCTCTTACCGCAAGGACTGTGCACAGGCTGTTCTGATTGCAAAGCTTTGACAACACCCTGCACGTGGCTGCCTCTTTCTTACCTTTCAGTTCTCAGGTGAAACGTTACTTTCACAGAAACGAGTAAGTCCCCCTTATTCTTAAGGTGCTAACTAAAATTTGTTTGTTTCTTATTTGATGTTTTGGTCTTTCTCACTGGAATTTAATCCCTACAAGAAGGAACTATTTGGTTGTGGTCATCCTTGTATGCATGTATATAGCACAGTCCCTGACAGATAATTCATGCTTCTAAGTGTTTCTTAAAAAAAAAATCAGTGAATGAATGAATCTTTGATTTGTAATTTAAAGGCAGGAACTATGACTTACAACTTAGGGTCATAGAATCTAGGTGCTGAAAAGATTTAATAGTTGATTTCTGAGCACTTAGTTTATCTACACAACAAAATGTTTAGGAGAACAACAATATTTACCTAGATAATTTTTTATTGGGGGCAGAGGGCCAGGTGGTACATAAGACCTTTCTAAAATACCCATGTGATTAGGTAACCATAATAATTTAAACAATCAGAGCAATTAAATTCTTAATTCCTTTTGAATGTAGGCATTACCTAACAAAGCCTCCTATTAGTTCTTCATAAAGTAAAATAAAATGCATTAAGAAATGTGGGATGGCCAGGCAAAAGAGGATATTAGTGGCTGGATTTGTCCCAGAGCACTTTATAAAGACTGAACATAATTTTGCTGGCCTATTTATGAGTTAAAAATATGCATTATGTTGTTGGGCTCATTTCCCATTTAATGCTCTCCTGGGATCCCGGTTGAACGGTGGCTCATTTTTAACTCCCTCCCCTGGTTCCATATTTTCCATCCACTCAGGCTAGATGGGAATGAAAGCCGTGTTGTCAGCTGCACTGGGGCACGCTGGATCCTACCAGAACCGGGGCAGGTAAAAGCCCCTTGAAGAGGCCTTTCCATTCTTAGCTAAACCTAGCTGCTGTGGCCTGAGGGGCTAATCAAGTATCATAAACAGTGATTAAATAAGGTAGGTCATTTCCATCACCATTCTCCAGAGGGGGACATGGAGGCACCTCAGCTGGGAATGGTATTTGCAGACTCAGGAAGACAATTTGCTGTTGCTTAATTCCTTTCCCCCTGCAAATGGCAGCAGAGAGCTCCGGAGGAGTTAGAGTATGACTAGGATTGAAACAGGTCACATTTGGAGGCGGAGGCGGCTCATTAAAAACTTCCTGTTTCACTGCTGTATCTCTCCATACGCTGTACCTCTGAATCCATCACAGGAGCACAGTGCATCTCCTGTCTTAGCATCTGATAGTCCGCGCCAGGTAGAATGAAAAAGTTGATTACTCACAGCCTTCCCAATGTCTCTTGACAGCAAAGAGAAAAAAAAAATCTTCCTGAACAAATGAAATATCCATCTAAGCTGGAACATATTAAATTAAGACTTGCTGCTTTGTTTTCTTAGATTAGAAATTAACCACGTTCAAGTTAATTCCTAGGGTCTATAATAAGCTAGCATGACTGCTTTTATGATTTAGGAAGACTCTTTAATCCACGTAGGTGGTTGTGTTTGTTTGTTTGTTTGTCCATTATTTTCCACTCAGGTGCTCACCTTTTTGTAAAGGTGGTGTTCTCCTGTAACTTGGAAAGCCACTGGATGTGGAATTGAAAGACAACTGGTTCTCACAAGTTCTTCTTTCTTTCTAATGAGCTACAGGCCAAAGTTTGAAGGGAAGAAAACTAAATTTGACAGCCCTCCACCCTCAACTCTGCTCTGAGCTCAGGTTTGCCTCACGGAAATGTTTTTTTTGTTTGTTTGTTTTTTTAAATTGAGTTGTGTGGCAGTGTAGGTGGGAGGCAGGAAGGAAAGGGAGGATTTTAGAATTAAATATAATAGGACTTTGAAATGTGTCACAGAATTTCATGGCAGAGAATGTGGCATGGAAACGGATTGGTGCGGATTCTGTGACAGTCACATTCCTACTTTTTCTGTGATGGCTTTCCCTCGGGAAGGTTGGATGGAAGCACATCTCTGTCTTCCACCATTGACTCAGAGGATCCTAAGGAGAGACACCCCTCCTTCCTTGCTCTTGCTGTGGGTAGAGTTTATGAAATTGTCATCCAGAGTCCTTCCTATGGTCCCCAGACAATGCCTTTCTTAGTTTAGAACTGGAGAGCTCAAGGTTACTTACAGGTCATCTAGATTCTTGCTATGGGAAGTGTAGCCCAAGGCATAGCAGTGCTGCCCTCATCAGGAAGCTTGTTAGAAACATGACATTCCCACCCCAGATCTACTGAGTCTGATCTTGTTTTTTAATGAGATCCCCACGTGGTGCATGTGCACATTACAGCTGGAGAAGCAGTGCTCTAGATCAGAGCCCTCCTTGTCTAGATGAGGACACGCCGGCCCTGACCTGGGGAGTTATTAGTTAGTGTCATACAACAAATCAGAGCCACTGTTCTACTTTCTCCAGGCATACTGCTCTCCCTCCACATGTCACTGCTTCTCTTAAACCTGGAATTCAGAGTTGTTTGTATTTGTGTTCACTAGGAAAATGAGAACTGGCCCTTCATTCACATACACATTAACTGTGATCAGGTTTCCATGATCTCTAACGTTCGGAGAACACCTAGTACAGTGCCTGTGTATGTAATGGGTGCCCAATTGACACTATGATCATATTAATAAGATTATTAATACTAGTAGTTATTATTGTCATTAATTGTGTGTGTGTGCAGTAACAGAAACAGAAAAATCATGAAAATTCTCCATAGGGGTTGTCTTATCCACCCAACTGGCTTGCAGACCAGACTAGGAAATCGGAGGCTGGGCATTGTGGGACACATGTTTATTTTCACTTAAATTCCTGCCAGAGGGTAGGAGGTAGTTGGTCACTGGTGAAACATCTATTAATACTAGTATGTCACAGCTCCTTGTTATCATAAAATGATTGTCTTTCCCTGCTTCCCTGGCATTGGTAAAGTAAAGAGATGCAGGTCATTCAAGACACTAAGATATCCTCTAAGGGAATCACTTCTGCTAATGCAGGCTCCATCTTTCTGCATCATTGGGAGACAACTCACCTCCTGGCCAGGGGTCCCAGTTCTCTTGATTCTTTTTTTTCTGTCCTCTTGCTCTCTCTTCCTTTTTCTCTGCTCAACATCGGTTGAACATCTCCTACATGCTAGGTAGGCTCCATGATAAGTACTGACAAAATATATAGTGTTTCATTTTTCCTTCCAAAAGATTTTATTGTAGAAAGGGAAAAAAACAGATATGTGTATGTCTACTTATGATACTTAGGATTTTTTTTTAATTCATTTTTATTGTTAGACTTATTGGGGTGACATCTGTTAGCAAGGATTACATAGGTTTCAGGCATACAATTCTACAGTGCATTGTCAACTTGATGTATAATAATTTCACCACCTAATGTGACTTCTCTTTCCATCACCTTATATTTAGCTTCCCCCCCCACCCCCTCCCCTTTCTCCCCTCCCTAACCCACTCATCCCCAAAGATACTTAGGATTTATAAGGAATACATATTTGATCATTCAGATGACGAAAATATATTTCTCATTTATATTTGGTCTTAATTCCAAACTTCCTGGCTCCCAAACCTTTGGACTTTCCTGTTTTGAGAGTGATAAAGGTGTATTTTTTTATGTTAATAAGGCAACTTTTGGAAGAATCTAAGAATGGGGGACTGTTGCCAGTGAGAGCCAATGTATGATTAGAAGGTTGGAATTTTCAGTCCCAACCTGTGACCTCCTGGGAGGGGAGAAGGGCTGGAGATTGAATTCAATCGTCAATGGCCAATGAATTAATCAATCATGCCTATGTAATAAAGCCTCCATCAAAACCCAAAGGTTGGGGCTCAGAGAGCTTCTGGGTCGATGAACATGTAGAGCTACTAGGAGAATGGTGCTCCTGGAGAAGGCATGGAAGCTTCTCACCCCTTCTCACACACCTTACCCTTGGCGTCTCTTCCATGTGGTGTTCCTGAGTTATATCCTTTTGTTATAAACCAGTAATCGTGTAAGTAAAATGTTTCCCTGAGTTCTGTGAGGTGCTCTGACAAATTGTTCAAACCCAAGTATCAACCCCTGGAGCCAGAGCCAGTGCACAAAGAACAGAAGTGACATAGAAACATCTTCCATTCTCTGTCCTGTGTCTTTGGAAAGAGCGGAGAGTGAGCTGCCTACTCTACCATCCGGACTGGAGGCTCAGAGGGTCACCTGTGACAGAGTTTCTTCGTTCACCCACATTTACATACAAGAAAAGCTGTAAAGTGAAGGCAGTTGAGTAGATACTTAGTGGTCATTGGAAGTTGTTCTACGCACATCTCTGGTACATTTTACCCATCAGATTCTAAGTCAGAAACAGTTGTATGTTTTTATCAAATCTCCTCACCTGGATTCCTAAATCACAGGCCTTCCTGTCCTTTCTTTTCCTTACAGGTGAGTTACAACTCAGCTCAAACTTTGACAACTGAACAAGAGATTTCTTGTTCTCTTTAGACAATTCCACTTCCTGGTCATAGGATGCCAGATCCAGGGCCTCATGGTGAGTGAGTCATGTGAAACAATGCCTATCTGTTGTAGATGTTAAAGTTCTTTGCTCTAGGGTCAGAGTCTTTTTCTTTTGCATAAATGCTGTGTGACAAGGCAGTGATGGCAGGAATTTAGTATGTGCTATTTCTTTCCTTTAGAGGAGAGATCTAGGGCAGTGCTCTCTGGGCTGTGTCAGTGGGTTCCACACGCAGACACAATTGTTATAGAACTATTAACTGCATATGTTAGGACTCAACTGACTGAAGTGTTTCACTTCAAAGGATTAAACCACTGTTATATCTTGTTCTTAAATAAGAGAGTTTAAATAATAGTGTCTTATTTAATTAGGGCCTGAGAAAGATTTCTGCTTGGAGATAGAACAACCTCAGAAAGGGATCCTTTCATCTGTGAAAGGTGTGTCATAAAATAAAAGCCTTATCCAGGTGTACTAAGAAAAGGTAGGGTGAATTAGAATTTGATAGAGGCTCAAATTATAGTATATGGGAAAGTACTTTCTGGAACTATACAGAAAAAGTAACCAATACCAAGTAAGGTATTTCCAAGTAGAAGTCTCCTGGGGCTAGTGTAATAAATAGATAAGTTTCATGTTGTAAATACAGTTTTAACAGTGATTAGGAAATGTATATTTTAAGTAGCATTCACCTCCTTTAGGTGACAGGGAAGCAGTAACATAGCAGATATGCATGAGTTTTTGAGAGCAGGCAAATGTCATCAAATTTTTATCCATCTATTTCCTAGCTATCTAGCCTTCGACACTTTATTTAACTATTCTAAATGCCTATTTATCACCTTTAATGTGAGAATAACAAAATCCAAACAACTGGAGCGTTGTGTGGATTAAATAAGATAATGTATGTAAAATATCTGTCATATAAAGGTGAGAGCAAATTCATTGTTTCCAGGCTTTCCCCCCACAAACTACAATGTGCTTACCTTTAGACACATTGGACAGATGTCAATTTTATTTTTTAAATTAACTTATAATAAAATTAAATCTTCTGACATATAGTTCTGTAACTATTACTACATCTATTGATTAGTATAAAGACAGGATGGAGACTAGTTCCATCTCTCCCAAAAGACTCTTGTGCAACCTCTTTGTAGACTCTTTATAGCCTCCCTATACCCCTGACTCTTGGCAAACACTGATATATTCTCAGTTGCTATAGATTTGTCTTTTTGAAAATATCATATAAATGGAATTATGCACTGTGTAGCCTTTGAAGACTGGTTTCTTTCATTCCACAGAATACCTTGGAGAGTCCTGCAGGTTGTTGGGTGTATCAAGTGTTTGTTTCTTTCATTGCTGAGTGGTATTCCATTGTATGGTTGGACCACATTGTGTTTGCTCATTCACTCATGGTACATACTGTGACTGTTTCCAGATTTGGCGATTATGAATGCCTTTGCTATGAACATCTCATGTCCGCTTTTTGTGTGAATACGTATTTTTCATATCTCTAAGATGAAATACCCAGGAATAGGGTTTCTGGGTCCCATGAGGAATATATGTGTAGCTTTATACAAACTTTGCAAACAATTTTCCAAAATTTGTGCTATTAATATTTTGCACTTCCACGGGCACTGTATGAAAGAGAGAGAGAGTTCTAGCTGCTCTGGGTCCTCACCAGCATTTGGCATTATCGGTGTTTTGTATTTTAGCCATTCTAATAGATGCATAGAAGTATCTCTTGTGGTTTTAATTTGCACATCCCATTGGCTAGTGATGCTGATTATCTTTTCCTGTGTGTGTGTGTGTGTGTGTGTGTGTGTGTGTGTTACCATATAGACATATTCTTAGCTGAGATGTTTATTCAAAGTCTTGCCCATTGTTCGTTGGGTTGTTTATTTTTTACCGTTGTTAATCGTGTTCCCCATAGCTCCATTTGAGGACTGACATGTTTCTCATGTTGTCTTCCTGTACATGAGCACTGTACATCTCTTCACTTACTTGGCTTTTCTTTGGTTTCTTTCACCAGCATCTTATAGTGCTCAGCATAGAGATACAGTATAGGTTTCATGCCATTTATAATCTAAGTATTTTGTGTTTTTTAAGGCTCCTATAAGCAGTGTTTTTAAAAATGTCTGTTTCCAACTGTTTATTGCCTCTCTCTCTATAAATACAATTGATTTTTGTCTGTTGCCTTGTATCCTGTGATTTACTAAACTCACTTATTATTTCTAGGAGGTTTTTTTTTTTTTGTAGATTTCTTGAGGTCTTCTACGTAAAAAATCATGTTGTCTGTGAATAAGGACAGTTTTATTTCTTTCTCAGGCTTATCCTAAAGTATTCTTTGTCCACAGGTCAGTGGCCACTTCTGGGTTTTATGTCATTACGCATCTGCATTGTGGGAGGGAGAAAGAAATCTATGAAACTCACTCAACTTGGTAGAACATCACATTTTAGTCTTCTTTGCTAACCATCCTGCTACAATTTACTATTTAGGGTCCTCAAGAGACCCACCATGCATTCTGTCCAGGTTATGTAGCTGCATTCAATGGGAGAGACAGAGTGGGTTGTGCTTACTCTATCTTACCTTGAACCAACACCAGAGATTGTATTTGGGGTCTTCCCCAACTCCCTAAACCCAAGTAATTCGAGTATATTTGTATTTCTCCAGTCACCCTTTATTTCCTGTCCCTACTCTTTAACTTCCTCTCCTGACCTTAATCCTAGACAGATAGCCGCGGGTATAATCAAGAAGCATGTCAGTGGAACACAGGAAAATCACTTATGTATCGTACCTATGAAGCTTTTGGCTCTTAGCAGTGTGCTCCAAGAAACTGAGTTAAATGAGTCTGGTCACAGGGCAAGAGGAAATGCTAACAGAGCTTATAGTCAGATTTTTTTTCAAATTAGTGAATTAATGAGCCCCTTAAACCAAAGAAATTATCTGGATCAATTTACAACACAGAAAATCAATGGAAGCTTTCTTTGCTTGGCCAGTGTGGTCACTGGTGATTCTGCAATATTTGCATTTTAAAATGAAGGCGTTGTGGGCATGTGTTTCCAGCACGGGTGATGAGTTGCAATGAGAAGTTAATAGAAAGAATAAATCGAAAGAAGGAGGTGATGTGAAGCTCTTGAGACCTCATTTTAGTTGGGTTCATTGGTTTCATTGTTTCATCTTTTGTGTTGGAGTCAATAAGTAAACCTTGGCTTTCTGATAAGAGCTTTCCTTCACAGATGATCTGGCTGGTGAATTTAAGCTGGTGGAACTCCATGGAAGCTTCTTTGCAGCTTCTTGCTGTTTCAGAATGAACTTAGAAGGAAAGTAATTCTGGCTTCCTGTCGCTGTTGTTCTTTGCACTGCATGTGGTATTTTCCGTTAGGGACCCACCTGATGACAGGTATACTTCCTTCCCTGCTCACATTTTAACTGCATTTGAAGGCTCTGAGTGCTGGTCTGCAGCATCGCCATCTGGTGGCTCCAGAGCTATTAATACAGGGCTGAGGGGGAAAACAAGATTGTTTTCTAGGTTTTTTCCAAGCCATTTTTTCTTCCTGCTGCTGCTCTCCATTGATTCAGGATGAACCCATGACTGAATTGTGCACCACTTCAGGTTTCTGCTCAAGTCATTTCTCTCTTCCTGCAGATACATGCCCAGAAGTGTGTGAGTGCAGGAGCAAAGCAAGCAGAGGGATTTGGAAGGCAAAATGGTTTCTGATAAGAAACGCTAAGAATTGTATGGAGAAAATGGTGTTACTGAAATGATCTGAGTGGAGTTGTATCAGCCTTCCCCCTCTGCCTGGGCAATTTTAGGAGAATTTAGTCTCCTTGACAAAGACACCATCTTTGGACTGAGATGTCTTTTTTCTTTCGTGGTTCTGGGTGTTCGGGTCCTTGATGGAGCGGGACTTCAACACCAAGCTCCTTCCTCCCCGCCCCCTCCTTCAATGCCTGCTCCTGCCTTAGCCCCCAAATGTGCTGGGTTGTTTCATGGGTTAAGTTTTGCTTGTTTTGCCTAAATAAATCTGGAGAGACTTTCTGTTCTCTGAGATTTTTAGTATTCTAGTTGAAAATGCTAGAGGAACACTAGCTGTTTCAGTAATCCTGATGGAAACATAAGCTCCCAAGGAACAGGAGTCTGTGCTGTTTTTATTTCACCACTGTTGGCATCTCATCTCTCTTCCCCCAACTGCTCACCTTAGGAATTCCTCTTTCATTGCTCTTTTCCAATTGCTTCTTAATGTGACATGCATATATGCATGCCTATATATGTGTATCTATTTCTGTATATATACTCGTATGTGTGTAAAGTGTGTGTTTGTGTATTATATAAAGGAGATAGAGTGAAAATGAAAAGATACCAAAAATGAGGGCTGTCCAGAAAGTATTCAGCCATGTAATATAAAAAATAGAGGCATTTATGCCTGGGATTTTTTCCCTGGACAGCCCTCCTATACACAGAGACCCAATGACTAGTTGGAACCCAACTGTTAATTAAAATTGGGGGTTTTGTTATCAAATAAACTCATGAAAAGAATGTAGCTATTGGATCACTGATAGTTTTACCAAAAATACAGAAGTAACAAAAGTAAAAGAAAAGTCAAAATAAATTCCCTCACTATCCAAAATTGATGATAGAACTGATTTACTAAAATTTAAAGTTCACTTCTTTATTCATAAATGAATTACTTACACCCACAATAACTGCTAATTTGCCACTGAATTATCTTTATAAGCTTGGTGATATGGTTTTTCAGAACCACATTTTAAAATGCAAAGTTGGATAGTAGAGATTTTATTTTAAAGGAAACAAACTGACAACACTAAGCAGTTATAGGTAACAATTTGGAGAGAATATTTAAAAACACAAAAATAAAAGTAAGAAGTTCCCATGGCCTGGATCTTTTTGTGTCAGAGCAAGTAGCCTCACCAATCACAACTTGTCTAGCCTAAGGGTTCTATGGTATTATAGCACTCCCCAAAATATTAGGTGAACCCCGGGATCTAGACTAAATTCTTCATCTTCTGTTTGAAAGACAATGTATATATGTTATATATTTTAAAAATATTTTCATAGCAAAAATGGTTACAAAAATAAGGACAAACTTAAAAGTGAAACCCTGTACTCTTTAGAAATTAGACCTAGCACCCATATTCTATTGCCAAAGTGGACCCGCCAAGTCACTGACCAGTATGAAGTGTAGAGACAGTAACATGAGCTTCCTGGAAGGAATTCACCTGACTGGAACTGAAAGCAGGGCACAAAGGTGGTTCTCATGCAGGTGATGCAAAGTCTAGAATTCGATATAGAAAGAAAATGATGGGAAGAAAGAATGAAGAAAGGGAAAGAGGGAAGGAGAGAAATTAAGAAGTCTCTTATATGTTTATGTACATTATTAATTAACTTAACAAATATTTATTGAATATTCTATAGTAAAAACAAACCACCAGTGTAGACGGTTTGCTACAGCACACCTCGTCTTTTAAGGTTCCTCACAGGTAGAAGTCAATGACTGTTAAGTCAGGAGAATGTAGGGGAATCTCAAACAACATTCTCAAATTTCAGATGCCACTTCAAAATGGTCTTGTGCTCCTCAAACAATAACTGTGCTTCCACCATTGTTTTTGACTGTCCTGCCTGTTGCGTGGTGACACTAGCATTCATTTGATTAATGCCATCTTTTGATTGAATGTTATACTACACATTGCTACCATAATTCAATTCAACTTTGAAAAGTAATACATGATAACATCTCTTAAATTGTGTGTACATTCTTTTGGCACCCTGGTGTATATGAATACACACACATATACAACACACACACATATACCAATTCTTCTTTATCTAGTCCTTTATGAATGGACACATAGGTTGCCTCTATATCGTGGCTATTGTAAATAGTGCTGCAATGAACATAGGGGTGTGGAAGTATTTTCAAATTAGGGTTTTGGGTTTCTGCAGATAAATACCCTGAAGTGGAATTGCTGGGTCATAAAGTTCTATTTTTAATTTGTGAGGAATTTCCATACTGTTTGCCATTGTGGCTGCATGAATTTGCAATCCCACCTACGGTGCACAAAGGTTCCCATTTCTCCCCATCCTTACCAAGACTTGTTCGTTGATTTATTGATGATAGCCATTTTGACTGGTGTGAGGTGATATCTCATTGTTGTTTTGATTGGCATTTCCCTGATGGTTAGTAATGTTGAGCATCTTTTCGTGTCATGTGTATGTCATCTTTGGAGGAATGTCTACATGGGTTCTCTGCCCCTTTTTAATTGAATTGTCTGTCTTTTTGGTGTTAAGTTGTGTGACTTCTTTATGAATTTTGGATATTAACCCCAGAGGTACCATTGACAAATACCTTCTCCCATTAGGTAAGTTGTCTTTTTGTTTTAAAATTCCTAAATTTAACATTTAACTCTTTTTGATCAATAAAAATAGCTATGAACAATTTTCATCACTCCCCTTTCACCCTTGTATTTTTATCCAGTACGTTATTCTCTCATTGATATATTTCTGTCTCATTTATTTTTCTTGTAAAAGAATTTCCTCCATCAGTTAATGAGCATATCTATCACCTCACATGTTTACCTTTTTTTTTGGTGAAAACATGTAAGTTCTACTTTTCTTAGCGAATTTCAATTATATATACATGTTGTTAACTGTAGTCACCATGTTACACATTAGATACTCAAACTTCATTTATCTTAAAACTGACTTATCTGTCATATTAATTAAAAATGATTAATACCATCTCATTAAATCAATATTTGTTTAGATTACCCATCTACTAATTTCTTTGCTAACCACTACTTCTCTCATTTCAGGTATTCTATTTATTATATAATTGATTTATTTCTTCTAATTCAAAACCCTTAGAAATGCCTCGGTATATGATATATGGTCTGTTTGTATAATGTTCTCAGTTTGGCTTATCTGAAAATACTTTTATTTCAAAGTTGCTTTAAAAGTTTTTATTACAATATACTATACTCACATAAAAGCACAGAAATCAGAAGTGCCCAGTCTAAAGCCATTTTAAAAAAGTAAAATCATCCACATAAGTAGCACCTGAAGCAAGAAATAGGACATTAAGCACCTTGGCAGCTCCTCTCATGACCCTTCCTCTAAACTGCTCCCCCGCAAGGTTAACAGCTACCCTGCATTCCCAAAGCATAGATTAGCTTTGCCTTTTGTGAATTTTATACGACAGACCAGCACAGCATATAATTGTTTATATACTTGTATATGTTTTACATATTGCTCAAAGATGTGTTTGTAAAATTCATCCTGTCGTTGCATGTAAATATAGTTCATATTCAAGAGTGTAGACTATTTCACTGTTTTTATCCTTTGGATCCTCAATAGATGTTTGGGTTAATTTCAGTATTTGCATATACTACAGAGTGTTTATACCAACTTTTTTGTATATGTCTTTTGGTGTCCATAGGTATGTGTTTCTTTGTAATCCAATAGAATGAATGATTCATAGTATTCATATATTCAGCTTTACTAGATGCTGCTAACACTTTTCCAAAGGTTTTGTATTAATTAGTATTTCCATGAGTGGTGTATCAAACTTATAGTTGTTTTTTTTATTATAGTTGTTAATCCAGTTGTTTGTATAAAAATAGACTTTTTGTTTGATTTATCCAAGTGTCTTGCTAAATTCACTATTAATTCTAATGAATTATCTATACGCCATGTTTTGGTAAGCAGTCATGTCATATCTGAATCATTATATCTTCTTTGTAATTTATACTTTTCTTTGGTTTGTTTTCTTATTTATTGCCTTTGCAGGGACTGAATGGTGCTGAATAGAACTGAGAATAGTATGCAATCTTGTTTTTCTCCCAAATCCAAGGAGAAAGCTTTCAATATTTAACAAATAAAATGATATTTGCTTTGGTTATTTTTAAATATGTCATTTATTAGAAAAAGAATTTCGTGTAGTCTTAATTTTCTGTGTGATGGTTTATTTAATCATTAATGGTGATTGATTTTTGCCATGTGCTTTCAAGTTCTCTCTATGTAAGAGAGATTAGTCTTAATTTTCCTTGTAGTGTTTTTGTCCAATGTACCATTGGTGAATAGCTTCTTCCATTCAGTAGGTTGTCTTTGTGTTTGTTGATGGTTTCCTTTTCTTTGCAAATTTTTTTAGTTTGATGTAGTCTTGTTTGTTTATTTATTTATTTTCCTTGTCTTAGGGGATACGTTAAAAAATATTTTTAAGTGGAATGTCAGTGACTTTATTGCTTGTGTTTTCTTCTAGGAGTTTTATGGTTTCAAGTCTTGTATTTAAGTTTTCAATCTATTTTGAGTTATTTTTTTATATATGGAGTAAGAAGGTGGTCCAATTTCACTTTTTTTTGCAAGTATCTGTCCAGTTTTCCCAGCACCATTTATTAAATAGACTGTCTTTACCCTACTGTATGTTCTTGCCTCCTTTGTCATAGATTAAATGACCATATAGGTGTGGGTTTATTTTGGGCTCTCTATTCTTTTCCATTGATACATGTATCTGTTTTTATGCCAGTGCCATGCTGTTTTGATGACTATAGTATAATTTGATATCAGGTAGTGTGATACCGTCTTTGTTCTTCTTTCTCAAGATTGCTTTGGCTGCAGCTGAGATATTCCTCCCAATTCCCAATGCCACATGTGGATGTGGGGCCAGGCCCTTCTGTGTCTCCGCCCCTCTTACCATCTAGATGTGGTTTATTCTGTACATTCCTAGTTATAAGATTTCTGTTCAACTAGTCTTCAGATGGTTCTCCAGGTTAAATGTCCTATAATTTAGTTACAATTTTAATGTGGTCATGGGCGGAGGCAAGCACACTATTTACCTACTCTGCCATCTTGACCAGAAGCCCCCTAGATGGGATTAAAAGATATTAAATAGGTAGAGTCATCAAGGGAGAAATGAAAGAAGTTTCATAACTGAACACTGAAAAATTCCAATATTCACAGACATGGTAGGGGCAGACTAACTGGCAGAATAGACTGAGAAGGAGCAACCAGAAAGATAAGAGGCAAATAATGAGATTACGCTGTCACAAGAGCTAAGGAAAAAGGTTATTGTTGATTAAGTTAAAGTCTATTGAAGAACCTCATGATGTGAGAACTAAAAATTTCCATTGAATTTTTTCAATATGGAGGATATTGGTAACCTTAGCAAAGGTAGTTTGGATGTGTAATGAGTTGGGGGACAAACTGAAGTGAGCAAAAGAGTGAAAAATATTTTTGGGAAAAAAGATATTGGGATGGGTGAGGATGTTCATATGAGGTAAGAGGCAGGCTGCACACACACACACACACACACACACACACACATATTTATCTCAAGCATAGAAATTAGAGAAAAAATTATTTTAAAATATTTTTTAAAATCTATAATAGTAATGGAAAACAAGAAGGGACCAGATATTATGAAAAATCTCTCAAAATGGGACACAGATGGGATTAGACTAGATGAAGATCCAAGCTCAAAATTCACTGGGACAAGACAAATGGGCAGGTGGGAGTGGATGTGAAGCTGTTGTGCTAAGATGATAGTATAAAAAGCAGAGGCAAGGAGACCAGTGGGAGTTTGGTTGAAGAATTACAACAAAACAACCAGGGAAGTTTGGCCTCTCCTTCCATCCCCTACCTGCTCCCAAACTCAGGTTTTACCAAAGACTGAGGCAGGAGAAGAGAAGAAGTACCCTGTATAAGGTGGCAATAGGAGGAAAGGAGCATTATCTCACCCCAGAGTAGCTGCTGGACCATCCACCCAGGAGCAGTACCTTTCTGTCATCATGGAAGACCAGCATTTTAAGACAGACAAAAAGAACTTCAAGATGAAATGTCTCAATATCTGAGGAAGAGCAAAACTAGAAAGAGGGGTGATTCAGAAATCAACAGAGGGAGATATTTTTACTGTTAATGTATCAGCATGATAAAATAGGATCCAAGACATGAGGCATTAAGTACCAGTTAGGGTACTGAGTGACAAGTCAATGTTAACATGTTAAAGGACTGAAAAGTGGACATAGCTGTGGATCCCACCAGTGAGAGAAAATATCCACTGGAGGATTTATCCTTCAAATGCAGGAAAAGTTAGGAAATGAGGGGGATAGATTCAGAAGTTTTAGCACACATTTAACAGCCAGTTGAGAATTAGAAAAAATTCAGAGCAGTAAAGAATAAAGAAAATCATAATAGCTTACAGAGATTTTGAGAAGATGACCTACAAAGGAATGAGAAGGAGATGAAAATAAGATTTATCACTGACACCTTTTGTTTCTATAAGACAATGAAGATTATCTTGAAAGTAATGAGGAAAAATCATATTTGAACAACAACAGGAAACTTATTTCCAGCCATATCATCATTCAAGTATGAGAACTACACAGATACCTTCAGAAATGAAAAGTCTCAGAAATTGTGCTGCTCTACGAGCATGAGCATATGCTACTGATTCAGGTGAATAAAAAAACCTAAGAGTCTAAGAGTATGGGACAAGTTGGTAGCTTGGCCACATGTAGCTGCCCCAGTCTCTCCTGAAATCTCATTAAAATAACTCTGAAGGTATTTTATCCCTCTCAAGATAGGGAAGTTTATAACCAAATTTTGGATGGTGCACCAAATGGACAATAAGTGAAATATTTTCAAGGCATGAGAAAACGGAGGTCCAAGGAAGCAGGAAGGAAAGCCAAGAGAAAACCCAATTGGTATCGGAATTTCCAAAACTCTCAATAATTGCGGAAACAAGGCACATAAAAGCCAGTTTGAAGGAAAGGAGCTAAATTAATGAGAATTGGTTAAAAATCGATTTAAGAAGCAGTCAGATCCTCTCACCAATCCAAGTTTGCTTGTTGCCAGCCTTTCCCTCGTGCTGCTGTAAGACTGGAGATTTGTATTTTGAGAGAACACAATAGCACCTCTTTTTACTGATGGGTACCCTGCACAGTTAGGACAGGAGTCAGTATAACAAAAACAGGGGACTTGAGTGCATGTATTGGTACTGGATACAGCAACTCTTCTCCTATTTTTCTATTCAGCTCCAAGAATGATGAGCATAGTTCTAGTGGCCAATTAGCTCTTCACCCACTAAGAAGAGACTAATAGGGTCTTCCCTGCAAAATCTGATCCTGCCAAGATGAAGGACCTAAGGAAATCAACAGAAGAGGTTTCCCCAGTAACTAGTCCAGCCAGATCCCTCAAAGTCTACATATCACAGCCACATACACCAATGAGCATCCAATGAGCTTTGAAGGGATGACTCTGAAATAAGAGGCAGAAAGCAAGGATTACCAAACAGCTGAGGATACTTTATAATATGAACTACAGAAACCAAAGCAGATATACACAAACACAGTCCAGAAAATAAAAATAATACAGAGACTCTACAGCAGCAGTTCACAACCTGTGGATTACGACCCTTCTGGGGATTGAATGACCCTTTCACAGGGATCGCCAAGACCATCGGAAAACACATATCAGATATTTACATGACGATTCATAACAGTAGCAAAATGACAGTTATGAAGTAGCAATGAAGATAATTTTATGGGGGTCACCACACCATGAGGAACTGTATTACAGGGTCGCGGTGTTAGGAAGGTTGAGAACCACTGCTCTACAGGGAGAAAAAAAAATCTTAGCTCTCTGCTTTCAAATAAGAAAAAATTGCAGCCGTGAAACAGGAATAGAATACCAAGTAAAGAAACCCTGGGAGCTCCAAAGGGAGGCCCTGGAGATTACAAAGAATAATATAGCAGAATGAGAAAGCCAAGGAGATGTTTAGAAGATAGCATTGAGGAACTCATACCGTATGTAGCAGATAGAGAGAGAGAGAGATAGATAGACAGGTACGGAAAATAGGAAAGCTAAGATGAGGAAATGAGTGAACCAGTCAAGGAGGGACAATATAGATGGACAGAGCTGTGTCACTTTATTGTAGTCCTCATGAAACAAGAAGATTGTAACTGTGGGGGTATTCGCGCAAGTGAGTAGAGAGGATAGAGCATGGGAAGACAACTAGCAGAGTCTGGTAGAAAACAAGGGAGAGGATTTCCTTTCAGTGGTCTCTCAGGCTTCCGTGGGGGCGTATAAAATAAAGATGGAAAAGCGATCCTAAGATTGAGCAATTGACAGGCCATTGGTTGTTGGGGCCTTGGCGAGCTAGGTGCCATAGCACTTACAGGGGTCAAGTCCAGATAGCACTAGACTGAGCACTGGCTGATAACTGAGAACGTGAGAAAGTAACTGCTGGCTCCTTTATAAAATGTTATATTGGAAGCTATAGGTGTGACTAGGAGTGTGCTGTGCAGTTGGATCTGTGTGACTTCACGTCAGTCATAATGCAGAGTCTGCCGGAAAGGTTTAGCCTAGGAAAGATTACAGAAGCTCACCTCCCAGGCCTATAGTAAAGTTTTCTCAAAAACAAAAGCAAAGCAAAAACAAAGTCAAAAACACAGGACAATCATAGCCGACCAGGGGAGGGAGTCTCAGAGCTTGCCTTTGTTAGAACCACCTCAGATACTTCCTCTTTACAGGCTAAGAAAATACAAGTTACCCCACTATCTGAAAGCAGAGCATTGCTATGAAAATTTTCATAAGCCAAAGTGGCGTAAAGCAAAGAAGCAATTACCTTAGGACACAGCTTGCTTACAGAGGCACAAAATAAATCGAGATAAAGCACATGCTCACAGACACAGTTCAAAGCCATGACAGTTTGATGCTGAGATGCTGAGTGTGGTTCCCAGGGAAGGACTTTGTGGGGGCCACTCTCACTGCAGAACAAATGCTAACACTATGTTTACTTTTTGCCTTTTTTCATAAAAGTGAAAATCCTCTTTGGATTTCTGTCACTTAGCGAACACTGGTATTACACTAATGTAGTTCTTTTGGAAAAGTAAAGTACTGTAATGTGAACATTAGAAAAGCAGGAGGGATACCTGTACCATGCATACTCCTCTGCTCTGAGTAAGGTTGGCTTTTGGAATACTTCTAGAATCTTCTCCCTGAATCTCCTTTGAGCCATCTCGACAATTGCAAACTGCAGACTTTTGTCCTCATATCTGGATTTTCTTATACTTTCACCTTGTCCTTACACACCTTCCCAGCTTCTTGACTTACCTGCATTTACAACCCATGAAGCTGCCTTGTGCTTCATGCCCCACTGTCAACCCAGCAGCTAGAATCCAGGCTTAGAGAAAGCTGTAACCAGGGATGTCTAACATTTTGGCTTCCTTGAGCCACGTTGAAAAAAGGAGTATTGTCTTAGGCCATGCATAAAATACACTAACACTAAGGAAGATAGTTGATGAGCTTAAAAAAGAAAGGTTCATGCATAATTTTCCTAATGTTTTAAGAAAGTTTACAAATTTGTGTAGGGCCTCACTCAAAGCCCTCCTGGGCTGCATGCGGCCTGTGGGTTGCAGGTTGGGCAAGCTTACTCTAACCCTTGCACTGCCCTTACTGGCAAAGGAGCCAAAGGACAAGAATGGGAGGGAGCACATGGTAGAAAGAGGATGCCTAAGAAGAGAGGCCCTCTTTCATTGTGTGTCTCAGATGCTAAGAGGGTGACTCATGATGGTCCGTGTTCAGCATGGGGCCTGGCATATGATACGCAAAAACGTCAGTTGCTTGGGAGGTTGATGTCATTCAGACAGAACCACCAACTCACCTGCCATCAGTCCCAATGAAAAGGCAGCGTTCATGCAGAGGGGAAGGTGAGGGTCTGAGCTCCCTGCTGTGTGACAGGCGACTTGTGTGTAGTGTATTATTTTTTCTAATCTTCACAATAATGCTGCAAGGCACCAATTCACCCCAAATTTTACAGATGATGAAAATGAGGTTTAGAGAACCAAGAGCCCTTGCCTGGATTTATTAAGCGGCTGAACCAAGATGGCAACTCGTCTGTCCACTTCCACACCATGAGGAAAGCATTTTACAGATGGAAATGTGACTACAGCACCTCATTTTTACGGCATTTGCTTTTATGATTAATGTAACCTTTTTGAACCAGATGTATCAACCACGGGCTGAATTGGAATGAGCTGACTAGTCTGCAGGTATTGAATGAGCAAAAGGTATTCTCGGGCAGTTTGTTCTCTGGTCTCCCCCTGAGAAGAGATGATCAGATTACAGAATTTGGCCTGGAGGCATGCATTCCCCGCCCCTCTCCCAGTCCTCCCGAAGTTAGTTTTCATTTCCTAACAGTCATTAGTTGAGCTCTGGGAACAGGAGTGTAAAACTCCCCCCTCACCTTGGAGATTGAACTGGCAGCAGTTCCTAGAAACTCCAGCAATCAGAGCTCCATTTAAGCATCAAAACCTCATCAATTAGGCCTCAATGTACAGGCATCATGTGGCCTGTGGGTCACGCTGAGCAGGACGTGGAGGAGCACCAGAGGCCTCATTACAGGCCTTGAGCTTTTGTGAAATTCCTGAATAAGCAGCGCATGGAGTATCTGCACAAGGGCTGCATTTTATTTTTTTTCTGGCTTTAACAGCCGCTTTTACGGACAATTTAACACTGTGGGTTGCCAGCTGTGTTAATACCTGACCCCTCCTCTTCTCTCATGATGTCTGTCCGCCTTGTGAAATGGCCTCAGAGGCAGAGTTCATGCCCCCGTGTTCTCAAGAAAGCCGTGCTTTTCTTAACATCCAGGCCAGACTCCACACCAAGGACAAAGAGGGGTCCTCACCCCAGTGCCTGTACGCCATCGCACACACACCCTTGTGCACACTGCTACCTGGGCCCAAGTGAGAAGTGCTAAATCTGAGGATAGAGCAACTCTGTCCTGGAAGTCTGAATTCCCAACGCAGTTCCTGGATTACTGACAAAAGGTTATAAATGGTGTTTGGGCTTCGTGTGTGTATGGCGGTGTGATGCCCAGAGTCTAGGCTACCTCTCTGTGGTGGAGGGAAGAACAGATGAGGAGAAAGAATGTTATTTTGGTCTCAGTACCCCTCTGCAGTCTCTACGCCAAGCTTGTCCAACCCTGTGGGCTGCATGTGGCTCAATACAAAGTGACCCTTTTTTTTTTTTTTTAATCTCATCAGGTATCCTTAGTGTTAGCTTATTTAGGTGTGGCCCAAGATGATTCTTTCTTCTTCCAATGTGGCCCAGAGAAGCCAAAAGATTGGACACTCTGCTACACTAAAGGGCTATTTCAGCACATTTATCTCCTTTGTTTTAGCCCCAACTCATCCGAGTCCATGTCTTGGTTATCCTCTGGCAGTTCAGGGATCAACCCAGGTCCAAGGCTCTCTGCTTCCTGTTACAAAACCAGGAACTGAGTATTTTTGGTTTGCTGAGTGCCAGTTAGGTCCTAGTGGCAGCTAATACACTAAGTTCCTGTCAGTTGTACTGATAAGCCAGATTCTGCCAATTCATTAATTTACCGTGAAAAATATTACAACATTCACATCCTGTGGTCACTGTCTTCTTTACTCTTTACCATTCAGTAAATAGAAAAAAAAAAAAAAAAGAAGACAGAAAAGACTTGAAATCTATTTCAAAGCCATTAAAATACTGTAATCAGAAAATTTGAACCTGCAATTTTGCCTAAAAATACTTTTGACTAAGGAAGTTATTAGGATTAAATACAAGAATTTAGCTACATCAAGTGTTGTTTATACAAATAGAGTATTTTGAAAAAAACTAAATGTTTACAAATAGAAATTGACTTTAGAAATTAATTTAGCCATGTATATTAAGTTTAGGTTACTAGTCATGTTGTAGGAATATAAATAGTATGACATTCTAAGTTAAGTAGTGGCAATGGATGGCATTTTCCTGCAGTAAGTCAGATGAAATAACCTGAGAAACTCTCCTGCCCAAAACAAATCTGGATAAAATATATATTATAATAAATACCTCTTGAAGACCTATAAAAAATGAGCAACCAAGTAAAACAGCATTTATATTGCTCCAATTGTAGTTTTAAAGTAGGATTGCCCACTAAAAGAAAGCAAGATTTCTTGGGAAAATAGCTGATTCTAAATCTGGAGCAGGAAGCATATAAGATGAGCCTGAAACATCTGGCTTTGGAGGCAAGTTGAAGAGGACCTCAATGGCTAAAGATAACATTTTTAATGAATTTAAATTTATTAAGTATTAATATATTTAAATCTCTGAGTTCCTACTTATATACACAGTGACTACTTATATGTGTTTGTATATACTCATATATAAAACATTATAAATATAAAACCACACACACACACACACTCACACACATACATACAAAGCTAAATAGTCACCTTTAGGCAAATAGGAAGTCAATTCACCACAGTAAAAACTGGTATATAAACAAATCAAGCATTATTTTGCCTTTCCCATGTAAACTGTGTCACTAGATAACCAACTAGTTGATGAAAAGCATCTCTTTCTAAAAAGATTCCAATTAGTAAGCACAAAAGAAATGATAAAATGAGAATATCATCATTGACATCTCCCCTGGTCAGTGAATTGATCATTGATGAGCATAAACAGACGCTAATATCACATAGAGAGGGGCAACCAGACATTAACATGGCTCATTGAGGGTGCACATCACCATCTATGGACCTGCCAGAGAGAGGGAAGCCACACCTCAGGTGGCCTCTGCATCCAGCTAACAACTTGCAGCAGGTACAGAGGACAGAGGAGCATAGTGCATATCACCATAAATATTACATATAATCAGCAAAATCCATTCTGTGCATTTTTGTTTTCAATGGAAGAATTGTAAGAAAAAGAAAGGGTTGTATGGAGGACCCTATAAATTATAAAGGACATTGAAGACAAATCAAATTAAAAAATAGACATGATTAAGTTTTAATGTCTATAGATGTATCTTTGGGTTGATTGAATTATTAAAAAGTGCATGAAAGTGATGACTATAAAAGTCAGGAAAATGATTATTTTGGGAAAGAAAGGGAGGATCTGTGATTAATAGAAAGCAGATGGAGACAGTGGTAAAGTCATATTTCTTGACCTAAGTATTGGTATAAGGGTGTTTACTTTATTCATTAAACTGTATATTTTTATGCAATATTCTGTATCTGTTTTTGACATTATGTAAAAGGTTGAAATATATTAAATGCATCCTTGAGCTGGCAATAAAACAAAGGCAATCTTAAAAGTCCAAGCCTGGAATAAAAAGAATCTGTAGAAGTCAATGAGGACTGAAACTAACTTTTTGCTTGACAACAAATAATAAATTTTGATGTCTTTGAGCCTCTCTCTTTTGGGGGCAACATAAGGCACTGGTAGGTGGTATCCCAGGGTCTCTCTGTCAGAAGCAAATTAAAATTCTGAAAGAGCATATCTTCAAATCAGGCATCAAAAAGTTCCCGCAAAGTTGCAGAGAGCATTAGCTCATAGCAAAAATACCAAAACTCACAAGAAACAAGAAGCCATGACTAGGAGACAGAACAGACAACTGACAGCAGACTCAGGAATGCAAAGAATCAAGAAAAGGCAGTTAAAAGAAAATCATAGCTAATAGATATGTTTTGCATGTTTTAAGAAAGCAAAGTACTGAAAGCCTGACCATGTAGATTTTTAAAAAACAACATAATTATATGCTAGTGTGATCCTAGAAATGGAAGATAAATAAAAACTGAAATTTATGATACAGTAAAAGGACATCCAACTTCTGTGGCAGAACCACATTCTTTCCAAGAACAATTGGAAAAACAGAAGCAAAAAAAATACATACAAACACCTATTTCAGGAAACCTTAGAACTAGTGAGGCAATCAAGTTTTCAGGAGAAAATAAATTTAGAAACGAAAAAGCCTTGGAGAGAACTTAGCCAACATTCGCAGCCAATTTAAACCTCTTTGTGTTTGCTAATCAGAGCGACAGTCCGATATGCCAAGCCAAGAGCTCAGACAGAGGGACACACATGACCAGTAGCTGGTGGAAAGATTGGAGCAGCTTTGGACAGTCTAGGGGGTTACAGACAGAAAAATTACAGACTTCAGGGCCAGATGCTTAAATGAGACAGGAGGGGTGAAGATCTGAACCTAACGGTACCATTTTTTTCCTTCAAGATGTATAACGAATCCCGAGGCTGCATGGGGCAGGAGGCTAAGAGGCCAAGCAAAAAGCCAGTATAGTCACAGTGGTAGTCTCATATTGTTGAGAAGGAGAAAGACTAGATTTGGGGACTTAACCAGTGGGGAAAGTTCTAGTGAAGATACCAGGCTGTTGCTGGGAAACCTGGAACAGGCACAAACCAGGGGCAGATGAGAACAGATAGTGGAAAACAGTAGCAATACAATCTTTGAATAGTTTACAAATATATACAGAATCAAGCGCAAGGTAATATGTAAAAGACAGGAGGGTTTTAATAGAGTTGAAATGTTATATAGTTTATGTTTCATCAAGTGATTTTTAAAAAATTCTGGTATAAGAACGCTATACTCTGTACATTTACCACTGAAATAACAGTAAAATATATATTTATTCAAATGGGGAAAACATAAATAATAATATTTGATTAATATAAAAGCAGGCAAGTAAGAATAAGAGAAACGATGTGGAACTAAGATAAAATAAATAGCAAAATGGTAGGTATACATTTAACTATGTTAGCAATCACATTAAATTCCATTGATTAAATTAGATGAAATCCAATTAAAAGACTAAAATTGCCAGGATGGAGCAAGAAATAAAACAAATATAAGACAATTACAAAAAATGTGACAAATATAAAGATACAGAATGATTGAAAGTATAGGATAGAAGAATAATTTCCAAGCAAACACTAACACTGTACCTGCCCCAACACCTCCAGGAAATGTGTGTGTTTTAAAATATGTGACAATGTAGGTCTTAAAAAAATAAAAGCAATGCAAGAAGGTATTGCATAATAATAATAAGGTCCACTAGAAATATATCATTATCCTGCATCTATATATACTCAATAACCCAGTTTCAAAATATATTAAGCAAAATAGAACTAAAAGGAAAAACAGACAAATCCACAATTTTAAAGGGATACAAAAACTCAGCTTTCTCAATAGAAACTAAAATAAGGACAAAACATTGTAAAATTATAGATCTAGACAACATAAATAACAAAAATAATCTAATTGATATTTGTGGAATCTAGATACAATAACTTAAAACAGATATTGCAAACTCTTGCTTACAGGGCAAGATAGTAAATATTTTAGAATTGAAGGTCATATGGTCTCTATTGTAACTACTTAGCTCTGCTGCTATAGGTGAAAACAGCCATAGACAATAGGTAAGTGAATGGACATGGCTGTGTTCTAATAAAACTTTATTTACAAAAACAGGTGGTCAATCTGCTTGTGGGTCATACTTTGCCAACTCTTGACCCAGAATATACATTCCTTTGAAATTCATGTGGGATAATTTCCCCTAGTTTGGCCAAATGCTGGGTCATAACACAGTCTCAACAAACTTCAAAGAACTGAGATCCTTCAGAATATATTGCCTGACCACAGTGAATTTAAGATAGAAATAAATGAATAAAGATAAGGATAAAAGTCTTAATATGAAATTAAGCAGTACACTTTAAAATAAACTATGTATCCTAAAAAAGTCACAAAGTAAATTAAAAATATTTTATATTAAATGAAAATAAAAATATCACATACCAAAACTTAGGAGGTATCATAAAGCTGTACTTAGAGGGACAATTATAGCAAAAAAACAAAAACAAAACAAACAAAAAAAGTTGACAATCTATCTCAAGGAACAGCAAATTAAACTCATGAGAAGTTGAGAAAACAATAAGGATAAATACATAAATTAATCAAATACATAGAAGGCATACAGCAGAGAAAATAAAACTGAAAGCTGGTATTTGAAAACAATAACATTGAGAGAACTCTTACAAGACTTAAAAAGTGGGAAAAGAGACAAGAAAGGCACATATTGACGAGATCAGAAATGAAAAAGGAGGTATCAATAACAAATTTTAAGATAGTAAATACAAATAATATGGTAAATTAAATAATGATAATAAAATTTAAATTTCTAATGAAAAGACTAATTTTCTGGTGTTAGACACCTCTTCTTTCCCTTACCACTCTTGACGGAGTCTATGACCTTGATAAATGCATCCACACAAGGATTTTGGGCTTGGCCTTGGGCCTTGATTTGGCCAATGAAACATGAGCTGACAACTTGTGACCAAAAGGTCTAAATGTGTTAGTTAGCGTGGTTTGGTTTTGCTGCTTGTCCTTTTTCCATGCACTAAAAGATGAACAGGTCCTATGTAGGCTTTGAATAAGGAGTGACCTGAGATTTACCTACAGCCTGGAGTCAAGCCCAGTTGAGTGCGACAGAACTATATCTGACCTACAGATTCATGAAAATCAACAACAAAACAGAAGCTTGTGGCAAACCACTCAGGGTTAGAGTTGTTCAGCATTATTGCAGTCAGTTTTGGGTAATATACCCTTGAAGAAAATAAAAATAATTTGCCAGTATTGACAAAAAGAAGAAATAGAAATCTAAATATTACTATATATATTAAGAAGAGTGATTTAAATACAAATTGACCATTTAACAACAAATTTTCTTAGGCATTGATAACTTTATCAGTAACTTATTCTAAATTATTTAAGGAAGAGTATCATTAAGATTGCAAAAATTCTTCCACAGAATGCAAAAAGAGTGAGCATCTTATAACTTATTTTTAAAAGCCATTGTTACCTGGATTACAAATCCTGACAAAAATTTTAGAAAGGAAATTAAGACTATTCTTTCTTAACTACATAACAAATTAAGACAAGAAGAAAGCTTCCTTTTCTAAGAAACAATATATTAATACTTAAAAATAACTACAAGCAAATATTTTATTTGTTAAATATTGAAAGCTTTACCCCTGGATCTAGGAGGGAAACAAGTGTGTATACTACTTTTTCTCCTTAGCACTTTTAGTTCCTACGAAAAGAAACAAACAAAAAGTTATAAATTAGAAAAATGTTATAAAGCTGTAATGATTCAGATATGGCATGACCATTTACCAAAATATGGTGTACTGATAATTCATTAGAATTAATAGTAAATTTTGCAAGAGACTTGGATAAAATCAACCAAAAAGTCAGTCTAGTTTTTGTACAAACATAAGTGAAAATTTAAAATAAACTATACCATTTAGAGTAGCATAAACATTCAAATTAGTCTAATGAAAATGTGCAAGATGCTACAATAAAAACTAAAAATGTCCTTAATAAATGAATAAGTAAACCATGTTAAAAAATTGAAAAACTCAAACTAAAATATTAATTCTCAAATTGATCTATAGAATTTTTATGGAATTCCAAGAAAAACTCCAGTGGAATATTTTTTTTTGAAAATGATCAAGTTGCCTTTAAAATTTATATGAAAATATAATAAAACATTTTTTAATTTTTATTTTTAATTACATTTTACATACAATATTATAATGGTTTGAGGTGTACAACACAATAATGAGTCATTTGTATAATTTACTAAATCCTCATTTTGATACATCTGGTTTCCCTCTAATACCATACATGTTATAGTTATAACAATGTTATTGACTATATGCCCTTTGCTGCATTGTACATCACTGTGACTATTCTGTGACTATGAACATGGGAATATAGTAAATAAGGTTACAATAACTTTGTGTGGTGTTAGATGGGTATTAGATTTGTTGGGGTGATGGGAGGAGAACTGAGGGATGGGAAAAAAAGGGGATGATAACATTTTTCCATAAAAATGTGTTTTCAATTGACTAGCCATGGAAAAATGAGTTATTACCCCTACCTCACACTATATATGAAAAATAGCTCAAATGGTGGAAAATAGAACCATAAAGATTTTAGAAGAAAACGTAACAGGAACTTTTTATTATATTGTGGTAGAGTTGACAATCAACCATATACAACAATCAACCATAAAGAGTATAATTGATAGATTATACTACATTAAAACTAATTATTTTACTTGCAAAAAGACACTGTTAAGAGTGTGAAAAGTGTAGGTAAAGATGTATGTAGTATTCAATAAAGGACTTGCATCTAGAACATTCAAAAGTCTCCTCCTATTAGTCAATATAAAAATGCAGACTGCTCAAAAGAAAAATGGGTCACAGTCTTGAAGAGGCATTATACCAATGGATCTGTGTGATATATGGTCTGTTGCTAGAATACTCTCAGTTTGGCTTATCTGAAAATACTGTTATTTCAAAGTTGATTTAAAACTTTCTTATTGCGATGTACTATACTCACATAAAAGCACAGAAATCAGAAGTGCCCCATCTGAACACATTTTAAAAAGTAGAAACATCCACATAAAGTAGCATCTAAAGCAAGAAATAGAACATTAAGCACCACAGCAGCTCCCCTCATGACCCTTCCTCTAAACTATCCCGCCAAGGTTAACAGCTACCCTGCATTCTGAAGGCACAGCTGAGTATCAACCCTCCAGTTCCACATTGCTGGATTTGAAATAGTTAATATTCTGGAAAGTATTGTGGTTTCAATCAGCATTTCTTTGGCTAATGAGGTAAAGTCCATTTTCATCTTTACATTAGCCGTTTGGAAAATGCCTCTTTGAAGTAAATCGATTACGGGTATTAATAGAATATCTGAAATGAGAGAAGTAGTGGTTAACAAAGAAATTAGTAAATGGGTGGCTAATTTAAACAAATATTGATTTAATTAGATAGTATTAATTATTTTTAATTTGTCAGATAACTAACCTTCAGTTTTAAGGTGAATGAAGTCGGAGTATCTAATGTAAAACATGGTAACTATAGTTAATAACACTGTACATATCATTGAAATTTGCTAAGAGAGTAGAACTTAAATGTTCTCACAAAAAAGGTAAATATGTGAGGTGATAGATATGTTAATTAACTGCTAGAAGGAATCCTTTCACAAGAAGAATAAATTAGACAAAAATATATCAATTAGAGAATAATTTACTAGATAAAAATACAAAGGTGAAAGGAGAGTGTCGGAAAGGTGTTCAAAACTCTTTTTATTGATCAAAAAGAGTTATAAGTTAAATTTAAAAGTTTTAAAACAAAAAGACAGCCTACCTAAGGGTAGAAGGTATTTATTTGCTAATGATACATCTGATAAGGGGTTAATATCCAAAATTCATAAAAAACTCATGCAACTTAACATCAAAACAAACAAACCAACCAAAAAACCAACAATTCAATTAAAAATGAGCTGAGGGCTTGAATAGGTATTTTTCCAAAGAGGACATACAGATGGCCCACAGACATATGAAAAGATGCTTATTATCACTAACCATCAGGAGAATGAAAATCAAAATCAAAACCACAATGAGATATCGCCTTGCCCCTGTCAGAATGGCTATCATCAATAAATCAACAAACAAGTGTTGGCGAGGATGTGGAGCAAAGGGAACCCTTGTGCCCTGTTGGTAGGATTGCAAATTGATGAAGCCACTATGGGAAACAGTGTGGAGATCCTCAAAAAATTAAAAATAGAACTACCTTATGACCCAGCAATTCCACTTTTGGGTATTTACCTGAAGAAACACAAAGCCCTAATTTGAAAAGGCATTTGCATCCTTATGTTTATTGCAGCATTACTTAAATAGGTAAGCTATGGAAGGGACCTAAGTATCCATCACTAGATGACTGAATCAAGAAAGTGGTATGTGTATACACAGAGAGACACACACACACACACAAACACACACACACAATGAAATATTACTCAGTTATAAAATAAAAGGAATGAAATCTTGTCATTTTACACAGCATGGATGAACCTAGGCAGTATTAAGCTAAGTGAAATAAATCAGACAGAGAAAGACAAATACCATATGATCTCACTTACATGTGCAATCTAAAGAACAAAATAAATAAAGGAATAAAACAGAAATAGACAACAAATTGATGGTGGCCAGATGCAAGGGGGCTTGGGGGCTAGGTGAAAAAAATGCAATGATTAGGAAGTGTAAGAATTGGTAGTTACAAAATATTCACAAGGATGTAATGTACAGTACAGGGACTATAGTCAATAATATTGTACTATCCATAGTGCCAGTTTGGGCTGATTGAAGGGATCACTTTGTAACTTATGTAATGTCTGACCACTGTGCTATACACTTGAAACTAACATAAAATAATGTTAAATGTCAACTCTAATTGGAAAATAAAAAAGTAATAAATATCTTTTAATCCAATTTAGAATCTGAAATGATGATCACATAGGGAATATAATATAATTATGTAGATTAGATAATGTATAATATTATAATAATATAGCAGAAGAATAATCTGATTTGTTGTTCTGAGATATTATATATGTAATATCTCAGTTCTTTGTTCCCAGATTCAAAGGATATAATTATATACAATATTATTTAATATATAACATAATGTAACAGAAGAATGATTTTAGATATTATTCTGAGTTATTATGTAAGTAATATCTCCGAACTTTCTTCTGTGGTTCAAGTAAAATATTCAATTGTCTATGTGATATAGCCCCTCATTATCTTATAGATACCTTGTGGTAAGATTATTCCATCAATAATTCACATAAAAAATTGTCTCCTTTCTTGGAACTCCATTGGTTCTTCATTCTGTTCTGTATATATCTGGATGTGGCAAAAGCTGAGGCTTGTGAAGTAAGTAAGTAATAAAATATTAAGGAGTTGCATGTCATACATAAAGCATGATCTTACCATACCTATATATGTAAAATGAGCTCTGTGTCTCTCTCCACTTTTTAATGTCAGTACATTGGTTCAGGCCTTCAGCCTTATCATAGGGTGGTAATCCCAGAGACACAGACCCTGAGTGGAGACTAGCAGGTAGTTTTCAGGTCATTTACTAGGGGGTACCTTTTGGATTAACATGTGGGGATGGGGTGGAAGGAAGCAGGACGGGGCAGAAGGGGAAGATGGACCATCACACAGTCTCAGTGAAGGCTTCAGCTGACCCCAGAGGGAGCAGGAGTGCTGGCATCATTCTTCTGTCCAAGTTAGGACAAGAAGCTGGGCCTTGGTAGCCCACACTGAACAGTCATTAGATGTGAGTCGCTCCTGGAAGAGAGCGTGGCCTTGACCACTGCAGTTTTCACAAAGAAGGCTACAGCTGAGATGTGTCTATTGGCAGCACTTCTACCTGCTGAGGGTGTAAGTTCTTTGTCCCTGAAGAGGAACCTGGGTGGCGCATCATAGCATGTCCACCAACCACACTTATATTTGGGGTCACTGAAGCAACCTTCTAACTGATCTCCCTGAGCTCCCAGTCCCCTCCGCACCTTAACCCATTCTCACACGGCTATTTAGAATGAACCTTTATAAACAAGATAGTGTGTCATATCGTTTCAATGGCTTCCCATTGCCTTCCAAGTACAGTTGAAACCTATTAACAGCATGACATAAAACTCCTTAGTACTTTGTCACTTATGCACTTCACAAGCCTCTCAGCTTTCCCTTCATCGATATTCCAGCCATATGCAAATTGTGTTGTTTTCGTGAACAGTGCATTGTTTTTCACAGTCCTGTGCATTTAGACCTTCTGTTGTCTCTGATGCTAATGATCTCCTCCTCTTCTCCACCTGTCTGTCTTCTCTTCCTTCTTAAAACTCAGCCTGCAACTCATTTCTCCTGGAAGATCTTACTAAATGTCCACATCTGATCAGTGCTCCTCCCTTGTGTTCTGTAGCCCTCTGTGTTGACCTCTTCCATAGCACCTGTCACAGTGGGCCCCCCTCCCCTAATTTATCTGATTTCTTCATTACACTGAAATTTCCTCAGGTCCAGGGGCTAAGTCTTCTTCAACTTTGTATCCTCAAGCCTGGTGCAATGACTGTAAAATTTTCTAGTCATCCATTACGATGTGGGTATTTAGGGGGTTTCCTCCATTGACATCTTCTGGATGCCAGCTGGGCATCCTACAAGTCAACTCAGTTCTGACACTATCTATTTGGAGGTGGAGAACTCAGTCCTACAAGATTGTCCAGGCTGCCAATTCAGGTACCAATTGCAAGCCCTGTTTGTTAGCTGTGTTTTTGACCAATCAGCTACAGATTGGCGGTTCCCAGGACCCACACCTTGGACTTCGGATGCCAGTTGCAAATTTAGGTAGTTACCTGTATTTCTGACTGACTGCGTATAAGTCAGTGGTTCCCAGGACTCCTTCTTTGGAACTCACAGAACTCAGGAAACTCCTTTCCTCAATAACTGATGCTTTTATTACAAAGAATACTAAAGGATATGAATCCACAGCGAGATGAAGAGATACAGAGGGTGAAGTCTTGAACAAAAGAGCTTCTGTCCTCCTGTATTTGGGGCCTGACATGGTGGCAAGTACAAGAGTTCTGGTTCACCAGCCATTCCCCAACCTGGAAGTTCCCCAAACCCCTTTGTGTGTGTGTGTGTGTGTGTGTGTGTGTGTGTGTGTGTGTGTGTGTGTCTATGTGGAGGCTTTATTACATCGGCATGGTTGATTCAATCATTGGCCATTGGTAATTGATTCAACCTTTAGCCCCTCTCTTCTCCCTGGAAATCAAGAGGTGAGACTGAAAGTTTTAAACCTCTGTTCATGGTTGGTTTCCCTGGCAACCAAGCCCTCATCCTGAGGCACTTTCCAAAAGTCACTCTATTAACATAAACCCAAGTGTGGTGGGAGGGGGCTTTGCTATGAGTACAAGCCTCTCATTTTACCTTTCTGGATCTGAAGCTTTTCAAAAACTGAGGAAAGAGAACAATATTCTAATAAAAGATGCTCACGTGGCTCTTATCACTGGGGAAATTGTAAGGGTTTTGGGAGCTATGATCAGGAACCACAGACAAAGACTAAATATATAATGAAAAATACTTTAGTCATCTGAATGACCAAATATATATGCCCCGTATATCATGGTACTTCAAAATGATACAAAGCACACACCCCAGAAATATTTGTTGAGTTAATCAGCATGTGAATAAAGATATAATAAAAAATAGTGAGCCCAGGGGCAGGTTAGCAGGGTGATGTGCAACGTGATATTTCTCTTGAGACAGTTCAATTGTGCTTGAACTAACTACCCTGTGCAGACTGGAAAGACCTTCATGAAGACAGACGCAGACAAAGAATTCAGGGTCGCCCATATGAAGTGCATTATGGTAAAGAAAGTACCAGATTCTGAGCCACAAGTTGTGACAGCAATTCTCCTTTTTTATTTATTAGCAAGGTGACTTAGCAAGTATGTGAACTTCCCTGGACTCTTAGAACCTAATCTGTAACAATATGGGATCAGCTTACATCATCCCTAAAGTCTCTATAAAATCAATTATTGAATGAATTGATTAAATTGTCAAGCAAAGGTCTGAATGTTGTCTGGAAAGTTCCACTCTGAATTTGATTCTAAATTGCAGATTCCTGCCTAGCCTTGTCCTACAAAGCCATTGCTCTTATTTCATCTGACAACCTTGGAACATTTTTCTCTACCCAACCAGGCTGTCCCAGAGTGAGGTCACACACATCGTTGAGGTCCAGGTGGGCTCTTTGCTAGTGGAGAAGACCCTGGGCCTCTCCTTGGTGGCCTGAACTACCTCAGGTCCCAGGAAGACTAGGCAAAAGTCTGTAGATCTCACTGTCACCAAGAACACTCTGGCTATTATGGACGCTTGAAGATTCTCACTGGCTTCCCTGGACGACTCTTACAAACTGTTAGATCCCCACAGCATCGATGTGGAAACCAGCATGCATGCACTGGGGACTCAGGAGATGTCGATTCCCTGCCATAATTAGTGGAAGAAGGACAAGTTATAAATCCATATTACTGAAATATTCATTTGTTATTTTTTCTTATTTAAAAATAACTTGTTTTATTTTTACAACGAGGATATATATATTTCCAAATCAATGTGCAAGTTGTTTGACACCATACAGAAAGTGTACAGATCACCTTTCCCTTAAATAATCTTTGCTTTATTTTACAGATGGGGAAACAGAGGCACAAAAAGTTTTGTCCTGCCTAGCACTTCAATGTTTGTTATGAGAGCATTTCAGCTTACTTAAACGAACCGTGCTAATGGGTATGCATTCTTTCCTTCTACTTATTTCTCTTTCTCGGGAAAAACAATCCTTAAATAACTTGGGTCCAGCAGATTGCAAAACAGGTTTTTGGCTGCATATTTTGAGTATCACATCAGAACACAATTCTGGTACAGAGAAAAGTTATGGGGAAATAAAATTCCGCCTCTGACTGATGTGCTTGAAAGATATGTCATGAGGCCCTGGGTCTCCCGTAAGTGCCATTGCCTGTGTGTGAGAGTATCTGAGTCTAATAGGGACCATACACCTGAGCCTGGGGTCACTGTGTCTCCCCTTTACCTGCAAAGTTTCTCTCTATTGGTTCTGGGTCTGGTTCTGCCAAATGTGTGATGGTGGCTTGAGGATGCATAAACAGTTTGTACCTGGAGTGGTGGGTTTCTGATTATAGGCCAAGAACATGGCCGCAGTCACTGACTTTTAAAAACACAGAGAAAACTGGTAATTCGAAATCTGGGACTCTATCCCCCGCTACCCACGTCTCTCTCTCTCTCTCTCTCCTATAGTTAGGACTGGAATCAGGGTTGGCATCAAAAAAGAGAAATAATAAAGAATGTAGATGCCATTGTCCTTGGCTCATGGTGGGCAATATTATTAAACTGATGTTCAGGAGAGGGGATTGTGAACCAGGTTAACAGCGGTCCCCAGAAAAGGCACAGCTATTAAACTGGAGTGTTTAGGAGAAGGGAGCATGAGCGTAATTCTTCTATAAGAAAAGAAAACCCTCACATAACCCCGATCAGTCTATAGTGACAGTATTATCTTTGGAAATATCCTTTGAGATCATGAATAAAAGGTCTGAGATAAGTAGCAATTACAGGAAGAGTAGTGCATCTTTGATGTAATGCATCTCGGGTGTTAGAGTTGTTTAATAACATCTTTACTGAGTCTCTCTAGTACACAAAGTCTGGAATTCCCAAATTAGCCATTGAGGGTTTCAAAGAGTTTTCCCAGGCACCTTTATTTCCCTTTATTAGTATGCTAGCTAGATTATTCTTTTGTCTTGCCCATTTTGTAGAAAGAAAATGCTTCTGCATTGTATGGCTTAAGAGACCCATTTGTGACGTGAGGTGAAATTACCCAAGGTATCCATCTGCCCTGCATCCACGGACCCTTCCTAGGATATTGGTTTAATGTGGTTCAACAGCAAAATTCACTTAGGGAATATTCCGGCAGGCTGTGGGAAAGAGAGAGCCAGAGAACAGACCCGGCCTTTGTTTTCCCCCCACACTGAGAATCAGCGTACTTTGTTTCAATTACACTTAATACCCATTGCTTCAACAGCCCTTCGTCTGCTGTGATTAAATATTGATACTGCTCTTTTAGTTTGGGCTTCTGTTTTACTTTTTTTTTTGTTTAACTTTGCTATTCCTTGTGTGTCTCTGGGCCAAGGGTGCTCCTCCCAGTCTCCCCCTAAAAATGTATATAAATGAAGCCAGAACCTCAGTATTTTGTTTCTTGAAAGAAATCACGACTACCTTCTACCTGCCACTCCCTGTAAGTGTCCTTCCTCTCTACTGCTGGGGAGGAGAGCTTTTGCTTCCTTCCCTTCTAGGTTCCTTGGCTGGCCTAAAAAGTAAATTGGCATAAGGCAAATTAACAGGAGAAAAAAGTGAATTTCATGCATGTGGGAGGTCAGGAACCCATGAGACTCAAAGAAGTGACCGAAGTGAGCCCTTTTGGACAAAAAAACACCATATCTGTGAAGACTTGAAAGGCAAAGGTAAACTAGTGAAGAAGTAAGTGGGTTTGCTTATGTAGCCTTCTTAGCCCTAACTTCTCCGTCTCTGGTGGTAAGATGTCTCTTTACCTCCTGGTACAGGGAGGGGCACTTTTCACGTGGGAGATTTATTTCCTGCTTTCAGGGGGGACAAAGAAGCGTCAGGGTGTCTTTCTTACACATACTGTTCTTAGGTAACTCATTCAAAGTAATCAATATGCCAAGTGGTATGATTTATGGTGGCATCGTCTCTCCCTGTTCACTACTGTTCTAACCAAGATCTGTGTTTAAAAGTGACCTCTCTTTGGGCAAAGTCTCATCCTACCTCCCTTTGCCTGTTATCTTGGCATGCCAGCACTGTCTCTGGCATGCATCAGATGACCAGTAAAACTTTAGTTCATTTAAGCAAATGAAAGACATCCAGTATCTCTCTTTTGGGTGTGTGTGTGTGTGTGTGTGTGTGTGTGTGTGTGTGTGTGTGATTATTCATGTAGAGATTCCATCTTGTGTAAATCGTGGCCAGCTCAGTATTTGCATCTTTTAGAGAGGTGGTAAATGACATTTCCAAATTTCGTGTAGTAAATGATAAGTGGTGGTGCTGGGGAGGAACCCCAGGTTTCCTGCAGCCCCAGATCTGGATAGGGGATGTCTAATAGTGTATTTATTTGCTAATTCTGCATTCTTTCCTAATTAGATATGCTCTCCAAAGGGAGGTACCTGTATACTCATTTGCCTCAAAAAGGAGTGGGGAAAGAAGAGGACACTCCTGAATCTGGCCAATCTGTTTGAAGCATAGATTGAAGCTAATTTATAGGAAAGGGGGTTTCTCCAAGGAATTCACAACTGTGTTCGTTCCTTATGAGTGTAAACAAACCCCAGCAGTAATGAATTCGTGGTGGCTGCTGAAGTCAGCCTGCTGTGGAGGAGCAAACGGATTTGCTTTGGTGGATTCCTGATGTGTTGACTGGCTGCCCAGAATTGAGATCCTGTAGCTAGAGGCGGGTGGACAGTGAACGAAATGTCAGCTTCCCATGGTGTGTAACTGTCTCGTGCAAAGGCAGGTTGGAACACTGTGCCACCCCAGCGACATGGTCTGAAAAGAAGATTTGAGAGGGTTGTGCCTGTACCCTGAGACACAAACGTGATGATTAGAAACTGGCCACGACCTCTCCTGCAGATGTCGGGGGGAGTGAGGAGGGAAAGACAGACCTCCGCCTGACCATGCGTGACAGATGCGTGTCTGCAGAACCAGGCTGCCTGTCTACGGTCTCCTGACATCTGCAAGGAAACACCTGCAAGGTGGTTGATCTCATTCCTTACTTGCTGGTCTTCTTGAACAGAGGAGCCACTCATGTGATTGCTGAGATGAAGAGAAGGAAATGAAAATGCGCCTTTTTCTCAAGCCCAGGCTCCTCCCCCTGAGAAAAAGCCTTAGTAGTTCTTCTGGGATGGAGCTTCTGGGCACTGATAGCTCTAAAAGTCCCCTAGCTGGTTCTGATGTGCAGCCAGTACTGAGAATCAATGAGCAAAGCTGTCCCCAGGAAAGATACCTCCTTTGTTCTGCCTACACTTGTGGAGGGCTGTTATAGGTTGAGTTTTGTCCCCCTCACTATTAGGCTGACCAGATGTACCATTTTAAATGGGACAGAAAACAATGGCCCTGTCCCATTTCACATGGTACGTACGGGCAGCCTCATCTCACTGGGCTGAATTGAAGGTGTCAGTAGGCTGACCATATGTACCATTTGAAATGGGACAGTACTGTTGTTTTCTGTCCCTTTTAAAATGGGACGTCTGGTCAGCCTGGTCAGTATTCCTATGTCTCTAACTCCCTAGGACCTCAGAGTGTGGCTGTATTTAGCGATCAGGCCTTTAAAGCGATGATTAAGGTAACCCGAGGCTCTTAGGGTGGGCTCTAATCTAATCTGACTGGTGTCCTAACAAGATGAGATTAGGACACAGGCACCACAGAGGGAAGTGCAGACACAGCCAGAAGGCAGCCACCTGCAAGCCAAGGGGAGCGGCCTCATTCGGACACCTTGACCCTGGACTTGCAGCCTCCACAGCTCTGTCGTTGAAGCCGCCTGGTCTGTGGTATTATGTTGTTATGGCAGCCCTAGCAAAGTAACTCTAGGGCTACCTGTCATGTCTGGTGGGAATACCAGTGAGTCTGTCCCTTTAGGGAAGGTACTGGAAAACCCAGTTGTGGCGACCCATTTAAGAAGGGTTCTTCAACACGTTTCACCAGTAATAAATCTGACATTTTCTTTTTCTCCATTTTCTGACTAACACACCATATCTCAGTTTGTTTTAAACTACATATAGGATCAGCTTTCAGTCTAAACCCTGGGATGAGGTGTTTGCCATCTTAGGCCGCACTCCCTCAGCTGCTATTCGTTAATTTTGCCCTTGAAGCTGCTTTGTCTCATGCCTTGCACGTCCCGGAGAGGGCCACGGAGGCCAGCCCTAGTGACGGGCTGGAGATAATGCTCAGCCTCTGTGCCAAGAAAATTCTTCCTACATTTAAGAAATGTAGTGAAAATGAATGTGGCTTCGGCACATTTGTATTCCATTTATCCTAAAATCTTTAAAACACTCATACATAGAGGTCTGTGAGATATTTGCATAAAAGGAGAATGTGCTTCTTGGGAAGAATTAAGATCAAAGTGCCTAATAGCATATGTGATCATGTGAAATGCTGCAGCAGGGACATGGCACAAGCTCTTGTTCTGGAGAGATGGCAAGATCCATGAGAAGCAATCAGAAGCCCTGTCCGTATGCAGACACTGTTGACCTGAGGACGTTATCAGCCTCTCTTCTTGGGGGAGTCAGTGACAGCCAGCATATTGTTTTGCTCCATGGAGAGGTCCGATGGAGACCAGACTGGGCATCACTGAGACTCTTGTTTTCCACTCTGGAGCCACGTAGAAAGTACCAACTTGGTGGGGAATGTGCTCAGCCACCCAGCCCACACAGCAAATCAAGACTGTGTTGTCTGTGTTGGGAAATGATTGCAAACAGTGCACCAGCTTTGTCGCAGCCGCGCCAGCCCCTAATTCCGTAAGTGGCTGTGGCTGCTTTAACCAGGAGGCGCACCCGGTGACTAATCTGCTATGCAGCTGCAGTGTTAATGGGCCAACTGCCTTATCTCACACTTGCCTGGAAGGAGCAGCAGCACCTAAACGAATTGCTGTGATGTCTCATGCTGATAGAAGGGCCAACTAGCAGGAGCCCATGTTGTCCACCGACAGACCACACACAACGCTGGGGTCTGATGGTTATCTGCTCCTCCCAGCTCCTGGGCACCTGCAACTTTGGTGCAGGGAGATACATAAAGAAGAGAAGGGTTGAAAGGGAAAAGGCTGTGCACTGTCTTTCAGTGCTCAGATGAGCAAACAAGGTCCTGGTGCGCACTGACTTTGCTTTGGGACAAGGCAATGATCTGTCGCTGACGGTCAGCAAGAGTAGATGGATCATCATTTGGTGGAATGGCCAAGAAGGGTTTGACTCAGGACTCAGGATTTGCTGTTGATTCCTAATGGGGACTTAGAATATTGCCCTTGTCTCTTTTTCCATCTTTGAAGACACACATCATCTCTCATTTATGTCCAGAGAAAGATTACTTAGGCTTCGAAATTAATGTTCTTTGTTCAAACGCAACAGGTGATGAATGTCAGGTTTGGTTCACACCATCACCTGCATACATGGTGATTTCAGTGGTACTGATGGCAAATGCAGAGCCAAGACTGATCCTAAGGGAGGCTAGGTTTGGAGAGATTTTTCACTTCCCTCTCTTGCTTCACTCCATCTTTACATACCCTTGTCATTTTTCTTCTCAGACAAAATTAAAAGGAAGTAAGCAGCTGTCTAGGAGAGCCCTAAAAACAACAGTAAATCACAGATGGGCAAATGCTGAGAAGTTTGTACAAGAAGAGTGAAGTCCAAGCCATCTTGACTCCCCTGGAGATGGGAACCAGGTTTGCCAACTTGAAGTATAGACATCAAGGGGAGGGATGGACATCATTGTCTTACAAATGAGAGGTCTGCACCCTATGACTTGGGCCCAGGATCACTATTGTGCTCTCTAGTTGTGCACTGGACTGCTCCTTCACAGTAATTAGCAAAATAAACTTTTAGATGTATTCATGTGGCCAGAAACTCTCTCTGAAATATTGGCCAGCTTTGTTTTTCCTTCCAGGAAGTTCTCTTCTTTTCTCTTCCCATCCCCAATTCAAGCATTGCCTATTCAAGAGTAGGAATAAAGGAGTCTTTCTGGTTTGGTTTTCAAAAGACCCCTAAGAGAATGAATGGTTAAAAAAGGGGAAAATGAGCTTAAGGTCACTAGTAAGAATGTTATTAAAAAGAAGGACCATGCAATCAGAGACGGATAACAAAGGAGTAATCTAAGATGGATAAAAAGAGGAGAAAGAAAGAATGAATTAAATCAAAGTAGATGGTTAATAGACTGAAATTTTCAATTAGTTTTAAGAACATGAATGATAGAGGAAGATGGGAGAAAGTCTGAGAGAAAAGTTATGAGTAATGACAAGGTATGGAATGTAACTATGGAAATGGGTAGCGTAGTGAGATGGAAAACATCACTGAAGATGATGGGTTTGAAGGACTAAGAGGCCGTCGTGTTGAAAGGTGGCACAGATGAACATTCATGTCTCCCAGGATACTGGTGTTGCCCAAGGTGGATGTGAAGACCATCAGCCTTATCCCTCAATGACTGTGAGGGAAGTGCACATAGGTCAGTGCATGCTGTGCTAACATGCTACTCTTTCTGCAAGACATCTGACCATTTAAAACTTTCTCCACCAGTTTTCATCACTGCTCAAGGCTCCTTAAAACAATTGCACACCCCATCTTCTTGCTTTAATGACCTCAAGATTATACAGATTAATCTTAAACCTTGTCAAGCAACAAACTATAAAGCCACTCCTTTTTTTACAATAATTTGGTTTTTAACAATAACCCATCAATATAGAAAGATGGGGCTCCCCAAATCAGGGAACCACATCGGTCACTCTGATTTACTGAGCCATTCCCTCAAATTCTGTTGTAATTTTTAAATCTGTCTTATTATTAGCTCAATATTGATGACGTTTTACAGGGCAAGATTCTTTTCTACTACTCTATTTTTAGCAAATTGTTTATATTATTTCTACTGATTTATTGGTATGACAGCTTGTATTTCCAAAGAAGACCATGACAATATTTTGTATCCCATGTGCTTCTCTTCTACTATGACCTTGACATTCCTCCCATCAAGTGGTGTTGTCTATGACCCTCCTTTTAAACATAGGAAGAACTTTTTGACTGCCATGATATCACAACCAATAGAATACTTCAGAAGTGGCAGTACATGGTTTCTGAGGCCATATCATGAACATGTTTTGTATTTCTACCTTGTTTTCTTGGAGCACTTGCTCTTGGAACCCAGCCTCCAGGGTTGCTGTGTGTGTGTGTGTGTGTGTGTGTGTGTGTGTGTGTGTGTGTGTGTTTACTAGAAAGTAAGCCTCCTCCTGGTTTAACCAAACTCAATTCCAACCCAGTGAATAACCTGTCAACCTTCAAAATGGTCAGGGAGTAGGTGACATCATTGGGATGCCATGGAGCCAGAGCAGCAGCATGAATGCTGTTCTAAAATAGAAAATCAAATTCAGGAATATTATGTTGAATTTCAAAATGTTTTCTACTCCTCTTCAGATTCTTCTGGTACTTTTCTGCTTACCATTAGCTATCTTTTTTAGCAAAAGACTTCTTGCTTGACTCATGGAAGTCTCCAGGAAACTGTTAGCCTTTGACTTCCACTGCCAACCCCGCTTCCTATCTTTGCATACTTCTGATTTTAGATCAAAGGTTGGACATCATGCTTAATATTGGCTTTCTCAGAACCCACAAATCCTGACTTTTCTTGGCTTTTTATCCTGTCTAATTTCTCTGTCATATCACACATGACTGAAACTCATTTTGCCATAAAAATATCAAATATTGCATTAAATTCAGATGAGTTCACTGGTTAATTTTACCAAACATTTAAGGAAGAAATTAAACCAATTCTCTATAATCCCTTACAGAGGATGTAAGCACAGGGGATACATCTTAACTTAATCTATGATGATAGCATTACCTTAACCCCAAATCCAAAGAAAGACAGAGACATTATAAGTAAAGAAAACTATAGACCAATAACTTTCATTACATAAATGTAAAAATTCTCAATGAAATATTAGCAAATTTAATTTTAAAATGTAGAAAAATTAAGTACCACAACTGAGTGGAATTTATCAAGGGATGCAAGGCTGGCTCAACATTTTAAAATAAATTAATGTAAGTCATCTCATAAACAGGTGATAAAAGAAAAATCACATGATAATATCAATAGATGTAGAACAAGCATCAAACAAAATTCAATACCTTTTCATGATAAAAACCTTTAGTAAACCAGGAACAGATGGGAACTTCCCAAACTTGATAAAGAATATCTACCAAAAAACCCTATAGTTTAATTATACTTAATGGTAAGAAACTTGAAACTTTTCCACTAAGATCAGGTACAAGTAAAAGATGTTCCCCGTTGCCATTCTTTTGCAATATAGAGATGGAAGTTCTAGCTAAGCACTAAGGTTAGAAAAGGAAATAAGAAGTATAAGATTGTGAAAGAAGACATAAAGCTGTCTGTTCACAATTACATGATTGTCTATGTAGAAAAACCAAAGACTTGACAAGAAAAATTAACTAATAAGTAAGACAGTAAGGTTGCAGGATTCAAAGTTAATTATAAAAGCCAATTACTTTCTTGTATATTAACAATGAACAAGTGTTATTTGAAATCAAGGAAAGAATACCATATATATTAGCATGCTCCAAAATGAAAATGCTTAGGTGTACATGTAATAAAATGTGTATAAAATGTATATTAGGCGAACTATAAAACTCTGATGAACAAAATAAAACAAGAACTGAATAAATGAAGAGGGATTTCGTGTCCATGGATAAGAATTATTATATTCAAGACAGAACTTATTCCCAACTTGATCTAGAGATTCAATGGAATCCCAATCATAATCCCAGCAAGTTAAATTGGAAAATCCCATGCAAAAGAATGAATCTGGACTGTGAACTGTCACTATATACCAAAACTAATTCAAAATGAATCAAAGACCTCCACATAAGACCTGAAACAATAAAGTGCATAATAGAAAACATTGGTACTAAACTTATGAACCTTGGGTTCAGAGAGGACTTTATGAAATTGACCTCAAAGGCAAGGGAAGTAATAGTGAAAATAAATGAATGGGACTATATCAAACTAAAAACTTCTGCACAGCAAAAGAAATCATCAACAAAGCAAAGAGATAACCAACTAAATGGGAGAAAATATTCACACACTGCCTCTGATAAGGGGATAATATCTAAAATATATAAAGAATTTGTACAACTCAACAACAACAGTAACAAACAAACAAACAAACAAACAAACAATCCCATTTAAAAATGGCCAGAGGACTTGAGCAGACATTTCTCCCAGGAAGACATAGAAATGGCCAACAAATGTATGAAAAAATGTTCAACTTCACTAGCTATTAGGGAAATGCAAATCAAAACCACAATGAGATACTACCTCACACCTGTGAGAATGGCTGTTATCAACAAGACAAGGAATAAGTGCTGGAGAGGGTGTGGAGAAAAAGGAACTCTGGTACACTGCTGGTTGTAATGCAAACTGGTACAACCACTATGAAGGACAGTATGGAGATTCCTCAAAAAACTAAGAATAAAGTTACCATATGACCTGGCAATTCCACTTCTGGGTATCTACTCCTCAAATTTGAAAACCTTAGTTGGCAAAGATATATGTACTCCAATGTTCATCACAGCACAATTCATGGTGGCCAAGTCATGGAAACAGCTAAAGTGTCTCTTGATAGATGACTGGATAAAGAAATTGTGGTACACATTCGTAATGGAATATTACTCAGCCATAAGAAAGGATGAAATAGGACCATTTGTTCAATGTGGATGGACCTTGAGGCTATTATGCAAAGCGAGACAGAAAAAGCCAAGAACCATATAATCTCACTCATATGTGGAACACAAAACTGAAAGCAACGAAGAAACAAAAACCCATGGACACAATCAATAGTTTAGTGGTTAGTGGTTATCTGAGGGTATGGAGGAGGTGGGTGGGGGACAAGGGACAGGGTCTCAAATACATGGTGATGGAAAGAGAACTGACTCTGGATGATGAACACATAACACCACACAGGTGATGTATTGTAGAACTGTGTACCTGAAACTTCCATAATTTTTACTAACGAATGTCACCCCAATAAATTTAACAATAAGAAAACACAGAAAAAATAATGCCAGCAAGTTATTTTATGGATGTCAACAAACTGATCTCAAAGTTTATATGGAGAGGTTAAAGACCTAGAATGGCCAACACAATGTTAAAGGAGAAGAACAAAATTAAAGGTTTGACACTACTTAACTTCAAGGATTACTATAAAACAAAAGTAATCAAGACAATGTGGTGTTGGCAAGTCAACAAATAGATCAATGGAACAGAATGGTGAACTCAGAAATAAACCTACATAAGAACAGTCAATTGATGTTTGACAAAGGAGCAAAGCAATACAGTGGAGTAGAGATAGTCTTTTCAACAAATGATGCTGGAACAACTGGCCATCCACATGTAAATAAAATGAATCTAGACACAGACCTTATACCATTCACAAAAATTAACTCAAAGTGGATCATAGACCTAAATGTAAAACTCCTGATAGATAACATAAATGACCTTTGGTGTGGTGATGTTATTTTTTTTCCTTTTCCTTTCATTTCCTTTCCTTTTTTTTTTGTTTTGTTTTAGTACAACACCAAAAGCATAATGTATGAAGAAAATAATTGGACTTCATTAAAATGAAAAAAAAAATACTATTCTATAAAAAACAATGCCAAGAGAATAAGAAGAGAAAATGCAGACTGGGAGAAAATGTTTGCAAGACACATTTGATAAAAGACTGGTATCCAAACTCTTAAAACTTTGTGATAAGAAAGCAAAACAACCCAAGTTAGAAAATGAGCCAAAGACTTTTAACAGACATCTCACCAAAGAAGCTACACAAATGGCAAATAAACATGAAAAGGTGCTGCATGCTGTTTATCTTCAGAAAAATGAAAATTAAAACTACAGCGAGATGCCATACAGACTTATCAGAATGGCCAAAACCTGGTACACTGACACCACCAAATACTGACAAAGACATGGAGCAACAGGAACTCTCATTCATTGTTGGTTTAAATGCAAAATGGTGCAGCCACTTTGAAAGGCAGTTTGGCAGTTTACTGTGTGACTCAGCAATTGTGCTCCTTGGTATTTACCCAAACAACTTGAAAAGTTGTATCCACACAAACACTTGCAAATATTTTATAGCAGCTTTATTCCTAACTGCCAAAACTTGGAAGCAGCGAAGATATCCTTCAGTAGGTGAACGAATAAATAAACTGTGGTACATCCAGACCATAGAATATTATTCAGCACTAAAAAGAAATGAGCTACTCAGCTATGAAAAGATATGGAGGAAACTTAAATGCATATTACTAAGTGAAAGAAGCCAATCTGAAACGTGTACATACTGTATGATTTCAACAATATGACATGATGGGAAATGCAAAACTATGGAGACAGTAAAACGATCAGTGGTTGCCAAAGGTTGAATTGGGGACGGGTGAATAGTCAGAACACAGGACTTTTAGGGCAGTGAAAATACTACGTTTGATACTATAATGGTGGATATGCAAGGGCTGTCCAGAAAACATCCAGCCATAAATGCCTCTATTTTGCATATTACATGGCTGGATACTCTCTGGAGAGCCCTCATACATCATTATACATTTCTCCAATCCATACAGTGTACAAGAGTGAACTGTAATGTAAATGATGAACTTTAACTGATTAAGATGTGTCAATGTGGGTTTATCAATTGTAATAAATGTACCACACTGGTGAGGTTATGCTGATAATAGGGGAGGCTATGTGTGTGGGGGGACTGGGAGTGCATGGGAAACCTCTGTACCTTTCCCTTAATTTTTCTGTAAACTATAACTGCTCTAAAAATAAAGTCATTGAGATGTCAAATATCTATCCTATTTGACCATTTATTCATTACAAATAACTTCACCACTTACATGTGTATATGTCTCAGTGCATCTTTGTATGTAAATGTATAGATCACACACAAAGGACCCTGTGGTTTTCCTTGTATATCTTCCCTGGAGTATGTCGCTGGATGTGTAACGTAAAACCAAAATTATTTGGAATGGATTATAATATGCAGACTTTCTTTGGAATACAGTCTCGTATCTTATGACCCTCAGAGTTTCAATGACTTTCCAATTGTCTAGCTTAAAGATTTTATGCTCAGATTTAATATATATCCCCTTGGCTTGCCCTGAATGGATACAGAGAAAATGATCACAAAACCCACTCCTACCCTCAAGCATTATTCCTTCACAGACTTGAATGCAGCCATGAACTGTGGTTTCTGAATATCCCACTTGAAGAATTCTCCCTTACACAGCCTTCCTACCTCCGGTGCATATAATGCCGCAGATGTATTTCCCAGTCATATTTTTCCCCTCTCAGAATCTGTGCAAAATACATTTGGTCACTCACATTTTGTTTTACAAACAAAACCCAAGGAAGTAATCTTTTTCCTCCTTAGAAGGAAGTGCATCACTCCAGTTATTAATGATCTGCAAGACTAGACCAGAAGACAAAGATTTGTATTTCAACCAATACCTTTGTGAGAAAATCCCTAGAGTTTTTGTTTGTCTGTTTGCTTTTAAGGGCAGAGGACTGCCACTAAAAGGAATAAACTCTGGCAGGAGAAATAGATGAATATTTCAACCTGGTGCTATTTTGCTTTTGGCCCAGAAAGGCAAAACACAATTTTTCTATTAGATTTTTTTTCTCTCCTGTCACATGTACTGCAGGTTACAGAACGCAAATTATGGTAATTCTCCCGTTCTTTGCATTAGACACAAATAAACAAAAAAATGCCAGCCAAACAAAAGAATATGATTTATAATTCTCTACAATTGCATCTCTTTCCAGCAATATATAATCATAGTGCCTTTCATTTTACAGCTACAAGGGATGGGAGGAATCACTTTTTTTTTTTACTTTTGCTGATAAAAAATAATAAGTAGAATAATAAAATTCATCCATTTTCCTGAGTGTATTGTAGAGAAAGAGGAAAATTCTGTGGCTGTTTATTAATCAGTTAGCTTTGTAAGTGCAGAGTATTTGGTTTCAATCTGCTCCAAAACAAATACCCCACAGCATGTTATGTATTAAACCCTCTTTCTGGGATTAAAATCCTCCAAGTGGAGCCTCCAGGGCTGCAATCATTCAGGATCTTAAGGCTTATCAGAGACTTTTGTTCTGGTGGAGAAGCCATTCTTCTCTGACTGCCATTCTCTTGGGTTCTCTTAGCTTCATCAGATACCCAGAATGCTCCTCTCCATGCCTCCACTCTCAACCCTAACTTGAAAAAGAGTGTGTGGTTTCAGTGGCCAAAGGAGCTCGGCTCCCTGCAGAAAATGTCAGAGTCAGTTGAAAACAGGATCAACTTTTCCACTTAATGTTTGGTAGGATACTCATTTTTGTCAAATGTTATCAGGAATTTGATATGTTGCAAGTTCCTACTTTATAGTGTGTTCAATCTATCAATATATCATGATCCATCTCCTTATCCCTTTATTCATGTATTTATTCATTTGTACATCCACCAAAATTATTTATTGAGTGCTTACTGTATGAGAGGTTACATGAATATAGCAATGGAAAAGATATTAATAGATAAGATCTGTATTCTCCCAAAGCTTACTTGCCAATGAAAGAAATCAACAATGAAGCAAACGCATTGATAAACAATACTTTGTTTGATTACAGGTTATGGCAATATTATGAAAGCCAGAAAGAGAGTAGTGAGACAGAGAATAACTGGAAAAACTCACATGAAATTAAATGGTCAGCAATGACCTTTTGGAGAAGGTGCTGAGTTTGATCTTTGAAGAAGAAGGTGCCAACACTGCATAATGCTGAAGGAAGAGTGTTTCAGTGAAAATGTGCAGTAAACACAAATTTCCAGATGTAGAAAAGGGTTTGGCATGCTCAGAAATAGAAGGTAGGCAGTGGAATTGAAGCAGTTAGTGAAAAACAGAAATTTGAGATGAGAAGGAAAAAGAAGCAGGTTATGGAATCAAGTCTGAATTTTAATCTAAGTTCAATGAGATAATATTGAGAGGTGGTTTTTTTTCAGCCAGTTAATCCTTTTATTTTGATTTTTGTAAAAAACACAAAAACAAAAAAAGGCTTTGAGGAAACTGTGTTAAATATCAGCAAAGGCAAGAAAACATGTGTGAAAGGTTTTAATCCAAAGAGTGATGTAATCTGATTTACATTTCTAAGAGATCACCTTGGCTGCCTTGTAAAGAGATGAAATAACACAAAAGTAGATTAGGGAGATCATTCTTGGGACCTATGTAATCCTTGCTAACAGATGTCACCCCAATAAGTCTAACAATAAAAATGAATTAAAAATAAATTTAAAAAATCATTCCAATTCTGTTATAATCTGGAGAAAAAAGGAGAGTAGCTTAGACTACAGTGATGATCATGTGTATTTTGAAAGTAAAATCAATGGAATTTGCTGATGGAGGAAAGGTGAAAAATGAGGGCAAGGTGCACTTATGGATGATTTAAGAGTGGTATTTGGGTTGATGAATGATGATGCTTTTTTTTCCCTTTTAAAGAGAAAAACTGGATGTGGGCAGGAAAAAATATTTGTATAGGGGTAGGATATCAAAAGCTCTATTTTGGACAAATTCTGTTTAATATACCTATCAAGATCTCAAAATGAAAGTGCACTTAGAAAGGTCAAGAGATGTAGATATGGGAGTCATCAGCATAGATGTGGTGCCTAACGACATCACAATGAGCACCTAGGAAGAGAATGCAAAGAAGGGAAGAGTGTCCATGACTGAGGTCTAGGTCATTGCAACACGTAAAGGCCAGTTGGAGAAGTAGCAAAGGGACAGCTGAGAAGTGGTAACCAAAGAAATGGAAGCAAATCTGAAGAGTACGTGGTTGTGGAATCCTGGAGAAGAAAGTGTTTCAAGAAGACAGAATGCTAAGATATGGCACCAAGGAAGTGCTTGGTGATTTTCAATAAGTTTTAATGAGATTGGGAAAGATGAAAATCAGACTGGAATGGGCATCAGAGTAGAATGGTGCAGATAACACACGGATGGGGTCTGACAATTAAGTTTGCAAACTTGCCACTGTGAGCTTATGTTGGCAGCACTGTACAAACAACTCAGTAAGGTGTCATAACCTTCGCATATCTGTGCCTCACAGCTGTGTTCATGGCAATCTGTGGTAGTGCCTTGCTGAGGGACGTTCATTATTGTTGTTGCATGTTCTTGTGTGTCATTATGAGAATGTCAGAGCTTGAATTAGAGCAACAAGCAAACATTAAGTTTCTTGTTAAACTTGGCAAGAGTGGAAGTGAAATCAGGGACACGTTAGTCCAAGTTTATGGGGATAATGCCATGAAGAAAACGATAGTGTACAAATGGATTAAATGTTTTTCTGAGGGGGGAGAAAGCATCACTGATAAAGAGAGGTCAGGGCAGCCAGTAACAAGCAGAGCTGACAAAACCATTGCAGAAATTCATCAAATTGTACATCAAAATTGTCAGCTGACTGTAAGAAGCATAGCTGACCAAGTAAACATTGATAGAGAAACAGGAAAATCTTAACTGAAAATCTTGGTGTGAGAAAGGTGTGTACAAAAATGGTTCTGAAGGAGCTCACTGATGAACAAAAGCAAAGGAGAGTGGAAGTTTGCCAAGACCTTTCGGAGAGGCAAGACAATGTTTTGGGCTGTATTATGATGAAACATGGGTGCACCAATATGACCCTGAGACAAAGCATCTAAGTGCACAATGGAAGTGAGCCAATTCTCCATGACCAAAAAATTCTGTCAGTTGAAATTAAGAGTCAAAATGATGTTGCTAATCTTTATTAATATTAGAAGTATTGCTCATTATGAATTTGTATGAACTGTATAGTCAACCAAGTTTACTATCTGGAAGTGCTGAAAAGGTTGCATGAAAAAGTTACATGAAAGTGACCTGAACTTTTCGCCAACAACTCATGGCTCTTGCATCATGACAATGCACTAGGTCACATGGCACTGTCTGTGAGGACATGTTTAGCCAGTACACACATAACTGTATTGGAACACTCTCCCTACTCACCTGATCTGGTCCCCAATGACTTTTTTCTTTACCCAAAGATAAAGGAAATATTGAAATGAAGACATTTTGATGACATTCAGGACATCAAGTGTCATATGACAACAGCTCTGATGGTCATTCCAGAAAAAGAGTTCCAAAATTGTTTGGAAGGATGGACTAGGCACTGGCATCAGTACATAACTTTCCAAGGGGAGTACTTCAAAGGTGACCATAGTGATATTCAGCAATGAGATATGTAGCACATTTTCTGGGATGACTTCACAAAATTAATTGTCAGACTTCGTAGACAGCTTGTGAAATCCAGGTCCTTTGCTTGAAACAGTTAAGAGTTCATACTATGTACTGAATTACATTGGGAATCTAGGTCTCAGTCCCTTTACATTTAAAAAGCAGATATTGGTATTACTCTCTTTATATAGTTATTTTGAAGCTTAATTTAGCCAATATATCTAGAACACTCATAATAGTGCCTGACACGTAACAAGTGTTCAATAAATGATGTTGAGCTGGAACTTTCAACTGAAGTACCAAGACACAATAGACATTTGAAAGTGAGATGCCAGAAATGTCAAAGTGAGGAGCATGTATGAAGTAGGGTTTCCTATGAAGGGGTTATGACTTAAATTCTACTCACTCACAGGGCCATTTGAAAGGAGTCAAATATTTGGATGGTTTTGGTGGAGATTTTTTTTTTTTAATTTGTTGGAATGACACTGGTTAGTAAAATTATATAGGTTTCAAATGTACGGTCCTGTAATACATCATCTATGTGTTGCATTGGGTGCTCCCCACCCAGAGTCAGCTCTCTTTCCATCACCATGTATTTGGCATCCCCTCCCTCCTCTCCCCTCCCCCGCCTTACCCTCTGGTAACAATTGTTTGTGTCCACCAGTTTTTGTTTGTCTTGTTCCTTTGTTGCTTTCAGTTTTATATTCCACATATGAGTGAAGTCACATGGTTCTTGATTTTTTTTTCTGGCTTATTTTGCTTAGTATGATAATCCCAGGATCCATCGATGTTGTCACAAGTAACCGTATTTTATCTTTTCTTATGGTTGAGTAATATTCCATTGCGTATATGCACCACAACTTCTTTATCCAGTCATGTGTTGAAGGGCACTTTGGTTGTTTCCATGTCTTGGCCACCAGGAGTAATGCTGCAAGGAACATTGGGGTACCTGTATCTTTGAGGACAAAAGTTTTCAGATTTTGGGGGTAGATACCCAGCAGAGGGATTCCTGGGTCAAATTGTAACTCTATTCTTAATTTGTTTTGAGGACCCTCCATACTGTACCAATTTACATTTGAGAGACACTTGGGAGTACTATGAGTCTCCTGCCGGCCCATATCCACGGGCCTCCTTGAGAAGGCTCCAGAATGTCTTCAACAGTCATGGGATATGTGACTCACAACTAGAACATGTAGAGAGGAGGAGGGGAATGCTAGTGAGCTGCTTTGGATAAATGAGAGTGGCAGCTGCAGCTTTCAGTCATGAACCAGACTGTAGACCCCACAGATTGAGGTCAGTTTGGGGTTGTTTAAAACCCGTCCCCAGGAGACCCTGAAGGAGTTTAGGTTGCAAAGAAGAAGCCTGTGTAGAGTGGACTCATGAATGCACCCAGACTAACAAGGAAGCAGCGGCTCCAGGAGTTGCATGTGCAGTGCGCATCCTGGGCACTGTAATGGAGGCATCCGGCAGGAGAGGCTCTCAGGACACCAGAAAACACCCCTGGGCTATCGAGTCAGCTTCTCTGCTGCTTAAGACAGTTCTGCGAGATAAGAGCTTTTACACTTACAGGTTTACAATTCCTCTCTTCTCCCAGTTCCCCGCTCCACCCCCTGCAGAGACAGTAGGTGGCAGCGCGAAGGGACAGAAGCAGTGGGCTGCCCTGCCTTCCCAAATGTCAGGCAGATCATAGCCTCACAGGGAGAAAGGAGATGTTTGACCTTGACGTGAAGGCTGAAGAGTTCATTATTGTATGGGATTAGACTTCTGTGAATAAGCTGACCAACCAGTCTCTAGGTGTCTAGGTGCTCAGCCCATCCCCACCCTTCTCCAGATCACATGGATCAATCCTAATTTCTCTTTCCTCCCAGTGTATGCTCATGTTTGTACAGACTTTATTTTTCTATTTGTGACCTCAGCCCATTTCAGATGGCACACTCCTCAAAGATGGAGACCTGGGGACCATGTTCACCAGCAGGCATCTCAGGTGGCTGCTCTGTGCAATTCTCCACTTGACTGTGCTTGTTGAGTCAGCACACATTTTCCCCAAACACTTGGAGCTTCGGAAGAGGGGCCGAGGGCTGGAATGATGCTTTGGGGATTCAATTCCCCTTTCATCCCTATAAATAGCTGCTTTAATTTGAGACTGGGGCCCATTTCTATGGGAACCTGGCACTCTCACTGCTTATAAATCAAGGCTGTCAATCTTCCCTGCTGTCAACCTTTAATCAGAGCCAAGTGCACTGGGGTTTGCGTTGCCTACTTCCGTGTCCTTGGGCTATTTCCTTTCTGGTTTGTCTGGCCTTGGCTAAAAGTTCTAGAGTCATGTTCCAAGCAACATTAAACTTCCTCTTCCATACATGTCCATGCTCACAACCCCTTAGAATTTGACAAATTGTTTCAGTTCCCACCAAAGCCAGTGTAGCTTGGCAAATCCATCAGACCTGCCAGCATTTCACAGAGTGAGATCAGAGGGGAGAATATCTTGTCTCAGCTGATAACTCCTTTTTAAGGCAGTGTGCCCATAAATTTGTAATGGTCTAAGTCATGAGTTCCTAGCACATTGTAGGCAATAATTACCATTATTGTTGTTATTATTATCTGTCATTATTATTATTGTGAATAATAACATAGGCTACCTATCGTAGGAAATGCTCTGAAATGCATGTTAGAGGCATCATACTCAGTTGTATTTACTTTGCCATTTTCCTTGTGGCTCAGACAGGCCCCTTGTAGTTAACAGCTTCTGCTTGAGTAAATGCATCACTACAATAGTTCAACAACTCCGTCAGGTACAGAAGGGCACGAAGCTTGGCCTCCTCGATAAAATGAAAAGTGGGGCTTCAGAGTCTTCAAAGTCTAATGATCGTTTTATTTTCTCTTGTGAAAGAGTGGTGTTCTTTGTGCCTTCTAACTGTAAGATATGTCTATGTACCAGCAGTTAAAATACCCTTCTCATTTAATGATGGGAAGTTCCCACCCCTTCTCCTTCAAACTGTAATACTCGTCTTGGGGTGAGCTCCTAGGTTTAAAGACTGTGAGTGTTGTAAGTTTGGTTTCAGCACACCCAGATATGGGTAACATATCTACTCCACCCAACTGCCCTGCCCCAACAGGAATTCTTTAGGCTGCACCCCAATTTTATCTTCTTTATGAAAGCAACCTCACTTATTTCTCCAACTCCATGATTTCTTCCCTCTATGATTTCACAGGGAAGCTATTTTCAATTCCAGGCAACCAAGCAGTGGGAATTGTCATTTTTATATTCCATTCCCAAAGTACAGGTCCCCTTTGTCAACACTGAGCATGCTTCTCCATGGGCCACACTTATTAAATGTCAGCAAGTGCCATATTTAGTATAGTTTTGGAACATTGCTATGTAAATGCTCACTGATACATTATTGTATCATAGAAATCATAAGATTCCCCCAGCTTTAAGTGCAGACTTGACAAACGAGGAGATTCCTTTTCCTGGCCACGTTGCCGTGGAGAGCTGTCACACATTTTTCCAAGGATGCCTTGAAATGTTTGAATCTACAAGAGGAGAGGAAGAAAGGAAAAGGATAAAATGAGTTTCCTCAGGAAGTTTTCCCTGAACTCCTAATGTTATGGGACTTTGCTATGAGGGAAGACCACGCCTGCCTGAGACGTTTCCATTCTGAGAATCCAAGTCCACCGAAAAGAAGCAATCCACACTCCAGTACTTGTGTAAATTTTCAGTGAGTGAGCCTCCACCTTGTCAGGTTCATTAGATGAGCTGTGAATAAGAGAAATGCTATAGACAGGAACAGAAAGTGGGGGGTATGTTAATTGAGCATGGTATAAAAAATTCAAAGACACAAAAATCCAGAAGTTCCAGGGCTCCCAAGGTAGTTGATCCTTTTCGTGGGGGCTAAAAGACAGGGTGGCTAAAACCCCCTTTGGGAATCCTGTGAATTGGGAACAACAGAAATGAAGCCCCCAAAGCATTCACTGCTAAAATATACCTCTTCAAAAACAACTTAATACATATTTAAGAAGCTTCTGTGACTGAGGCATAGTAAGTGGTAAAATTCACCCGTAGACTCTTGGCCCTAATTTATGCTAAGTGGACAATGATTGATGTCACGTTGTAGAGAAGTACCTAAGAAATTACTTACCGCGGTCACACAAATATCAGAAGAATTTATTATAATTAATGATATTGCTCTGAGAACCAAAGGAATGATGAAGAGTTTGCATTTTTTATAAAGTGCTGACTATATTATTTGCTTCAGGTAATGATTACAGCACCCAGGCTTGCTAAATGGCAGCCGTTAACATGCAGGGGTTGTAAACACAGCTCTGGCTAGAGGCAGGCTCAGTTTAAACTTCAGGCTGCATGGGTGCTGCCTGTTTCTATGACATGGAATGTGTCACTTGGCTCAATGCTTCTGTGTTTCGGTAGAGCAGAGGTGAGCAGGAGCAAAGTGATGCAAACCCCGATGCTATCCCAGTCACGTACGGGGGCTGTTCTAAAGAGATCTTCTAAATATCGGAATAAAGTGACAGCTCAAATGACCACCTTGGATTTCTGGTAGATCTATCACTCAGAATCTCAAAGCTTTACATATCTGGAGAGGTGATACACATTTTTCAGATGCAAACAAAATGAGGAAAGATCTCTGGTATATTTTTATTTCTACTATGTGAAATGCTTGATGTTTGATCCCCTATTTAAACCTCACAACCACCCCTTGGTGGCAGAATTATTATTTCTGTTTTACAAATCAAGAACTGATGCAAGGGACCTTTAGTGAACTTGCACCAGGTTACACAGTTGGTAAGTGGCAGAGCGAGGGCTAGATTCAAAGATGCCTGGATCCGGATACCAGGTTCCTCCCATCCGATCTAGAAGGTGCTGTCCAACGGCCAAGGACAGGGCTCTTGATTCCTCACTCTTGGGCTACCCTATTTCCCTGCACTGATTTTTGAACAGTGACAGATGCTTGTGGGTGTCATTCCTATGCTACATGACTGCACGTCTTCGACAAATGTGAAAACAGGGCATCGTGTTAAGAGTAATAGTATATTACTACATTGCACTGTGTGTCTAGTACTTGTATGATACACAATTTGATTTTTTTTTTCGGAGTGGTCTATTTGCATTGATCCAGTCACTCTTTCTCACCTTGAAGACATTGGTCAGATAGATACTGGCTGTCTTGATGGCAGAACACAATTTTCTATGGCTATGGTGCCCTAGGGAGGAAGTGGGGACCTGCCCTGGCCCTTGCTAACCTCACTAACCCTGGTAAGTCTTTGGCAAAGGGACAGCTGGCCTCAGCGGGCGTTTATTTTGGGATGCTTCCCTCCAGATGCTGAAGCCTACTCAGCTGGTGCAGAGTTTATTTGGAGTTTTTGGGGTGTTTCATGGTTGTAATCACAAGAGATTGTGAAATTAACCACAGCTCTTCCAGGATGGTGTCCGTACAAAGGCTGTCCAGCAAAAAATCCAGCCATAAATGCCTCTGTTTTTCATATTACATGGCTGGATACTTTCTGGATGGCCCTCACACATTTCTAAAGGGCAGGCTATGGCATACTTTCCCAATAGGCATCTCTGTGCATAACCTGGAAGGCTGGGGAGGGTCATCGTTTCTTCCCTGTGTGGTTAATTCATCCTCCAAGGGTGATGCCATTTCCCGACAACCACAAACGCTCTGGAATGGCTTCTCTGTGCTGCCATCAGAGTGCTTTAACCACTTGTCCAGTGGTGACTTATTCTGTCTGTGTTACTTTATTGTCATTGCTGTCTTTCTATAATATTAGACTGTGACTTCCTTCAGAGTAAGAATGGCCCCTTTTCATTATGTTTATTGCCTTGCACATAATCTGGCACCTAGTAAACATTCAAGAAACAGCTGTGGAATGAATAGAAGAGAACAAGGCATCATTGACTGGACATCGCTGACATCAAACCCACGATCCTGGCCTTGTTATCATAGCGCCCCAACCATCACAGCGAACCAGTCATGGCCAAGAGACATCAGTCCAATTCCCAAGAAGAACAAGTTCCAAGAGCACCTCCATAGACATAAAAAAATTGGCATCGTATATAAAGTTAGAATCCATGCACTGCAGTAAAGGGCTGTCTTGTGTGTCCTTTCCTAAGTGTCCTTCAGTGTGAATAATGAGCAGAGATAACGAGATGAGAAAGTGACTTCTAAGGTATTTCCCCTCTCAGGAAGTGGTTCTGTTATTTCAGAGCTGCCTCTAATATCATCCCCACTGTTGTTTTGTTTCTCTTGCAGATATCACACAGCTCCTTTAATGAAGCGTATACTATATGCAGAGAGTTGATAAACCTAATGACCAGGAAAAGCATTGGTGGCTTTTTTGACTTTGGACTGACTTCTAGAGCCTAGAGCCTGAAGAAAGTCAGGCAGAATTTAAAATGATCCTCAGCCTAAATTTGCCAGCAGTTTCCCTAAAAGTTAAGGATAGTGGTCAAGGGAAACGAAGATTTGTGGGAGATGATGTCCCTCCAGAAAGGAGTCCAGGCATCCTGGGCTTCCAGACCTTACCTGTGGAGATCTGGAGTAGTTACTCCATAAAAGAAATTGCATTTGTTCTACTATTTGATGACAAGAATAGAAGTGTGTGAAGGGTTGGTGTGAGGGTGGGGGAAAGAGGGTAAAGAATGACATTTGCCCACCAATTCAGCCAATTCAGTTTTCTATGGAGTAAGATCAGCTGAGAAAATCCTGCAAAATATAGTGGAATGATTAGATTGACTTTGGGCATGGTTTAAATTCTGGCCTTATCCCTAAAATTATTGACATCCTCCAAGCTCATAAAATGGAAAAACATTACCTTTGGCATTAGGTTACAGGATGAATAAATAAAACAATGTACACAAACTCATAGTAAATGTGCACCACATAATAAGTACTCAATAAATCTTTAGTTTCCTGTACCTACCCTATAGTTGTGAACATTCGATTTCATATCCTTTATACCTTGAGTAATCTTTTCCTGCTTTTGTATATTGTTGGCTTCTATCAAACTCTACAAAGGAGGGGCCTCCTCTTTGAAGCTTTCTTGTCCCTCCAAATGGAATTGTTTTCCTTCCTCAGGTGCACCTTCTAGCTTTGTTACCATACTTAAATTATTATATGCATCACCATGTATTAAACTTATTTCTAGATCTGACTTTGTATTGTGGTCTTGAAAACAAGAGCCTCTTGTCATATTATTCTCAATGAGCTAAGTTAAATAGCAAGGGCTGAGTTAGGAATGCTCTGAGTTATAATAGAAGGCAACTTCGTACTCTGTTAAAATCCATATGGGAACATTTGGGATAGTAGAATGCTTTTGGTGGGGACTGAAATGGTGTGCTGGAGTGGGTATGTTACAAAAGGATACTGTGGTAGTCAGGACCAAGGTCAATCAAACACAAGACAGTTCTCTCATTAAACTGAAACTCTAGTAGGTTGGTGGCACTTTCACTACTGAAGGGAGCTATTCATTCATATCAGTCATCATATTATTTATAAAGAGGCAAAAAACCTTTATACCCCATTGGTAGACTAAGAGATACTGTAAAAATAAGTCAGCAATAGCTGTGGATCATTAAGTGAGCCTAAGAGAGGAGTAGGAATGAGTTAAATAGTTTCCATCTGTGACTCAGGTGATGAAGCTATATGGACAGAAATAGGGGTTCCCCCTGGGGTCCTGGGACTTTGTATAAGAGTACCATTGTTTTATGAAAAAAAGGAACACACCTGTGCTCTGACTTTGCCAGCAAAGTCAATCTGTTTCACATTTTAAACTCACCTCAATTATAAAATCAGTGGGTTCCTCTGGAATAGAAGTGTGTCAGGACCACGTCTCCCTTCTCCAAGTGAGTGTCATCAATCCAATACCAGTGCCAAAGTGAGAACTTTTATCAAATACTTACCATACTAGTCAGTGGCCTCAGGATCTCTGCTTAGTTGTATATCTTATATAAAAGTAAAGCAAAAGCACTAACAAAAAATTACAAACACAGACAATAGTTTAGCAGTTACCAGAGGGTAAATGGGGGATGTGTAGAAGAGGGAAGGGGTCAAGTGCACGGTGATGGGAAGAGAACTGACTCTGGGGGGTGAGCACACAATGTAGCACATAGATGATGTGTTACAGAAATGTACCCTTGAAACCTATATAATTTTACTAACCAATGCTGCCCCAATAAATTTACTAAAAATTAAAAAAAAAGAGAGAAAAAAAAGAAGCACTGTGTCATTTTGGGAGTTTTTTTTTTTCATTGGAGTAAGAAAAAGCCAGTGTGTGTGTGTGTGTGTGTGTGTGTGTGTGTGTGTGTGTGTGAAGGACAGTGGGCTTGGTGGTATAATGTGTTTATTCCAGATTTCATTTAGCAAAAGCTCAAGATTTTTAAAATTAGTTTTTAAACAAGTTTTAAGAGGAAACTTAATACTGTTTGTCTTCTCCACATAACATAGCTTTCTTTTTCCTTTTAATAATTCTTTTATTTTTCAATTACATTTTACATACAATATTATATTACTTTTAGGTGTACAACCTAATGATGCGAAATTTATGTAATTTACAAAGTCCTCACTCTAATATAATCTGGTACCCATCTGACACCACACAATATTATTAACTGTATGCCCCATGCTGTACTTTACACCTCTGCCACATGGAGGTTTGGGACTAGCCTGTTTTGCACACTCGCCCCAACTACCAGTCTTAACTTGGCTTCTTCTTTGTATCTTTAGCTATAAAACTTCTGTGCAGCTAGACGTCAGATGGTGCTCCAGGTTGGTTGTTCCATAATTTAGTTGTATTTTTAATGTGTTCACAAAACGAAGCAGGCACAGTGTTTATCTACTCAGCCATCTTAGATCTAGCAATACCAATGTAGCTTTCTTAAGGTTAAAGTCTAGGACTAATGTAGCAATGCATCCCTAATTCTCCATACGTAGCCTGGAATGTGGTAGATCACCAGTAAATAATTACTGATTAAATAAAAATGATGGAAGGGGAGAGAGAAAGATGCAACATCAATATGTACAATCTTCTGATAATTCCTTTAAGTTTCTTTGCACTTAGGAGCAGTTATCTGGTAGAAAGTTATTTCTACATGCCTCATGTTCCAGGACAAAGGGTGATAACCTGCAGTGCTAGTGGTGGCATTAAGACTGACTTTTACTAGTGTATAGTTTGGCAATCTCTTCACTGAATCCTTGTGATACTAACCACCCACTGCACTCTCCACTCTCGGTTTTGCAACATTCAGAATGTGAACTAACCAAGCTCCTTCTTTGAATCTGAACCTCCCAAATTTCTACTGATGTTCCCTGCCCAAGACTATCTTCTGTCTTTGGTATCCCCTTGACCCACCAGGACATAGTTTCATGTTTCCTTCCACATAAGACATGTGCATTCTAGAATGTGGAACTCCATATTTTAATGTATATTCAGAGAGAATGCCTCCATTTTTTATTGTGTAAACCAAAGTGGTGACTCCAGAGATGGACATTTCAATCCAAATTGTGGAAAGGAAACATTAACATTGATTTAGGTGATTTAATATATCTGTAGCTGTTGGCTTATCAATTGAAGTATAGTCAGATGCTAATGTAAGTGCTTACTCAGGCTGTTTTTAGAATGAGAAAATCAAAAAGTGTGAGGTCAAGCTTCCTCCTCATTAGCCAAGTTGTTTTGATGTTATCACGAATGCTTACTGTGTTATCAACACAGTAACCACTAACCATATCTGGCTACTAAAATTTGAAGGTAAAGGAATTAAATGAAATTTAAATTTTCATTTTTAATTATATCAGCCATATTTTAAGTACTCAGTAGCCACATAATGGCTAGTGGCTGCCATATTAAAGATGACATAAAGAACGTTATCATTGCAGAAATGTCTGTTTCACAGTATTGTAGAGCTTAACTTGCATGGAAAATTTGAAAGAAAGATAGATTACCTTTGATAGGTCACCATAAGGTTGTGCACGTATATGTGTGTGTGCATGTGTTGAACTTATAATGTCACTGAAAATAAGAAACAATAATCTTGATTATTTTGTAGATGATGTTTCTTCTTGTGAAGAGGGCTACTTTTGGACTAGTGCAATACATGCACAACTACCCAAAACAAGGGATACCAAACTGTGGCCAAATAAAATGATGCTTACTGTTCTTTTTCCTTACAGATAACTCTGCTGTACTTGTCTTTTCTTGGTGCTCAAATGTGTAGATTGTTAGATCTTGAGACTGAAATTCTGTAGAATGTAGATCTGACCTTCCCTTTGCTGTCCACTGTAACAAATATACATATGACAGGCCTCAGCAGGCATATACTGAGATGAGTGGGACCTAGAACAAAAATGGTAATTTCTCTCATGTAGGAATCAAACTTTGATGAGGTCATGTGACCAAATGCCTGCATAGAACCAAAATGTCTGAAAAACATTTAACTGTAGAGTCCGCTCATGAACAACGAAGAGCTCACATTTCTTCTTTCTCTGCTTCCCTATCCAACCTCCCCCTGCCCCCTTCTCCCACCTCAGTCTTCCTCCTCCCACTCCTAAACATATATTTACTGATTGTTCATGAGATTCAGGGAAGAGAGCAGGGAACAAACATGGTTCCTATGCTCATGGAGCTTATAATCAGGAACAGATTACAAAATTCATCAGCAAAGAATATTTTGATAACTGCAGTAAAGGAGGAATGCAGGATGATTAGCAAATCATCCTGAATAGCAGGAATATGTGACCTGGCCTAGAACATAAAAAGTGAAGGAATAATGAATATCGATACTCTATTTACCCTTTCTTAATTAATTCTTCCCACATGACAGGCTAGGTAAAGTGTGCTACAAGCAGATGACATTCTTGATGCTTCTTTGGTGGTGACTAGAAGCTGCTCAGAGCCTCCAGCCCAGATTTCAAGGCTGTTCTCATGAAGCTGTTCTCTGAGCAGGGTTGAGAATTACTGCAGGTGTGAAGAATGGAAGACAGTTGGGATGGATGAAAAGTACAGGGGTGCTACTGTGAACAATTTTCTATAACACAAAAATAAATTTGTTCTATGGAGGGCTCAGGAGGGGAAAGGTGAGGACACACACATATTTCTTTGTTGGCATTTATGTTTTCTTGGCAGGTTTGTTACTCTGGACCCATCAATGTCAACTCATTGATCCCAACTTAGCTTGTTGGCTCTCTCCACTGGATTAGAAAAATAAAAAGTTTTGCTACAGTATATCGGATCCCATGATAAAATATAGTCCGCTGTCCCCATTGCTGCAAGATGGCCCTGGCTTCTGTGGTTACATGATGAGTGGTGCTTTTCTCTCTGCTTGTCTCTTTTGTCTTTTTCTATTATTACTCTTTTTATTACAGCTTCTTTGCTTTTCTTCTTTTTCCTGCTCAGATTCTGACCGACGATAATAAGGTATGGGCTGTTAATTGCTGATGCCTATGAAATTCTGAGAGACTGCTTATTAAAAAGTTCAGGGTCTTCCTTTGATGACATTTAGGAAATATGATAATATGTTAAAAATATATGTAACTCTGGGTGTGTGTGTGTGTGTGTGTGTGCACGTGCTTATGGTTAGTCTTTTCTCAAATGTGCTCATGCAGTGTTACTTTTGGAATGCAGTTGTCTCCTCAAAGTGGCTATCAAGGGAATTAGGACTCAAATTAAGGATTATTAAAAAGACATTCACACTGAAATATGTTATTACTGCAAAAGCTGTTCTTGCATTAGCAAAATGAAGTTAACGGAACAACTGGCATTTACAGCTGAGGCTCTGAATCAAAATTCTGCAAAGCATTCCTGTTTTTCCACTCCAATAGCAGCCTCTTCTCTGCAGTCCTGTCACCATGAACTTTGGCAAGCACCTCATTTCATAGACTGCCAGACGGGCTTACAGACCAGTAGAACGCTTGCCTATTCCTTCCTGCATTTGCCCCAGATGCTCTCTCTGTCCTTTTTGGCTTTTGGGAAATTGGTTCAGCAGGAACTTCAGCTTCCGGAAACTCCATTTGGGAATCCAGCATTATTGCAATGTGTCCAGTCAGCTATTTGATTTGTGCTGTGCTATTTGTTGGAGCTACTAGATGGAAAGGACACATAACCTGACCTTCAAGGGCAAGATTTTTGCAGTTTTTTTCTAAGCTTGGCTTTCGTCCTGTATTCTCTAGCTGGCATGGTGGTTCAAATACCACTGGACCATTCTGCTGAAAACCTGGGCCTGACCCTGGATCCCTCTTTCTTCTCACCCTCCCCTTGCAAGCAATATCACAAACTGACCAGGCATATCATAATACCTATTGTCAACCTTCTCAGTGTTTCTTGAATCTCCTCTATTCCCTGCTGTTCTTCACCTCATCGTCCTTGGCCTATGTCATATTGTCAATATTTCTTGCCTATGTAATTGGTGAAAGAACAGACAAATAAATCAATGTAATAACCTAGAGAGCCCAAAAATAAATCCACATAAATATAGTAAACTGACCTTTGACAAGGGAGCAAAGGCTGTACAATAGACTAAGGTAGTCTTTTCAACAAACAGTTCTGGAAAAACTGGAGATTAACTTTCAAGAAAAAGAAAAAGAAAACTAGACCAGGCTTGTCCAGCCCATGGCCATAGGCTGTATGTGGCCCAGGACAGCTTTGGATGCAGCTGAACATAAATTTGTAAACTTTCTTAAAACATTGAGATTTTTTTTGTGACCTTTTTTTCTCTCTCTTTTTCTTTTCTTAACTCATCAGCTATTGTTAGTGTGAGTGTATTTTATGTGTGGTCCAAGACAGTTCTTCTTCTTCCAATGTGGCCCAGGGATACCCCTGACCTAGACAAAAACCTTATACTCACCACAAAATTAATTCGAAATGAATAACAGACCTCCATGTAAACTGCAAAATTGGGAAAATCCTAGAAGAGACCAGAAGAAAATCTAGATGACCTCGTGAATGGTGATACCTTTTAAAATATAACTCCAAATTCATATCCCAGGAAAAAAATAATGATAAGCTGGACTTCATTAAAATTAAAAACTTCTGCTCTGTGAAAGACAATGTCAAGAGAATAAGAAGATAAGCCACAGACTGGAAGAAAACCTTTGCAAAAGGCATGTCTGAAAAAGGACTGTTATCCAAAACATACAAATAACTCTTAAAACTCAACAATAAGAAAACAAACAACCCAATTAAAAAGTTGGCCAAAAACATTTATAGCCACCTCATCAAAGAAGATATACAAATGGCAAATAAGCATATGAAATGCTGTTCCACATCATATGTCATCAGGGGAATGAAATTAAAACAGTGATGAGATGCCATCACACACCTATGAGAATGTCCAAAACCTAGAATACTGAAAACAGGGACTGCTGGTGAAGATACAGTACAAAAAGACCTCTCATTCCTTGCTGGTGGGAATGCAAAATGGTATACCCTTTCGGTAGACAGCCTGCCAGTTTCTTACATAACTAAATATACTCTTATCATATGATCCTTGCTCCTTGGCATTTACTTAAAAGAACTGAAAACTTTGGTTGACACAGAAATATGCACATAGATATAATATATATTCATAATTGCCCCAAGCTACAAGCCACCAAGATGGCTTTCAGTAGGTAAGTGGATAAATAAACATTCAGATGATACTCTTATTTAACACTGAAAAGAAATGAGCTTTCAAGCCATGGAAAAATAGGGAGGACACTTACATGCATGGTACTCAGTGAAGCAAGCCAATCTGAAAAAGAAACACATTTATGATTCCAACTATGTAACATTCTTAAAAAGGCAAAATTGTGGAGATAATAAAAAGATCAGTGGGGAGTTGGGGGTAGAGGAAATAAATATGCAGAGCACAGAGAATATTTAGGGTAATAAAAATACTCTGTATAATATAATGATGGATATATGCCATTAGACATTTGTCCAAACCCATAGAATATGCAACCAACTTTGTTTTTCTCCTTCAATATTGTGTTGACTGTTGTGAGTCTCTGGCCTCTCCAAAAACTTTAGAACTTTATCAATATCCATAAAAAATTTGCTGGGATTTTGTTTGGGATTACACTGAATCTTCAAATCAAGTTGGGAAGAACTGATAACTTGATAATATTGAGTCTTTCTATCATCAGAGTTTTAAAATTTTCTTCATAGATCTTGTACATGTTTTGTTAGATCTATAAGTGTTTCATTTCTGGGGGTGTTAATGGTACTGTGTTTTTAATTTCAAATTTAACTTGTTCGTTGCTGGTATGTAGGAAAGTGACTGACTTTTGTATATTATATCAACCTTGAATCCTGCAACCTGCTATCATTGCTTATCAGTTCTAGCAGGTTTTATTTTCTTGATTTTATCAGATTTTATATGTAGATGATCATGCCATCTGCCAACAAAGGCAGTTTTATTTCTTTCTTCGCAATTTGCATATCTTTTGTTTCCTTCTTGCCTTCTTGCATTAGCTTAGACAATCCAGTATGATATTGAAAGCAAGTTGTGTAGTGTAACATCCTTGCCTTGTACCTAGTCTAAGAAGAAAAACTGTTTCCTTCCATTAACTATGATTATAGTTATAGAATTTTGTAGATATTCTTTATCAAATTGAGGAAGTACCTCTTTATTCCTACTTTATTAAGAATTTTTATGATGAATGGCTATTGGATTTTGTCAAATGCTTTTTCTGCATCTATTGATATGATCATGTGATTTTCATTTTAGCCAGTTGATGAAATAGATTACATTAATTGATTTTGAATGTTGAACCAGCCTTGTATACTTGGGACAAATTCTACTTGGTCACAGTGAATAATTCTTTTTATACATTCTAGGTTTTGATATGCTAATATTTTGTTGAGGATTTTTGCATCATCTTAATGAGAGAGATTGATCTACAGTTCTATTCTTGTAATGTCTTTGCCTGACCTTGGTATTAGGGTAAATCTGGCTTCAGAACGAATTAGGAAGTATCCTCTCTGCTTCTATCCACTGAGAGACTGTAGACAGTTGGCATAATTTCTTCCTTAAATGTGTGGTAGAAACTACCATTAACTCATCTGACTTCTGTTTTGGAAAGATAGGAATTATTGATTAAAATTTTTAAATAGATGTAGGCCCATTTAGATGATCTATTTCTTCTTATGTGAGTTTTGACAGGTTATGTCTTGTAAGGAATTGGTCCATTCATCTAGGTTATCAAATTTGTGGTCATAGGTAAATTTGTGGTCAAATTTGAGAGTTTTCATCAGGGTTCAAATTACTTTTGGGGATTTGTTCTTCTTAGCAAAATTATGCTTTTGGCCTGAAAAACCTTAGTATTTCTTATAACATGGATCTGCTAACAATAAATTCTCTCGAATATTGTTTATCTGGAAATGTTTTTATTTTGTCTTTACTTTTAAGGATTGTTTTTCTGGATATAAGATTCTCAGTTGTTTGCATGCTGAATATGTCATTAACTTCTTCCTAGCCTCCATTGTTTCTAGTGAAAAACAAGACCATTTATATGATGTCTCTTATGCATGGCAAACTTTTATTTTTTTCCTTGCTGTTTTTAAGATTTTTGTCATTTTTATTTCAGTCTTTTTAGTATTATGTGTTACATTGTATATTTCTTTGCATTTAAATTAATTAGAGTTTCTTGAGCTTCCTGGATGTGTAGATTAATACCTGTCATCAAATTTGGAATGTTACCTGCCCTCTTTTTGGAATTTATTTTGAACATTTTTCTGTGTCATTCTCCTCTACTTCTGCTAATGTCATTAAAATATCTTGCTGTACTTACATTTCTTTAAGGCTCTATAATTTTTTCCCCTCTTTTTCTTCACACTCTCTACTAATCTATCTTTCAGTTTACTACTTTTAAGTTTTTGTCAAGTATACAACATGAACCCCTTTCTATATTAAAGGTGGTTTGTGTTGCCTGCTTTCTTTTCTTTTCTTTTTTTAAATGTATAGTCACACTTTTCCATTTGCATGTCTCAATTATTTTGCTGAAAATTGGACATTTTGGATAATTTAGCAACTTCAGATACTTGTCCCTCTTTCCTGGGCTTTCTGTTATTTGCTTATTTATTTTCTTAATGATCTGGCTAAACTATAAAGTATATTTCTCCAACAATGTGAATCTTCTGATGTTACTCCACAGAGGGCATAGCCTTGGACATGTGTAGTCACCTTGGGGTGACAATGATTTCACCCATGCTGCCTTTGGCTATCTCCTTCCATTTAGAGCAGCAGTGTTTAACACTTTGGTTTCCCTAGGCCACATGGAAAGAAGAATTGTCTTGGGTCACACATAAAATATATTAACACTGGTGATAGCTGATGAGCTAAAAAAAAAAAAGGGTTACAGAAAACCCAATAATGTTCTAAGGATTTGTGTTGGGCCACGTTCAAAGCCATCCTTTAGGTTGGCTGCCTAATTTAGAGCAAGCTTGTCCAACCCGTGGCTCAGGAGGGCTTGGAATGAGGCCCAACACAAACTCGTAAACTTTCTTAAAACATTGCAAAAATTATGCATGAAACTTTTTTAAAGCTCATCTGCTATCATTCGTCTTAGTGTATTTTATGTGTGGCCCAAGACAATTCTTCCAATGTGGCCCAGGGAAAGCAAAAGTTTGGACACCACTACCCCTGATTTAGAGCTTCTTGTCTCTGTTGACAGTATGTACAGCTTTATACTGCAAAAATTACTGGTTAATTGTTCTATTGTTTTTGATAATGCCGGAGGCACAACTTGCTTCTTATCCAGTTAAATTTGCAACCCTGTGCAGGCATAGCTTTTGAAGCTAATCTTTGAGGTTAGTTGTCTTCTTAGCTGTTTCTTTTAATGGTTCTTTCTGCTCAACTAGCTGGACTATGGTTTATCTTATTGCTTCATGGAGCCTCCTCATAATGCCTTAATACCAACATCTCCATTATTTTCAAGGCTCAGCCTTCCCTGTACTCTGTTCATATTCTGTTGTTCCTTTGAGAAGTTTCAGACTTCTCTCTTCTTATGGCCTGCCTCCCCCATCCCACCGGGGTAAAAATTTTAAGCCACTGATTTGGAGCTGGGATAGGAACTGTGGCTTGCTTCTCTCAGAGAGATATTCTACTTTATAGTCAGGGTGCTGGGTGTGGGCATTAGCCTTGGTACTTCTTGGCTTTTCTCTCCTGCATGGAATCTCCTCTTTACAAGAAAACCTGGGTGAGATGATCACGGCTTCATTACTTTCAGCAAGCCAGGCTTCTTCTCTATTAGTGGGGCTGTGCTGAGAAAGGGTGTTACTGATCTCTCAGCCACACTTCTCTGGAATTTAGATTCTGCAGCATGAAACTGTGGTCAATGAGAAATGCCTGTTCCTCTTGTGCAGGTACTATAGCCCTGGACTGGAATTGTAGGGTAGAGAGCTCATGTTCTTGGCCACACCCACACACACTGGGGTTTTATCTTGCTGAGCTGGGGGAAACAGAGTGAAAATGTTATAGCTCAACTGACAAACTCACTGGTCTTACCAAGATGGTACTTGATTAAGGGTTTAAGGCAAAAATAATGGAGACATAAACATAATTGATATTTGGGAAAACCTGTTTTAAAGGGTTAAAAACAAGTACTAGTATTGTGTAGATCTGTGTTCAGGGCTTTGGTACACCATTTATTCATGATTTGAAAGATGGTTATCTAAACTTTCAATCTGTCATTGTCCTCATCTGAAAAAGTGGGAGAACAATACCTCCCTCCTAAGGATAAGGAGAAAGGTATTATTTAGCTTAGTACCTGATCCATGACAACATTTTCAATATATGGTCAATATCAGTTTTACCATTGTTTAAAAATGCAAATGTTCTTGGGGAAAATAGTAAAATAAATTAAGCCAATTCATGCTTATCATCATTTTACCATGCATTTCTCCATGGCTTTTTTTTCCTTTCAGAGTCAATCCCTTAAAATATATATAGTTTTCTTGCACTTCTATCTTTCTTTATTCACCTCCCAGCCTATTGCAATCTAGTTTTTGTTCTTCTCATTTTACTAAAATATCTCTTACACTTTTCAGACTTTATTAAAAATCATCTATCTGTAACATTTGATAATAGTGACTTATCTTCCAATCTAGTATAATTTCCTTTCATTGTCTCCTTGCTAACATCTCTGCTCTTTCTCCTCTTTCTCTAGCCACATCTCTGTCCTCTTGGGTGAGGCTTCTGTAGCTGGCAGTCCTGAATAAGAATATTCATCAGGGTCCTATTCCCTGACAAGTTGGTCATCCAGTGCACTCTTCCTAGGCAACCTCATTCAATCCAATGCCATAATGATGATTCTAAAATCTTCATTCATGGCCTTGACCTCTCATAAGTTCCAGTACTGTATAGCCAAATAACAAATAATCCAACATAGGAGCATGTATAACTCAATAAATTAAAACTCAAATACATTATCTTGTCTATTTCCTTAATTTAGTTATATCTCATGCACACACACACACACACACACCACACACACACACACACGCAGATACACACCACACATGGCAGAGATGGCGGTTCCAGAGGTTATAGCAGAATGGTTTGAAAGCAGGACACTGAGTAAGGGATTACATAAAACTATGTGATGATGGTATAGTGGAGATCAGACAGAAGGGCATACACCATACTACCATACAACATGGTAGATTTAAACTCAGTGGTCATGTTACAGTAGGTGGGAATCAGGCCTATCTTCAATCAATCATTTATAGAAATTAAAAAAAGTTTTTCCATCCTGTATTATCATTTTTATGGAATATTATATGCTATTCTAGAACATTATCTCTCACTTTTGAGATCTTACTCTATTTTCCTAACTGATTTCACCCTTTCATCCCTTTTTAATTTATTCTCTACAATGCTGCCTAAACAATGTCTGTATAATGCAGTTTGATCTCATTCATGCCCTTCAAAATACCCATCAGTGGTTTCCTAACACAAGGTTCTGTTTTATGGGATCCTGCATGATTCCTAAATCTCTTCTTTCCCCAGAGACAATATTCTCCATCAATACACAAGCATGTTTTCCAGGGAAGTTGTCATATTTGTTACATCTCCAAGTCTTTGTCCATGTATGTTCTCTGCCCGGGGCTCCCCTTCTACCTCCTGTGTCAGACAGTTTTCTCCCACGGCCATGCTTCTACGTCTAGCCCTCCCCTGGTTTGAGTTTTCCAGGAAGGGGTCATCAATTTCTCTTTTGTATCTTACATGTGTCTAACTAAATTACTTTGATAGGTATCTGATGAATGTATTCTTTTTCTTCCCAGTTGTCTCCACCAGACAGTGAGCTCCTTGGATGATGAGATCTGTCACACAGAAGATGCTGAACAAAGGCTAGCCAAATTGAAGTGGACTTCACACATGGGCCCTTGCATAAGCACATTGCTTTCAAGTAAGTTTTCTCCCTTTTGGCCCTACTCTTGAAATACAAATTGGCCTCTTGGACTTCTCCCTCTAATGCCCTTGTTGGGAAATGTTTAATAACTGGTCAGTGACAGGTGTGATTAAACCTCACCTTCTTTATTTAGATCGGTGTCACAGCACTGGCTCTGAGAGAGCTGTAAAGGACACTCACACTGCTCTCCCCAGTGACACAACAGACCGTTCTCTAGAAATTGATAAGGGTCTTTGGCGGGAAATGAATTTGGTTGTGGCAAAACAAATGGTTGTCTCAATTGCCATTCATCTCCTTCTCTTTAATAACTTTCATTTATTTCACTACATCCCTTTCTCCGATTAGTGTAATGAATGCATTTATCTTTGAAGGGTGGGAGTTGGCAGATATTTTTCAACACAGAGGAAAAATCAGTGTCCCTTAACCAGCCCACCCCCCCTTACCTGTTTTAAAATATCATTAATTTGAGAGTTTTAGTTAACCATTAAGAATTCTGAGTCTTACACTTATAGCATATTAAAGAAGTTATCAAGGTGATTTCATGTAAGATGATATGACATCAGAATAAAATGAAATTTCCCTCTGGTTCTAGGGAAAATATAAAACACAACTAGCTGGCATCTTAACACCATGAGGTAAATAAATCTGGCAAATTATATCAGACAAACATTTGTAATCTGCAAGTATGTATCAGAAAATGTGGGTCTTTTGTCCCTTAAGTTTTATTTGCCCATAAAGAGGTAAGAAAAAGAACAAACTAACACTTTTTGCTGGAGTGACAGGCCTACCTATCTTTCCATTGGTTTTAAAAATTTCAGTTTCTAATATTTTTTAACAAAACTTACTGGTCAGTATGCCTCAAGCACATTCTTTCCTCTAGAAGAAAACTTAAGGCTCAGCGGAAAAAAAAACAGGTTTAAAAATAAAGCTCATCTCCTAAAAACTCTGTCTTAGATTTCTATCAGACCACGGATTTTAATAAACAGTAAATCAGGGACAAAGTTCAAATGTGTGTGTGCACATGCGAGTGCACACACATACACACACATACTCACACACACACATACCACAAAACAAAAGAGAAAAGCAAGCAAACAATAACAAATACATATTCTTACAGTTTCTTCAAATGAACCCAACTCGGACAGTCTTACACAGAACTTGTCAATAGCTTTAGAATTCCTACCTTCGGTTATAAAAGAACCCTTCATGCAAGTTGTCTGGGTCTCCTACCAGCTCTGATGGTCAACCACTTCAGTGAAAATACTTTTTTATACCTTAGAATCATATGATTTTACATCTGGAGAACAGGAACGTTCTAAGAGTTCAGTATTTCAAGACATTCTGCACTACTCTTCTGACCTGCTTTTTGATATACACCCTGTAGGGACTTCCATTCTCATTCTGAAGATAAGAAAGCGTGTAATAAATGAAGTGATTTTCCCCCAAGGTCGCTCATTTTAACTAGGAGCAGAAGCCAAGAATGTGAATGATCTGCTGATTTATTTCATTGGACTCATAGTTACACTTACTTAATAGATAAGGCCTGGACCCCCATGCTAGCTAGTAAATAGAACACAGTGATACCTTATGCATCTGGAAGCATCAGGGTATAAAATGTTGTATGGGAATTTTAGAGGTACTCATAATATCTCATACCCATACAGTGCTCTTCTATACACATACGGCTTTCACATTCATTGTTTCATTTTATTCTCACAACTTCATTCATTTTACAGCTGTGAGAAAATGGAGGGAAAGAAAATAGAAGTTAAGAAACTTATCCATGTTTACAAAATTAGTAGTTGCCAGTGGTGGGATTTGAACTCTGGTATTTTAACTTAGTTGCATATTCTTCTTACTCCAGGGAACTCTTAAGGACAAAATCTATCTCTACAAGTATCAAAATACGTTTTAGTTTAAAGTTGTTTTACAAATATTCACATTTATTATGTCTTACTTTCCTGGTATTCACAGAGGAAGGGTACTGAATGTAATTAAAAATGTTTTCCCCTTGAGTCCAGATGGGCTTAATTTCCATTATTGTACTTTGCTGTAATAAACATAGGTCTGTATCTGCATTTTATTGTTTCTTGCCTGTTTCTTGATAGGAGTTTGTCAGATATCTCCTTTCCTGATATGTGTGCTTGCCTCAAGGAAACTTTCCTTTTTCTCATTTCATCTTCTAATGTTATATGTCTAATATACTTTAGGAAGAGAGACTACCAGGTCATTAATCTTATTAAATGAGTTGGTCACAGTAATGGGTAAAACGATCAGTAAGAGACTTAAAATTCCCAAACATTGGAGTGCAAAAATAAACCCTGTTTGGAGAGTCTATAAAATACAGGTTCATGGGAACTACTCTCAGAGACTCTGATTTGGTAGACCTGAAATGGATCTCAGGAATTTTAACCAATGTCCCATGTATTTCTGAAAGAGGCTTTCTCCTATCTGTAGTTTAATAAACACTAATATAGGAGAAAATACATTTTTTCATGCATGAAGCTTATGATATCAATTCCATTCCTTTTGAAATGTTTCCTAGATTCTAGGAAAGCCAACATGGTCTAGTACCCAGAATTTGGAGTCAGACACATCTGGATTAAAATCCAGTTTTGTCATTTTCAGGCTAAGTGACCTTAATTTCTTATCTCCTTTATCCTCTCCCCTATTTATATCATCTGAAAAAAACCTCATATCCTCATCTTGCATGGTTGCTATTTCTGATCAGATGAGATCATGCCTGTGAACATATTTTCAAGTGCCTATACAGTTGTTTAGAATTTTTAAAATGTGTTGTTGCCAGAAGACTTACTGATAGATCAATCAATTATTTCTTTTCTGAAGTGCAATGGCTTTCCACTTGGTGTAGCCCCAATGCCACTATACTAGAACTCCTGTGGTCTTCAGCAACCAAGATAAAGTGTTTAAGATGAGTAGACCCTGGCAATCAGCACTTCAGGACACATCAAGAGCCAAGTTTGTCCAAGATCCTCCAGAATGTGGGAGAAAACACACACACACACACACACACACACACACACAGAGAGAGAGAGACAGAGAGAGAGAGAGAGAGAGAGAGAGAGAGAGAGAGAAAGAGAGAGAGAGCGAGCGAGAGAGCAAGGAAGGACCTGCTTCCAGTGAAAAACAGAAATTGAAAGGTTTTATTGCAGCAGATTTGTCCTCCAGATTTAGCACCTGCTCAGTCAGCCAACCCTCCCAATTTGAATAAGTGATTAACAACTCATTAACAGATCATTAGCGAAATCAGCCCAGAGTAGTGAAGAGAACCCAGGTTCACTGATTTCCCTGAATTATCACCAAATGCAGACCAAAAAGGAAATTAAATAGATCTGATAAAAATGCTTGTAATTACTCTATTTTTATATCGGGGTGGGGTAAAGTGGTTTGTGGGAAATGACTCTTCCCCTTGGTGTCCAGGAAGGCAGGAGCTTGTCCTTGCACTTGCGATCCTTCTGATTATAATGCTGGGACAGTTTTACTCCCTAGCTCTTCTCCTTATCTCAGATTTTCTCAAGCAACTAGGTGGACGCCTGACTGCTGCTGGGAGATTGGACATTTCAGTTATGAGTCTCTACTCTCCATAGCTCCCTGTGCACGTGTCATATGGTTGGTTTGGGTGCCCAGTGACTGTTCTCTGTACTTCATATAAGAAATTAACTTTTCCCCCTTGGTTATGGTCTGATGAGGCAATAGACACATTACACAAGCCAAGCCACTTAGATCTTCCCTTCCTCAATCTGGTCTCTTGCACAGAGATTCGAAAACACTGAAAACCATTGTCATTTCATTTTATTGCATTTCATTCCAGAAGTGGCTTCAGTCAGTCACTTCTGGTTCCTGCCTTTGCAAGTGCTTTGCTTTCCTCCTGTTTCCAAGCCTGGGTCTCTAGCTTCTTGATTCTCTGAGCCTCCGTTATCTTTCTCATGCATCACCTTTTCCTCAGCTCTCCTGAGTCCATTTCTGTTGGTTTCCACCAAAGAGCTCTAACTGATAATGCGGATGTTTTAGTTCCTGTTTTCAAACTGGAGGAGAGAGACTGAGTTAAGTCTTAACACTGGGACCAGTGCTCTCACCCCTCTTATTTAAATGGCTTCCTGCCTGAAAGTCTTCGCCATCTCAGACATTGTCACCACAGAGATATTGAGAAGGTGAATTGAGATACGTATGTAAAGTATTTAGTACAAATAACAAGCTATAATATGATTAATGAATGCCACCAACGCCACCACTATGGTTGTCGTCATTGTTGTCATCGTTGTCACCGTTGTTGTCATCATCATCATCGTCGTAATTGCTACGTGAAGCACTTAGCACAGTGCCTGGGACAAGTGCTCACTATCAGTATAATAAGTGGTGTCGGCACGCATCCTCACCAACAAGATGACATCCAAGTACATTCACAGCTTCCTGGATCTTCATCTCTACCCGAGTCTTGCAGCCTCACGATCAGACTCTAAATTTCATCTTTATTCATAGTGTCTCACATTTAAAGCTTTCTTTTCCTTCCTTATTTTTTCCCTTCCTACTTATTCATCTTTCTTCCTTCCTGATATTTATACATATCCCAGCCAACTTTCAAAGATAAATATCTTTTTTACCCCCAGAGATTTAATTTGTTTTAAATTCTCTAGCAGAAACATATAGAAATAGAGAAATACAGAATTAGAAAGTATTTAAAGAAATACACTTGGATACCTTTTAAAATATTGATTAAGTCTATCTAGTGTAATCCTGATTTAATAGCCAGACACTAAAGTTGCCCCAAGTGAGCCCTGCCTCCTGTTACTTACACCCTTGTCTAATCTCTTGTCTTTGAGTGCGGGCTGGACCAAGTGACTCCTTCTGATCAATAGAGTAAGAGAAATTTGACGGAATGTCAGTTCCATAACCAGGCAATGAAAGGTTGTGACTTCTGTCTTGCTAGCCAAACCCCTCTGTTGCCTTCTTAGATTGCACACGTGGATTAAAAAAAAAGAAAAACAAAGTTGTCACGCTATTGAGACCAGAATGATAAGGGACTGAGAGCAGCATTTGGACAGTTCCCAACAAAGCAGGGGGGACCCTATAGCCTGTGAGGAACCAAATCCCATAAACAGCCTCACAAGCTTGGAAGTAGAACTTTTTCAGTCAAACCTTGAGATGACTCCAGTCCAGCCACCACCTGATTGCAGTCTATGAGACACATTGAGAGGAGGGTCCAGGTAAGCTATGCCAACATAGTATGACATTTTAAGCTGCTACACTGTGAGTGGATTTGTTGTATAAAAATAGATAACGAATGCACCTGGGTGGCCTTTTATGTTTGGTTTTTCTCATCTCAAATTCAGAGTTTTGTATATGGGTTTTTAAAAACCCCACTGCCTGGATGCCCTATAACCTTATACTATCTGCCTTAATTTGGTCTTCACTGTTGCTTGGAAGTGTCTGATTTATTCATGAGTTTCTTCCTGTGGCCCTACACACATTTCGAACTTGCTCCTTCCGCAGCATTCTTAGCTGATAAACCACCCTGCAACTTTAGTGAGAAGCTTCACCTTAGCCATTCCCTGGATGCCCTGGGCCCCTTCTTCTACCTTGGATGTTTTCCTGTGCTTTTAACATTTTCCCCTCCTTCACTTCTCTATCAGGGGATAAGTTGACTCTCCTCATTTTTGACAATCACTCTTCTCTCCTACCACTCCTCATTATGCTATTTCCTCCTACCATCCCATGCAGTTCGTTATAGCAATTAAACTCTCTTTCCTGTGTTTATTTTCCTGTCTCTATCTAGTAACATCTACCCTTTGACACAAAAGTTATATCTTACCTATCCTTTAAAAATATAACAATAAGCCTTTAAACAAAACAAAACAAATGCAAGCTTTTTTTCCTACGCTAAGTTCTCCTTACTCTTTACCAGTCATAGTTTATACTCACTTTCTCCAGTTTCCTTATAGTTTTCTTCAACTTTTTATAAACTTCAGCCTACGTTCATGACAGAGCTGCTCTCCTAGTGAAATATAATTGTCTCTTTTCTGCCACCATTGTGTTTGTAGTCTATCCCCCACAGCCTTTTTTTGAAACTGAGAATGATACAGCTGTGTCTTTTTATTATTTCACTTTTGTGAAATAATAGTTCTACGTCTCCTTCCTTCGGCTCATTAAAGGCAGGACCCTGAAAAAGAGTCTATAGTCAGCTCCCATTTTCTTTGTTTATTCTCTGAACAAATATGCATTCAGCACTTTCTATGTGATAAACATTGTGTTAGGTATGATCTGTTATCTGTTATCTTAGATCCTTCCTTCTCCTTTGCCTCCGTCCTTATTTCAGTTTGCACTGTCGCCTGGAAATCATTACACGAACTTCTTGTTGATTCCCCATGGAAGTCCTTGTAACTACTTTTACATTTTCTCGCCCTCAAATCTCAAATGTTATTCCATCTACCTTTATCTCTCTCTACTATGGCTAAATTAGTATTGTACGTATTATTTTGCATCTATTCCCTCCATTATTTCTCACTGCCATCACCCTAGGTCAGACCCTTAGTTTTCCTAACAGTTTCTCTTTTTCTTGGTCTATCTCTGTTCTGTTCTACTCTGTTCAGGTTCTATTCATTTCTTCTCTTCCCTCCTCTCCCCTGCACTCTCCTCCCTTTCCATTCCCTTCTCTGTCCTTTTCTTCCTACTACTGACATGAAGTAAACTTGGTTTTATCTATAATATCTCTCAAAGGATTTATTCTGATGTAGAGATTCTGATTTAATTGGTCCAGGGTAGCGCCCAAAACATTGACATTTTTAGTATGCAGCCAGAGTTAAAAAACACTGACTCACAGAGAAAGACAAATGCCATATGATTTCACTTTATGTGAAATCTAAAGAACAAAATAAACAAACAAACAAAACAGAAACAAACTCACAGATACAGAGAACATTTTGATGGCTGCCAGATGGGAGGGGTGTTGGGAGGAATGACAAAGAAGAAGGAATTGAGAAGTAAAAATTGGTAGTTACAAAATAGTCACTGGGATGCAAACTATGGATAGGGAATATAGTCAATAATATTGTAATAACTATGTATGGCATCAGATGGGTACTAGATTTATTGGGGTGAACACTTTGTAAGTTCTATAAATGTCTAATCACTATGTTGTACATCTGAAACTAATATAATGTTGTGTATTATATTAGCTATTGTGTATTAGCTATAATTGAAAAATAACAAAAAATAAAACAAACAAGTAAGAACAAAATACTGACAGACTGCTTGAGAAACATTAATGCTTTCCTACCAGTCATTGAATGGAACCCCAGTTTCTTAATCTGTCATTCAAAAGGTCTACACTATAGTTCCAAAGTTTTTAAAATCTTAATTCTTAGTACATTCTCATATAGATACTTACCCAACTGAACTTCCTGTGACACTCATGCATTACTTGAGATCTTCTATAATTATATTTCTGCTCATAAAATTTTCATTACCTAAAACTTACAATTGTAGCAAATCTAATATCACTGCCTCATCCTGAGTTTTCCACTTGTCAAAATTCTGGTTGATACATTCAAAACTCTTGCAAAGTGTTAAGAAATAAACTCAAACTCTACCACTCAAAAATTCAGGCGAACAGCATGAACAGATAGTCATAGAAGAAAAATTGCTCATGGGTAGTAAGCATAAGAAAAACATTACCAAATCAAATACAGATTTAATGCAATAAAATGCCTGCTTACTTCAAATAAAATGGTAGTACTTTTTAAAAAATAATAGTTATTTCTGGCCAGGAGCTCATGAGACCAGTAACTGTATTTTTCTGTTACTGAGAATGTAACTTGTATTTTCTTTTTCTGTCATATGTGGCAAAATGTAATGAGACTTCTACAATCATTTTTGATCTAGTAATTTTGCTCATATAAATTTATCCTGAGGAAATTATCAGAAATTCAGACAAAGATTTATATATAAAGCTATTTAACCAAGTGTTATTTATCATAGCAAAACACTGGAAAATAATTAAATGTCTAATAGTAAGTAGGGGAATGGCTACATAAATCATTTGCACATTGCAATGTTTCCACTAGAAATAATATTTACAAAAGACATAACAACACAGAAAAATATGTATAATTTAAGTGAAAACCATCTAACTTCCTTCTGTGCATTATAGTTTGAGGTGGGGACTTATTCCTCACTCCTGATGTTCCCCTTCTTGCAAGGAGTGGGAAGTGCATCCACAAGGAGTAGAGATGCTTCTGGTCTTCTTTGCTCCCTCACACACTCCACCCCTTGAAAAGAGTAACTTGATAGATGGGTACATTTGAACACTCAGCTGTTCTTCTGCTTTCCTTATGTTCATATATTTTTGGCTCAAAGAACTCACATTCTGGCTTTCCCTTTATATAGGCAGCCCCTAATACAGGGAACCCCACTCCTCTCCAGCCTATGTGGATATATTTACCAAACTTTATGTCCAAATGTGCTAGAAGATTGATACACCCCACTTAATCCTTACCAAAATTTAGAGTAAGTAACTATTCTCTTTTTACAGATGGGGTGAATTGAGGTTAAGCAACTCATTTATTTACCTACTATTCTCCAACTAGAATACTGACTGAAAGTATAATGGTCCTTGGTCTGAATGACTACAAGATTTGTGCTTCTAACTTAGTATCACTACCTACCTGGCAGAAAAGGGTGCTTTCTACTTAAAAATAAAAAACAAAAAAGTAAACAAATAAAAAATAAAACCTTAAATTGGCTTGTGGGAAAATAATTAATTTCCAAACATTTTTATTTTGGAATTTCTAGGAACCGCTGGGTAAAAATGAAAAGGTGAAAAAATTATACAAACAAAAAAAATCCAATTTCTGGGTAGTGGTTCTGGGGGAGTGAAGAGCCTTAGGTGAGAGGATAATTGTGTGAATCACTGGCCCTTTCACCCTCTTCCCTGAGCCGTGAGTGCTCATGCCTTAGCAGAACAACTCTCCAGGAGTTCCTTTAGCAACTCACCATTCTTCAGTAAGACACTCGAATAGTGCATGCTGCCTTCAGAACTCCAGGGCTTACTTGTAAATCGTACTGAGCCCTGGGAGTTTTGGTCCATTTGTGCAGCTCCAATGTACTGTGAACTAATAAACCAGAACAAGAAGCCAGTTCTTGAAATCATTTCTTGAGAATGAAATGCCTCAGTAAAATGCAAGTTTGTCCCCATCAGATATGATGGCTGAGAGCAAACATCCATTGTATGGTGGGGCAACATGCAAACATGTGTGCAGGCTATGCTTTTTTTCTGGGGAAGCAAGGAGCACCTGGACCTTCCTCAGTCATAATATCAGTGGGGGTCATTGGAACACGAATCAGAGATAAGTCCAAAAATGATCATACTTCTTTTCATTGCTAGAAGACATTTGAATAGTGTTTGTTGGACTATAGCACTGAGCTGGACGCAAAAGGTCAGAAACTGGGCAGCATATTTATCATCTTAGAGTTTACAAAGGGTATTCTCAATACATCTTTATTCTACCATTGAGAAAATGAAGGAGAAGCTTCTGGGTAAAATGGAAGCAGCCCCTATTACTGTCTAAGTCTTTCTTCATTTCTGAGTGTCTTCCAATGCATGGAGAGGAGGCGGTGCATATATACAATGGAACATTGCTCAGCCATGAAAAGAGAATGGGTCCTCACCATCTGTGGTGGCATGGATGAATCTGGAGGGTATTGTGCTGAGCGGAATATGTCAGACAGACAAAGATAGAAGCAACGAGATTTCATTTATATGTGGAATCTAAAGAACAAAATAAACAAGGAAACAAAACAGAAACAAACTCATAGATACGGAGAACTTTTGATGATTGCCAGGTGGGTGGGAGGGGTTTGGGGATGGGGTGAGTAAAAAGGGAGAAGAGATTAAGAAGTAACAATTGGTTACTACACAGTAGTCACGGGGAAGTAGGGTACAGCATAAGGGACACAGTCTATACTATTGTGGTAACTACGTGTGGTGTCAGATGGGCACTAGACAAGTCAGGAGGATCACTTCTTAAATTATATAAATGTCTAACCACTATGATGTATGCCTGAAATTAATATAAAATAATATTGAATGTCAACTGTAATTGAAAACATTAAAAAAGTTAGGGGGAAGAGTTGAAGGGGAATAAGAGGTGCAAATTTTCAGGGACAAAACAAGTCGTGGGATGTAATGCACAGCATGGGGAATATAGTCAATAACATTGTGATAGTACTCTACGGTGTCAGATGGTGCTGGACTTATCATGGTGATCACTTCTTTAGGATATAAATGTTGAATAACTATGGTGTACATCTGAAATGAATACAAGATGTATATTAGCTATATTTTAATAAAAATATTAAAAAGGGGGTTTCCCTGGTGCTGTAGTGGCCAGGCTTTGGCGCTCTCAATGCCGCAGGCTGGGTTTGGTTTCCAGCCAGGGAAATATCCCCCATCACCCCAAAAAATCTAAAAAGAAACCTGAGTAGGAAGATCTCATGGATCAGTGCAATAAGAAGGAAGATCTTGCAATATTAAGACTTTGATGATTTGTGTTTTACAGGACAATTGACATTATATAGAAATACTAAGACAAGGTGGTGTTTATCACTATCTTGCAAATAAAAGTAATTATAATAAGCAATTACTTCCTACTTTAGAAGAACTAGATGACTGGGCGTAAGTAAGCCTGACACCTGGGAGATTTGCAAGGCAATAAAGAGAGAAATTTTCTGAAACACATCAAACACATTCTGCTGGTAGCATGAGACCAAATACTCTCGGTTAACCGGTTTCTTGGTATTTTGCTGGTTGCTAGAGAGTGCCGGTTAACAGAGAGTCTGTGTACATTTATCCAGCATCTACCAATCCCCCCAGGTACTGGGTCACTGAGAGTCTACTGTAAACTGATCCATATCAGAGCAAAACTGATCCGTATCTTCAATAATTTTGAAGTTCTGAATATAAGATTAAGAAAAATAGTGGCAACAACATGTGGCTTTTTCACCTTTTCCAATCACAGGTTGTACTTTTTGGCCAGAAAGGAAGATGCGGGTAGGGAACAGCTGGCTATGTAGATGGTGTCTAAGGGGGATTTGTTTTCCTGGATCCTGGCCTTCCAGAACAAGGAATTTCTGACAAGAGAGGGTGTTCATCTCACAGGGAGCATGGGAGGAGAGAGGTTGACCTGACCAAAGAGCTTTAAAATGAAATTTGTAGAAGAAAGTGAAAAAAATGTCCAAATAACACTGCAAAACTGGATGCCCCTGAGGATAAAAATGACACAGAGAGAAGCACCCTGATGCAGGCTGTACTCTGTTATGTTCAGGAGAAAATAAGAGGGCAGGGGATCAAGATGCTCTGGCATCTCTATTCCAACACAGGCCAGCCCCTGCCCTGCCCCCCCAGGGTGGCTCTTTGTCAGCTCCCTGCAACTCCACTTGAGGGTGTGTTTTGGCTGCGGACCCAGACTGATCAGGGTGGAGAGCAAGGACTATGCCTGAGACATCTCACTGTTGAACCAAAGGCATGGCACCTGGTGGGTCCATCATCACTGCCCAGCTTCTAAGTGGTTTTGCTCTGCATTTCCTGTGCTACCCATGAGGCTGATGCATATCCGAGGGGCCACGTGGTGAGCCTTGGGCATCTGCCTGGGCTGCCCTACTCTTTTGAACTGAGTTTCGGTCTCGATTTCCTTCTTTTAGAGATCCTTGGTTGAGTCACCTAATACTTCAGGCTTTCTTATAATCAAGGACATGTTCTAAACTAGAAAATGACTAAACTAGTGTAGTACAAATACAAAGATGAAGAAATCTGGGGTCAGACAAACTCACGCCTCTTACTAATCCCTGTGTTAATATCCTTATTTATGAAATGTGGATCCTCGCAGTATTTACTGTAAGTCCTAAAGAGGTTAAGACATGAAGTAACTTAGGTCAGTGCTTAACTCATCATAATGACCTGATACTGATGAGCTCTTATTCATTTTATTGTTAGGTTCATCATCCTTATTATTATTAATCCAAGGTTCTGCCTGGTTGTTTTCTCTAGGGATGGCCAGATGCTGGAGACAAAGACACGTATGTATAGATCTCTCGTTGCTTCTCAAAGTCCCACCAACTGGGATATTGATGTGACACTTGAAATGTTCATCCGGTGGCTTTCCTGCCAAATGAAACATTCAATACCGCCATCCATCAGATCCATTCCTATTTTAACATGGTGCTGACAGCAGCAGCCCAAGCTTTTTAACTAGGTAGGAGCCATGCAGTATTTGCCCCTGCCTTCTTAATGCCTGTCCACCTACACCAGGCACCTTCTTCTACTCTACTGGCCTCATTGTGTCAGCTCATAAGCATGAGAATAACAAAATCAAGGAGATGTTTTCCCATAAGACAAAGAGTAGCATTTCATATGCATCCCTGAGGTTTTAGTTGGGAGATACTAATGAATGGAATGTGACAAGAGAATGAAATACTCATTTTTTTTAAAAAAAGGAAGATCTGGTTAAGTGTATCAGAAATTTATCTTCAGATACTTGAAAATTTGTCATGGAGACTTAGCAGTATGTTTATTTTGTGTTATTTCAGCCAGCAGATTTAGGACCAATGAATAGAAATTACATAGAGGCTAATGGCCACTAATTAAAGATGAGTGTTCTACCAATTAGAGTTGGTCGAAATAAAAGGAAATGGCTCAAAAATCTTGGCTCCTTCAAAATTCAACAATAACAACTACATTAAATAATTATTATACTAATAATTAATGACTCTCACATTGAGGGGTGGAGTCAGTTTTAACAGCATGATTGTCACTTGTTGTCTTTTGAGCTCAACCATGAGCCTTCCAGATTCTAGAAAGGGAGTTACTTCTAAAGGTGAAAGCACTCCTAGTGAAAATGAAAGCTGCAGACACAAATATAAAAGTAGACTCTGACAGAGAGGCCTTTAACACGTCGGCCAAAGCTTTAGCAGAATATCCCAAACTGCTAACAGAAACCAAGCCTCCTGCAAAACCTCCAAAAAGTATCCTTATCCCACTCACCATTTGGGGTGTTGAAATCCTTTATTCCACTTCCTTTCAGGACATGACTGAGACTGGTCTAGTTAAGGAAGTAGTTGACCAATGGTTTAAGACCTAAAGCCAGATCCACTAGGTGAGGCAGCTGCCGGGGGCAGAAAGTTGCTTCAGTACAGGAAGCACTGTGTCCTAACTCAAGACTGGAACAGCTTTCTTCTGGCCCAGGTCACAGGGAACCAGCCCAGCACAGAACTGGGGTTCTAGGGATGGGCAGGACTGGCTAAGAGTGTGCCTCAACCAGCAACGGGTGGCATTCAGAAGTCAGAGTGGGTCAAAGCCTATTAGTAGGCACTATCCTACTCTATTCCCCTTCCAGCTGCCAGCCTATGGTTCAGGGGGCAAACCCAGCCCCAGAACAGATATGGAAATAAATATGATGAGGATTCAGACCCGTGAGACAGGGGTATCAAGGCGATCATGATCACTCAGACTCTGGTACCAAAAAGGCAAACAGGTGGGAGCCTTCCTAGCTAGATGCAAAGTGTGGGATGAGAAGAGGGAAGGGTTTGAGTTTGTAAAACAAGGTAGGATGTTGATTTCTAAAAGTGATAGCCTCATATTTTCCCAAGTCTCAGTCTCTCCCTTTCTTAGCTCTGAGTCCTAATCATGGAATTCAAGGAAAACGTCAGTCAGTACATCCACCCCACATAAATGGGGCCATTTAGTAAAAGTCTGTCACAATGGAGAGCACAGACTGAAGCTCTGCACTGCACTCCTTGGGTGGTATCAGGGGAAGCTGACCAGATGTCCCATTTTAAACAGAACAGAAAACAATGACCCTGTCCCATTTCAAATGGTACGTATGGTCAGCCTAGTCTCACTGGGCTAAATTCAAGGTGTCAGTAGGTTGACCATACGTACTATTTGAAACAGGACAGCACCTTTGCTTTCGGTCTCATTTATAATGGGACATCTGGTCAACCTACACCCAGAAAGCTACTTAACCTCTCTGTAGTCTGTTTTGCTCATTTGTGAAAAATAACAGTACCTATGCCATAAGGTTGTTTGAGGGGCAAATGAGTTAACATAGGTAGAACTCTGAAACTAATGTCTGTCATAGTGCTCTAAAAAAAAGTATTATCTAACAAAATGTATTATCTAACAAATTCAACAAAAGGGGAACAGGTTTCTATTATATTGAGAGCAGATGTAGTGCAAAAGTCCATATCCTACATGGGGAAATGATGGAGGTGGCGGTGATTGTTTGCAAACACTTTGCCATTAACAACTAACTCTCTGCACTCCATCTCCTCTCAGGATCTTCCTTTCCTCTAGGTGGTCGGCCACTCTTTGCAATTTTACTTAATCAAGGAAAGCTTCACTCCAGGGTTTTAAGAGGTTCTCTGACAAGCAACAGTCTGCTCCGAAGGACACCAACTATGTGAGAGTCACTAATGAAGGTGGGGGGGGGTGGGATTTGGAGGATAACCCAAGTTCTTGATTATGCAAATGGGGTACCGTTCCTTCCAATCACCCCGATATTAACTCAGAATAGAAGAATAAATATGTTCTCATTTTCATGGTTTCAGGGTCTTCATATTAGGGTTCTCCAGAGAAACAGAACCAATGAGAGACCTCTGTCTCTATCATCTCTGTCTCTATTAAAAGATGTGTACGAGGGCTGTCTGGAAAGTATCCAGCCACCTAATATGGAAGATAGAAGCACTCATGGCTGGATTGTTTTGCAGACAGCCCTCGTTCATGTAATGAGATCTATTAGAAGGTGTTGATTGGCTCACACAATGAAGGCGGCTAAGAAATCCCTCGATCTGCCCTTTGCAAGCTGGAGGCCGGGGAAAGCCAGGGGTGGGTCTGAGGCCCTGAGAGCCAAAGAGCTGCTGATGTAGATTCTGGTTCCAGTCTGAAGGTCTGAGGACGAGGCGCGCTGAGGAGAAGACAAGATTGAAGTTGCTCAACAGTCAGGCGGAGAGCGCGTCCAACCTCCCTCTAGCTTTTTGTTCTCTTTAGTCTCTCAACGTATTGGGTGATGCCCTCCACCCCAGCCCCCACTGCTCCAGTCCGTCCACTAGTTTAAATGTTAACTCCTTCCAGAAGCAAAGTGTCACCAGCTGGGGGCATTCCTTGGCCCAGTCAAGTTGACGGAAAATAAACCATCACAGTCCCCAGTGGTCGTGACTGAGCCAATGCGGTGTGGCAGAGAGGGTGGGCCCAGCTTAGATCCAGAGCCACCCCTAACAGGGTATCCTGTGGTCACTCACCTCATCATTCCGAATCTCCTTTTCTTGGTTTATCAAGTGAACATCACATTGTCCGTTTTCTGGAGGGGCCACTGTTAAATTACATCAGGTAAGTAGGGCTCATAGTAAAGGGCCTCCTTACAGACAATCTTTCACCGCCTTCTTCTAATTGCTTATTATAGAAGTAGGCATACTCCTAGTAACACATGCAGTTCTTCTAAGTGCTTCTGATGCCATGCTGCCCTGCCCCAGGTGTTAGCAAAGACACACTGAGGAGGGGAGATTTAATTGAGTAGAGGCAGATGGTGCCTAGGATGCTCAGTGGCTGAGTGCTCCACATTTCCTCTGGGTCTTCAGGAATTTTCTGAAATGAAACTGAGTCCAATCCGAAAAGAGCCACTTCAGTGATCAAGGAGGTGGAAAGACTGCCACTAAGAAGAAACTTGTTATGCATGAAATAGGTTTACGGGAACTGTTGACAAGGCTTTGCTGTGGAAGACCTAGGAGCCCCCTCTGAAGCAACGAAGAGACAGTTTCACAGTACAAAGAAAATTTAGTGTGCAGTTGGGAGCGAGCTTGTGGACTTCATTCCCACAAAAGGTGGACTGGGTTAAAATGTTCGAAGTTCAACGAGGGTGACATACCCGTAGAACCAGTGGTTGGCTGTAGGGGGAGATGAGGTTGAGAAGGCTCATAGTTAATCATGTGGTGCTGTTTCTGCCAGACAGAATACTGGTGATGTGTCCCAGGGCTAATCCACACCCAATCTTGGCGGGCTTTTGTCATACAAGCAAATGTCCCCACACATTTCTAGGCCACAGAAGTAGTTAGTATAAAAGGCCAGAGGGAGGCAAAGCAGTACCTTACCTTATAGACTTGTGAAGATTAAATGACCACCTCATGTAGAGATTTTATCACAGTGTCCACTATGTAATAAGTTTCATCAGTATCAGCAGTTGTTATTCTTGGGGTTGTTACAATTAATGTTGAGTCAAATCCTAGAAGTCAGGGCTAAGTCAGGAAGGAAAGATCTGAATGTTACCTCTCCAAAGTAGTTCTACCATCCCTCCTATGACGACTATTCATTTTCTTTGGACCATTCTAAGTCCCACATAGCAGGTGACAAACAGACTGAAAACACCTTGCTAAGGTGGGTTCTACAAACATTTATTATTTACAGGTTTGTCTTGTTCGGTCACCAAAATCTTGACTCTTAGAGACAAGTATGGTCAACTCATTTTAGAGAATCACCTTTAAATCTAACTAGCACTTTATGGACCCACATAAAAGGATTTTGTGAGACTGCATGAGCTATCACTGGGGCCTGAGGACAATATACATTCCACTATAAATTTAATATCGGCATCAACCCGTACCATAAGTATAAGTTTCACAAAAAGGGTTTGATAACAATTTTCAATTCCTTTCACTGGTTACACTCTCAGCCTCGACTGACAATAGCTTCTGTCTAGCATGTCTGGACTCTGCTTCTTCCAGATCATTCCACATGGTCTTTTTGTATCAGTTACTTCCTAAGGCCGATCATCCTGATCATCTTCGGGGGACAGTTCTTAGTTTTTAGCCGTTTCTGACCCTCACATTTGAGGTCTCATACGATATTGTTATGGGGGCTGTCCTGCACATTGTAGGATGTTTATCAGCATCTCTGATCTCTACTTACTGGATGCAACTAGATCATACCCCCCACCTCAGATGTGACAGCCAAAAATGTCTGCAGATATTTCCAAATACTCCATCCTCACCTCCCCAACCTTGGGCAGGGGGGCAGATCATCTCTGATTGAGAACCACTGCTTTAAAAGATCACTTAAAAGAAAATACAAAATGATGAGATTAAGAAAAAGGATAAAACAATTCTGATTGAGTGCTGTGTGGGTCAAGGTTTTACGTGCAGCCTTTGTAAAGGTTCAGTGTTACAGCCTCAGCATTGTATAGTATGAGACATGGATCCTGACTCCTTGTGCACTAAATCTTTATGCCAGTTTTTATTCATTTGTAAGATGGGGATAAGAGTTTCTGAGAGAGAGAGAGAGAGAGAGAGGGAGAGGGAGAGGGAGAGGGAGAGGGAGAGAGAGAGAGAGAGAGAGAGAGAGAGAGAGAGAGAGAGAGAGAGAGAATGTGTGTAGAGCTTAGAAACAGTGGCACATAAAATGTGATAAATATATTTTTATTGTCTTATTTGTACTTACATAAACCTTGTCACAGGCATTATTATTATTCCCATTTTATTGATGAGAATATAGAAGTTCAGAAAAGGTAACTGCGTAAAAGTGCCTTGCCTATAGAAATACGTGGCAGAATTGAAGTTAGAACTCAGGTCTGTCTAACTTCAAATTCAGTACTCTTATCTACCCCATCAGCACTTAATTATTTGGAAGCTTGTTTACTTCAATATGTTCTGCCTGGTTTTTCTTTCTGTCTTTTTTCTTTTTTGCTTGTAAAATGTATATTTTTTAAAATTCTGTTTCATTTTAAACTTTTAGCTTTAAAAGTTTTATTGCATATATTTAAGGTGTACAACCTCATGTTTTGATATATGTATTCATTGGGGAATGATTACCACAATCAAGCTAATTATCATATCCTCACCTCACATAGTTACTTACTTTTTCTTTTTCCTTTCTTTCTTTCTCTTTCTTTCTCTCTTCCTCCCTCCCTCCCTCCCCGTCTCTTTCTCTCTCCTTCCCTCCCTCCCTCCCTTCTTTCCTTCCTCATGAGAACACTTAAGACTTATCCTCTTAGAAAATGACAAGTATATGATACAGTATTGTTCACTGTATTTCCATGCTGTGTGTTAGATACCCAGAACTCATTCATCTTGCATAACTGAAACTCTGTATCCTTTGACTAACATGTCTGCATATCTCTCTAATATGTGCTCTATATTCTTTTTTTAGTCTCTCACCCTGCAAGGCTAAGTTTTAAGTTTTAAATTTGTTCCAATGACTACCTACATCTGCCTCCTAGTTTTGAATTATTAAGTAAAACAACATATTTAAAATATTAAACACAGTAATTTATACATAGTTAAAATACAATAAATGTTGACTATTGTTATTGAAATAATTCTATGAAAGGGAACATTCTGCGTAATATTATTGACTTCTATTCTTGGCTGTAGCAGCTCATTCCATGACTAGTAATCATATTGACTACATTTGGATTTCAGGAAGCTGCCAGGTCTTCTATACTTGTGGCTCAGTATGTAGCAATACTAAATGGAGACAACACAAAAAAATGTGACATTCATTTCTCTTGAGCATTCGGGCAGACTCTGTTCATTGGTAGACATTGGATTTCTAATCTCTTTTTCCCTTGCCTCCTTCAATAAGGAGGCATGGGAAAATTAAGTACAACTTTCCCGATTCCCTTGCAGCTAGAAGTGACATAGTTCTTTAACATAGTCCTGAACTACAAGATAGAAGTCAAAGCCTCTGGGGAGCTCTGGGAAGGCTTTTAGATCTCCTTTCTAAAGGATAGTCACATATGTCACCTCTACTTTTGTCTTGTTTGGATATGGGAACTATATTTGAAGATGCAGCAAAAGTCTTGCCCCATGAAGGAGAGATCAAGGGAGTCAGAAATGACAGCCTGGACTCATGGAGCCACTGAAGCAATGCCCCAAAGAACCAAATTATTATGTGAGAAAACTAAATCCCTATTTGCTTAAGACACAAATCAGGGTCTTTGTTATCTGTAGCCAAGTGTATTCATAACAGACACAGACATAGGTTAAGCATTTTCTTAGGGCAGGAAGGCAGTAGGTTGGGATGTACATATATTGGGGGTGAATGCATTTCCTGTGAATGAAGAGACAGGATGGGCAGGAGAAATTCAAACTTTTAATTTTCTGGTAGACATAGTGATTTTACATCCTTGACCTCATTTAGTCCTCAGAGACCTCAGGTGTTAGATATTACTTTATCCCCTTTACAGATAAAAAAAAGGGAGATACAGTGAGGTTGTATAACTCGCTCACAATTACACAACTAGTAACTTGTAGAGCCAAAAATCAGAACCAAGAATTAAGTAATGATGGAACCTGTGTAAAGAGCATGCTTTCCCCAGGACATCAGAATAAGTGCCTTAAACCTCACAGAGGTAAAAGGATTAGATCACTAAAAATGCCTGAACCCAAATGACTGCCTTTGTCAGGAATGAGGGATGAGAGAAATCTCTCATCTCAGACACACATTTTTGCTCCCCACTTTCCTCCAATAAATGCTGTGAAATCTGGTGGTCTGCGTCAGTCTGAATAGAAGGGAATTTTCCTCAGCTTGTGCTGCTGTCCTCAGAACTGTTTTGCTGACCTAATTTCAGGCTGGAAACCACAGCTTTCCTGGTCTCTCCAAGTAGATAGCCTCTTCTGTGATGAACAGAATTCACAGACCTGGAGGCTTCATGCACCGGTTTCCTAGCAGTTTCAAGGAAATGATTTTGACAGCTGAGTGATGTCAACCACCTGAGAAATGCAAAATAGAACACAAGGAAAGAAACCCATGGGATGCTGTGCTGAAAAGGCAACTGGTTCTTATTAAACCCCAGCAAGCATCTCAGGTTGATGGGCATGGGGCTAGCATGAGGAGAAGCTCTGCTGGTCCTTCCGGACGGTCATCATTGTCTTCTGCTGGTAGCAGATGCTTGAGAGAGAATGGGCAGGTGCACGCCAAGGTCCTACTTTGGGGGTGGGGTAACCATGTCATTAGAGTTCTACAGGATTGCAGTTGGTGTCTGCTGCTGTGATGTGGTGGGTGGTGGAGAAGTTGAAGGTGGTGGACAGGGGTAAAGTGTGGGGGAGGGGGTTCTCTTGACAAGCCCAAATCCAAGAAACTTCTGCCAGAGGCTCATTGGAGGCTGGTGGCTTTGTAATGTCACCTGGAGCCCAGGTCAGCTCTGTCATTGTACTGGCCATAACACCAGAATGCACCCTTTAGAAAGGCCACTGCCACCAGCTCGGTTGCCTCTCCTTTCCTTGTCAACATGAAGCCCCTCTCAGGCATCACATCTGGAGGACAGCTGCACTTTGCATGATCCCATCTGGCATCATGCCGTTTCCTGTGGATCCGGCTTGGCAGGACCCTGGCTTGGCTTTGGGTGTCACTTTTCACTCCCTTAGTCCCAGGATCAGTCTTCAAAAAGTGACTGTGGGAAATACAAACCACAGAATGGGACTGAATATAAAAACTTCAATATTATAGAGCATTTTGAAGGGAGCCCAGAGTCACTGCCTCTGACAACCTAACTTGGTCACTCCAGCAGCTTCATACATATGAGCTCTGACGATTAAGTTTGTGAACTCATTCTAGAAAAAATGCTGCATCCCTCATTGCTGACTATCACTGCGGTCACCTTCCAAGTGCTCCCCTTGGGAAGGTGTGCACTGACACCAGCGCCTAGTCTGCCCTTCAAAGCAATTTCGGAACTCTTTCTCTGGAATGACCATCGGAGCTGTCATCATCTCCCAAATCTGCCAAGGTGACGACACCTTACGGAGGTGTCTGTACAGGGCTGCCAAGGTAAGTGTACTGTGGCAAGTTTGTGAACTTAATTGTCAGCTTTTGGGTATGATGACAGCTCTGATGGCCATTCCAGAAAAAGAGCTCCCAAATTGCTTTGAAGGGCAGACTGGGCACTGGTGTTGGTGCACAGCTTCCCAAGGGGAGGCCTTCGAAGGTGACCATAGTGATAGTCAGCAGTGAGGCATAAAGCACTTTTTCTAGGATGAGTTTGTGAACTTAATTGTCCGACCTCATGTGTGCAGACACCTAAGTCAGCTTCCTGGGCTCCAAGAGAGCCCAGCAGTCACCTCCATGGAAGTCTGAGTTTGTGTCCTGGCACAGAAGTGAATAATCTTAAAGCTGGAAAGGGCCTCAGAAGCCACTTCTTACCTAATCTGAGAAGTGAAGCTCACGACGAGACACCCAGCTGGAGCAGGAATGCCTCCGATGACAAGAGGTCTTAAAGGAAGGCTTGAGGCATGTTGGGGTGATAATAGGACAGGATTATGGATTGGGGGTGGGGCTAGACTTGCGCTGAGTTGTTTTTCTCATGTAGTAAATGGAGACCTACATTGAGCATTAGGGTTAAGGAATAGGCACAATTTCTTGGTTATAGATCTTACGTGGTTACGAGTATTAGAAAAAGAAGAGAGATGTCACAGGACTTGCAGAAGGTATCAAAGGAACACGAACTCCTTTATTTTACCTACGTATGCTGAGCACATGTCCCCTGTCTCCCACTTGCACTGGCTTCGTGACTGCTGTCCCATCCCGACCTCGCTCCCACCTTACTCCATCCCAAGCCTGGCCCTCCGTGTCCACTGCTCGGGGACTCCTGCTTTAGAGAATGGGGCTATTGAAAAGGCAAAAATCCACTAAAGGAGGGCAAACATTAGGGGAGGAGGGGAAGGAAGGGGGAAGGTCTCTTCCCAGACAGGAACATCTCTGCCCGACCTTGCTGCATATGAATAATCTTGCTACTTTGGGACTTGTCGTTCATTGGTTCCGGGAGGTCAGACGAGCACCCAACAAATGACAAGTGTCGGGACACAATTTTTGTGTCAGAATGTGTTGGATAACGAATTCGAGGAGCCTCAAAGCCATCGAGTACCAAGGCATCCCTGGAGGACTTGGGAGAAATGCCGATTCTCGGACTGCGTCCCAGATTTACCAAATCTAAAACTCTGGGTGGCACCCAACAGAACGTTCCAGAACTTCTCCAATGCCTTCGGTGAAAAGGACTTACTATGTCTAAAGGCAGCACGTGCTCTCTTTGTAGAACTCGCCCGCAAGAACGTTCGTCCTTATAACCCGCAGAATGACAGCGGTTGCTCTCGGATCCCTTGTCCTTCCTTCTTTACTGGAGCCATCTGAATCTGTGCTTTTGTTCTGTCATTGTGGCCACGTCCTGCCTTCGGCTCCCCTGTCTTCACCCTCTCTTTATCATCCCCATTTTAAAGATGACGAAGATCGAGGCCCAGAGACATGGTTCATCTGGGGAGTCCCTGCTGCCCGAGAGCTCTGTGCACTGAGTGATCAGCATTTCTCGTAATGCCAGCTGCAGCTGACAGTCCTTACCGGATAAAAAATAACCTAGCCAATAAAAACCTTAAAGGGAGAAACCACAGCTAATGGAAGAAAATCTTCCTGGCGAAGACGATGTGAATAAAAGCGATGCCGGCTGAGTGTTACCGAATGAAAATATTAGCTGAATAAAAATGCTAACGGGAGACACACGCCTTAACAGCTGAACATGGCTGGGAACGCACACAGCACATAATATTTGCTGAAAGAAAATGTATTAAGTGCAGGAGAAAGGCGAGCCGCCGCCGTGATTTACAACAAACAAACACCTAGAGGGGAAGATCCTTCCTATGGTAATGGATTGTCGTAGCATCGTAGCTCCAGTGTCAAAATGCCTCAACCTGACTTGGCAGCTTTCTTTTTATTCTGCATTCTCACAGGATGCCTTTCCGTCCCAGCCACCAACAGCATGGATTCATTTATAAAAGAATTGCTCCCCACGCTGCCCTGGATTGTTTGCCAAATTGCTCTCCTGTAGCTCATACACCTGGCATCGCGCACGTCCCTGTCACCTCTTGCAGTGTCAGTGGGGTAGAACTTCAGGCATGGGGATCCCCAGGCTTGCAGTGGTGTGGTGGCCTTTTAAAGAAAAAGCCAAATTGAAACATAGCCCGCGTCTTCTGCAAGCATCTTGCTTGATCACTCTGCTGGAGGGAAACTTAAAACAGGAAAGAAGTAGGTTGCCCGTCCCTGTCTGGAAGAGGCAACTGTTTTGACACGTTCGCTTAATTACGTGAACGAAACACGGAGTTGGCTGCGGTCCGCCAGGGAAAGTAAGAAAAGAGTGCTTTTGTGCCTGTCTACACACATTGACTTTGTGGTGCATTCTGGGAAGTGTCAACTGATACGGGTGCATTGGATTTTTTTGGTGTTGTTTGTGCTCACATTTATTTATTTATGTATGTATGGTGTGAGTGTGTGTGTGTGTGTGTGAGTGTGTCAGCAAGACTGAGATTTCGCCTGTCGGCTGCAGATAGTCTTTCTTCTGAGGGTTGTGTTCGTTTTTATTCATCAGATTTCCAAACTTTCTCTGGGCTTCCCAAGGACTTTAAAAGTTTAGGGAGGTGGATAATAAATTATGATAGAAAATGATCTGTCTTACTTGGTGGCCGACCCCTATGCCAACCAACGTTTGACCAATATGTGCCTGACACGTAGTAGGTGAACAGTAAAATTGCATGGAATAAACAAATGAAATCGGTGTCTAGAGCTAGTATCTTTCACTCCATGGTTAAACAGTCCCTCCCCCACCCCACCCCGCTCCGCCACACACACACACCCTGTCAAAATGCTGCAAGCAACCGCGTCCCACCTTTCCGTGCACCAGACGGTGCGCTGCGGGGCACAAAGGGTGACGGACGCACTGCACGGAACTCTCGCCACCTTGTTCTGCAGCCGTCTCAGAAGGGGTTAATGTTGGGGTGGGGGTGAGGCTGTGTGAACAGCGGAGTGAATCATCGCTGCTCTGCCTTCCTGAGACCGCTTCTGCACAGAGGAGAGGAGCAGGAGGCCTCAGGGCGCACCTGCCAGGCTGCGGCCCCGGCCCCTGGGCAGGTGACAGTGACCTCAAGGCACGTGGCCTCAGCTTTGGGTGCCCGTGCTGTCCCGGGGGACCTGAATCCTGGTGGGGAGGTGGTCCCCGCCGTGGCATCCTGGATGGGAACACCCCTCACGCTTATCTCACATACAGTTAGAAAACGAGCCAGGACTGGAGGCACAGCTGTTACCTGCGGGATTTTCATCGTCTTCCTTGTGGGGTAGGGAATGGTCTGTGGCAGGAATACAGCAGCGGCAGAGGCTCTAACCAGCCCTCACAGCACTGTTCCGCCCAGTTCTCCCACTCTTGTCTCTGCTTCTCCAAATGGGGTCCAGATCCTGTCCTTTTAGTGGAAACCACCTGACTAAGTGAAGAGGGTCTTGGGCTGGGCTTGGCGCAAGCTGCTTCTAACAGCATTGGTCCCCGTCATCGGGCCACTGGGCGCAGGCCCTGACTCGTCCATGAAGTTGCCATGTGGCTCTGGGGGGAGATTTTGCTCCTCCAAGCTTTAGTCTCCTTGACCACAAAATGGGGTATAGTGACAACTGTCCTTTGGACCCCCACTGGGTTGTAGTGGAGACGGAATGAAATCATTATTGGGAAAGCTCTTTGAAAGTTGTGAACTCTCTGTACATGTCACACACTGTTGTGTGTCTGTGACTTTGCATGCTCACGGAGAGGATTGGAGCAGCAAGCTGAGAGGCTGCTGCTACAGGCAGGTGGGCAGCCTCCCGGCCAGGCTTTGAGGTACCAACTGGTGACTCATAGAGGAGGAAGGCCACCCCAGAGCTGAAGTTCAGATGGCAGGGCCCAGATCTGGGGAGACAGACGAGACCTGGGAAGTTCGGCTGACTGTCACTCTCAGGACGGTAATGACCACCTGAACCCAACCAGAATCCATCCTCCTGGAGCAGAGTGTTAGGGGACAGGGTCAGACAGAGTGACAGGAACAGCAGGGGCTGGACACCTGGGGGCCTGACTCTCTCCTGTGTGATGCTTTTCATGATGCTTGGTTAGATAAATAAGTCCACATGTGTGCTCTGAGCACCAGTGTCCTCATCCAGAGGATGGGGGTGATTTTAGAATGTGCCAGATAGAGTTGGCACACCTTAGGCTCTCAATAGGAGGTGACTCAGTGATCCACGTATCCATTTATTCATTCCCTCATTGATCAGGACATCTCACAGTCTTGGGTTGTGCCTTGGCTCAGGACGTCATTAGTTAAGGGCATTTGCCATGGAATAGGAAGTGGCTCATAAATGCCGTCACCAGCCGTAGTCAGGAGAAGTGGTAATTTGTTACAGCAGGTTGATCAGTACATCATGTTATTCTGGATTGCTCACAGAGTACCTATCAGAAGGTTTGGGTTCCTCTGCTGGCTCAGAGCCTCTCCCTTCTGCTGCCTACGTGTGCAGAGGGCTCCATTGAGCCAAGCTCCCCCCAAAAGAAGGAGAAACAATAGGCCCTGTGCCTTTTCCTCTGTGAAAATGCTCCCCAAAGTGCCATATAATTAGAGCAGGGCTGTGACAGCCAGCGTGTCTCTGCTCTCCCCACATCTCAGCCATAATACAGCATTAGAAGCAATTAGAGCTTGTTCTAGGTTGTTTGTAAGATGATTATTATAGCCATTGCAGAGACATTTCAAAACAGCGAAGTGAAGGATTGCAGTGTGTACCACATTTACAGTATCGAGGCGAGTGGTGCCGAGGAGAGCCTGCAAAGCAGACAGACGAAGCCCAGCCCATGGTCCCCGCCAGCAAGGCCCTGGACCTACACGTGCAGCCTCAGTGTGCAGCGCCTGAGGGCTGACGGGAAATTGTCTCCCTTCCAGGGCTGCTCTGCATGGGAGGCTGCATGCTGTAAGGGTGGGCTGGACCGTTAGCCCAAACACCTTATCCTTTTGTTCCTCCAGACGTATCAATAGCCCCTCAGGATTAGAACATCTAAAAGCCCTGAGCACCTGAATAGGAGAGCTCTAGCTACAGTACCTTCCCCTCTGGCCATCCCAGCTCCACACACAGGTATGACCGCGCTTGACCTGGACACTCTTGGACCCAGCCTCCTTCCAAGGTGTATTTAACATTCTACCTCCACATGCAAAGCGACTGCAGGTGCTCGACGGTATCAGGAAACGAAACAAAGACCTTTGCCCTCATGAAACTTACTTGATAAATAGGGGAATAACGTGATGTGGTAGAAGAGGGTTAAATACTAAGGAGAAAAGAAAAAGTGGAGTGGAGTAAGCAGATGGGTTAGTAAGAAACTCATCTGCTCTGACTGGTCTGTGACCGTGGTCTCTGTCCTGTGACTTCCCTTCCCCTAAAGCCTGGCTCGGGTGTCACCACTGAGTTTTGCAGAAGTCTTACAGCCTCTCCATCACCTGCGTGGCCAGTTCCAGAGCAGACAGGTGCTATTCCCAGCCTGTTCCACGAGATTTTCCTCAACTTCATGGACCCTGTGTTGCAGCCAGAATAAACTGTCCCTGCTTCCCTGACACATCCTGCCTTTGCTTGCCTTAATAGCACGGTATTTGTGGAAGAAGGAAGCTAGTATTGGCTTGCTAACAGGGAGGGCTTTCTGCACCTCTTATGTCTTGTCCTTTAGATGTCACAGCAGTTCTGTGATGTGTAAGGTGAGGGGACAGAGGATGACTTGCCTGAAGTCATACAGTAGCATGTGGCAGAGACAGGATTCAGATCGCTGTCTATCTGAGTCCAAATGCGAGGTCACACACTTTGCTGGGTTTCTGTTCTCCAATTCCAGATAGAAACGAATGGAAGAAGAGCTATGTGTTTTCACCTTTGTGTCACCTCTAGGGGCTGGCACAAAACTTCACACAAACCATGTTTAAAAAAAATAGTATCTAATTTAAATTTCTTTGAAGAGAATAGAATGGAATGGAATGGAATTGGACATGCTTTTAGAAGGCTGTTTGCTAACTGACTGTTGAGCAATCTCTTGTGCAGATTTTAATTTGCTGGTTTTACTTGGCAGCGCTTTAGGAGCCTCCTGCTTTCTCTCCTGACTTCTACCCTTGTTCTTTGCAACTCCAGGGACCCTCAGCTGCCCCCAACAGAGAGCCTCTTCAAGGTCAAAAATGGCAGAGTTCTATATCTTCCAGTTGTGTTTTCTTCACCATCTCCTTGCCTGCCTTATTTTCCCCTTTGTGGTCCCCTTGGGGGCACCATTCCCCTGCCTAGATTTCATTCTGACTGACACACACTGAGCCTGGCCTCTGGGGTCTTTGGTTCTGGCTGTGCCTCTGCTGGGGACTTGGGGTGGCCTCAGGAAAAGCAATTTCTCTGGGCTTAAGTTTCCTTACAGGGAACTGCACATATGGTTTTAAAATTCTTACCAGATCTACTATGTGCAATCTTCATTGTTTAATGTACTGTAATTAATAAGAGAGTATTTTTAGATCTTACTGACGTAGACACACTTTTGAGGTTCTCTCCGGAGTGTACTTCCTCAGCAATGGCTGGTCGGGCAGCTTGCTTTATGACCCCTGGAAGCAGCTTGGCTTTCCCTCCTAGGCCTCCAGTGATCAGTATACATCTCCCGAGATGAGAGGGCACCAATGGGTGGAGGAGATGTGGATATCTTGGCCTTTTAAATAAAGACTTTGGGAAGGAGGAAATTAAAGTCAGGGCACTTGGGGCATTTCTCACATTCCATTGGCTCTTACTGTGAAGGGCCTGTGGGTTCACTCTGCTGCAGACCTTTGGTCATCCCCAAATCTCAGTCCTGTGATTTTTAACATCTTCGAATACCCACGTAGTACATAGGACCACTCCCCTCAGTAGCTGCCAAACCATGAAAAGCCACCGGTGGCCTGTGGCCCCAGTGTCCACCCCACAGATGGAACTTCTGGTTAAGAGGGGTGAACCGCTAAATAAATAGGATGCATTGTAAGTGTTGATAGATTTTCCGCCCTGTCCTGGCATTGTGCTCAGTGGTGGATTACTGCTGTGTGTGTTTAAATGTGACAGCTGTTTCATTCACTCCCCGGTGAGTCGGAGAAGCCACGGCAGAGCCAGCACTATGCCTCCAGAATCCTTAAAGTGACACCCTCTAGGAAATAAAAAGTCCCCTCCCAACCCGGTCTGTCCCCCTCTCTGTGCTCATGCCTTGCGTGCATTTCCATGTGTTGGACTTAATCTTTGATTTTTAATGTTCTGGATGAAAAATACCCCTACAAGACCTTCCACCTCTGGGTGCTGGGCACCCCTGCAGCAGTCGGTTTGATTTCGGCCTCCTGGGTGCAGAGGGAATGCAAAGCAGTTAGAAACCTTGATTAAGGAACATTTAGGAAGCTAGGTTGATGAGGGGCAAGATTAGCAGTGGGTTTCACTGCTGCCTGCCTACGCCTTTCTGTTTAATTATTACAAGGGAAGCAGCCAGCAGTGCAAGAAGAGCTGAAGGTTTGATAGTGAACTACACTGACTGAATTTGTGTTTTATTAGATTTCATTTAATTCAGGCAAAGGAGGAAATTTCTGAGACCTTAGGATAGCTGATTGTTAACCTCCAGGCCACAAGAATGAGAGGGAAGAAATATATTTTATCCTGAGCTCTAAGGGTTCCTAGATACACAATCCTGCCTGGATCCCAACACCTCCTATTGTTTTGGGAAATAGAGAGAATAGAGACCCCTTGTGTCCTATTGAGGGCTTAAATGAGCTCAATAATCAACTCATCATTACCCTTTTTGAACTAGAAGGGGTCAAAGAAATTCTTCCCCACTAGATTTAAAGGAGAAGATCTTCCTGTTTCTAGATCTGTCTGGCTTTTTTTCTGAAATGATGGTGTATATTTGTGATGACCCCTAGGGATCACTGAACGTAACCAGCCTGTGCCTGAGAAGAATTGTGGTTAGGTGCTGATTGGCACTGTAGGGAGTGGGGATAAGATGAACAGTAAAGAACCCCATTTGGGGTTCTGTATGGGCTACAGCTAGATCACCACGCCTCTCTATTAGGCTGATGAGACGTACCATTTTAAACAGGACAGAAAACAACAGTACTGTTTTGTTTCAAAGGGTACATATGGTCAGCCTACTGACACCTTGAATTTAGCCCAGTGAGACTAGGTTGACCACATGTATCATTCATTTGAAATGGGCCAGTACTATGGTTTTCTGTCCCCTTTAAAATGGTACATCTGGTCAGCCTACTATCTATGTGTTCCCCACTTTTGACTCTTCTAACTTCCTTTCTATCCCAAGGTAATGGTCAAAGTTGGTTGAGGGATTCTAAACATTAAAGAGAGAATGCTAGGCTTAAAATCAGAGAATGTGGAATCTGTCATTTGTCAATGTCTTCAGCATCAGTTTATCTCTCTCAGTTGGTAAAGGGTAATTCTTCTCTAACAAAAAGGGAATACTAACTCTAACTTCACTGGGAGCTTATAGAATTAAATTAGAAAATACCTATATAACATTCAGCATGTATTAGGTTCTCAGTAAATGTTAGTTGCCAGTTCTACTCCATGCTCATAGGGGAGGTAAGGAAGACTGTTTGCTAAAGAAAGCCAAAGAACATCCCACTTCTATTGGATTTGTGTTCAGCTGAAATGACAAACATTAAATGATAAAGATAAAAATAAAATGTACAAGGGTGGACAATTAATATTGCGAACTCATTCTAGAAAAGGTGCTACATACCTCATTGCCGAATATGACTACAATCACCTTTGAAGCTCTCCCCTTTGGAAGCTATGCATCGACGCCAGTGTCTAGTCTGCCCTTCAAAGCAATTTTGGAACTCTTTGTCTAGAGTGGCCTTTGGAGCTGTTGGTGTACCCATAATCTGATAATTATTCAGAAGTTTGCGAACTTAAGGAAAGAAGGAAGGAAGGATAGAAGGAAGGAAGGGAGAAAAAGGAAAACTATGAGCCATTATTTCAGAAGAAAAGATAAAGTAAGAGTTATTGTATGAGTTTGTCCTTAAGGGTGGACACAGGGAGGCAACAATTTGAAGTCAATCCCTGAGCATTATCTTCAAGTTACAATCATTATTCTCATTAAAGAGAGCAATATTCTATAAGCAAGTTTATTTCTGTGGACCTAGAGTTTCACTCACTCTGATTCCCAAACTCACAGCATGGACAAGGAAGTGAGACTTGCACAAATCCTCCCTCATTTAGGACATTTAGTAGGTTTCATGCACAATAACTGAAAAGCTTTGAAAATGGAGGCAGGGAAAGGAGGTCACCAGGGGTAAGGTGGGAAGCTGGATGCCAAGCACAGCTTAATGGAATTCGTGGTATCGATCCAAGTGGCAAATGCATCGCATTGTAACAGTGTTGAGAGCTTCATGCTGGGCCCGAGCTCATGAAAGGCCACAGCTGCTAATTTGCAAAAATATCAGGGTCTCAAATGTTATCGAGGCCTTTAGAATATAAATCACTTAGGAGCCCCTTTAATAACTACTGCATACTCCCAAGCCTTCAGGAGGTGTTTATATCCAGAAAAATGGGCCTTGAGAATACGCTCTGGCCAATGACATTGTTGTGTCCCAGGCATCCAGACAGGAGTATCACTTTGTGCCTCACACACTGTGAATAATTAGTCAATCCGAGCTGCTAATGGCGATGACAAAGTAATAAGAGTGCTGTCCGAACAGGCCAGCTGTGCCCCACTGTGGGCCTGAAAGAATGGGTCGCTCTGGGTAAGGCACTTTCTATGCTGGGGTGCACACCTACCATCTCTGGCTACACAGACTCAGTTCACATTAATGAAATGCTGAAGAATGTTCTCTTCTAACACACAGTGGCATAAAAATGATGATAGGTTGCTTCAACTGAGCCACCTAGAGCTCAGTATTTAAAGACACAATTGCAAATAATGAATCACAAAAGCATGCTCTCAGATGCCAGTCTACCTCCTACTAGACCCTCCACCCTCAGTATCCCTGCAGCCTTGACACTACTTTTATGTCCAAACCAGGGAATCTGACAAACGCTCCCTGGGTATCATACAATCCTCACAGGGCTGAAGGGGGTTCTTTGCTCTCTCACTATATTTTTGTAACTTCCAGTTTTGGCAACTATTCCCTAACAGAACAGTTAATATGTAGGATATAAAGAAATGAGTGGCAGTGCTAGGGAGCTAGCAGTGTGCATGAACATGGGGGCCTGAAAACCACGCTCCTGGTCTTGGGGGCCTAGGCACAGACGCAGAGTTTGGGTAAGTAACCGTGAGAATGGAAGTTACAGCATCTGCTGATAGAATGCAAACTTCACAAATGTCCCCATGGTGTGATAGCGATGAGATACAACACTGATGTAGCACGACAGAAAGAAAAAGGAAAACTCAGAAGACACTAGCTGTTTGAAGGGGTAGTAGGTGTAATTATATACAAGGGCTGTCTGAAAAGTATCCAGCCATGTACTATGAAGAATAGAGGCGTTCATGGCTGGATTTTTTCCAGACAGCTCCGAAGTGTGCTGCACCACCAGTGAGAACCTTCACTCATGAGGGCATTCCTCGGGCATCACACTAGGTAAAGATCAAAGGTTTAACCAAAAAACCCCACTTATATTTCTGGTAAGTTGTTTTGTAGAATACAGGAAACAGTAAATGGTGTGGCTACTATTAATATATAGTACAAATCTACAAGAAGAATTTGCTATTGATAAGGAACTGACAGAAGTTAGGGACAAGTGACTATATCATTGTGGTGTTCCTAAGATGCAGAGGAAAAAGCACTGGACTGAGTCAAATGAGTATTTTAGACTTCTTAGAAGGAAGTGATCAAAACATTTAGACTGAAGACAAGACACATGCAGGAAACACAAGATGAAATTGCAAGGAATTCTGTTAAATTAAAAACAGAGAAAGGTTTATTTTTCAGTGTTGTTGCACAGGGAGCTCTCTGAACAAATGATAGAAATGAAGAAAATCACTCATGTAAACAGTGCTGTAATAAACACAGGGGTGTATATATATCTTTTTGAACTAGTGTTTTGGATTTCTTTGAATAAATACCCAGAACTGAATTGCTGGGTCATATAGTAGTTGGAAAAGAAAAGAGTGTTATAGTAGCTTTTTGGATACTTGTGAATGTTCTATGACACAAGACCAAAATTCAAGAAGTGTTAGTTTTTTAAAGGTTAGTGGCAACATGGAGCCTAACACCGTATCAATGAACGTTTCATAATCTGTTATGCTAAAATCTCCGGGTATGTCTTGTTCATGCCTGATTTCATAACATCACTCACTGCTCATTCGGAAAATACTGGTTTTGCTCACGCACGTAGACCTCCCAAATGTTGACACATTTCATTATAAAACATCAAAAAAGTTATGTTCATTAGTGTAGGGCATGTGTCAAGTTACGAGTGAAAGTTTTCCAAATTTTTATTTTCTTTTGAATGGTCCAATTTTACCACTGGCAACAAATACTGTCAATTGTTTTCCTTGAAATGACAGTCTCACTTCATTTATTTAAAAAATAATCTGTCAGAATGCCCAGCTTTGAACAACCGTAGTTTGTCAATCATTGTTTCAAGAACAACAACAAAAAAGGTTATTTCATTAAAAAAGCAGCTGGCTAAGCTTACAACTCAAACCATTGCACAGTTTTCTAGCATTTTCTTTAGGAAAACCATCATTCATTAGTCACACAGAAGTACTTTGTACATCCCATTTTGTGAAAGATAATATTAAAAAGTCATGTAACAAAGGATCAAGATTTAATGAAATTAACAATCTTTACTACTTCTTCAAACTCATCCCTATGTGACATGATTTTTGTTAGTTTGTTTGTTTTCTTATTGCAAGTGTATGACAATGAAGAATGTACGACTACTGACACAGTTTAGTGCTTAATGCTTGTTATGGGGCCAGCATTACTTTTGACCTTTTGGTGTAAATGTCAACACAGTGATTGCTGCAAATAATGTCTTTGTAGTTTCATGAAAATAGTTTTGATGTCATAAAGTCCTTGAGAAGGTCTCAGGCACTTCCAGGAGTCTTCCGAACACATATTAAGAATCATTAACATAATATAGCTTTGAATCTTGTATTAGGTTGTTTTTTAAAATAGCACAAGGGCTGTCTGGAAAGTATCCAGCCATGTAATATGGTAGAAGAGTTTATGGCTGGACTTACGGACAGCCCTTGTATCCAGCCTTATCGTGCTGTAATTCTAGAGCTGTAGCGCCTTAACCTTCTCAAATACCACTTACCCTGGTCATGTGATTTGCACTTTCCATTTCAGAACACAATTTTCCAATTCCCAATTCTCCCAATGTCCAGAGAAGTGTAACCTGTCTGCCACTTTGGTTTAGGGGGAAAAGAAGGGAAGGATTGAAAAAAGGATCTGCAAAAGGAAAGCGTCGATACAGTGTGCAACTGCGCAGTAGTGGAGACACAGCTGTGAGGAGACACAGTAGGTGAGCAGAGCAGACCCTGCTGCCTGCACCTGTGCCTTGAGGAACACGGCTCTCCCCACCAGGGCAATATGGGGTATCATTCCCATAAGGAGGGCTGTGCATCAGCAACTCCAAGAGACGTTTAATTAAATTCCTGCATCACATACTGGAGTTTCTGAGTCAGTATGTCCTTGGGCATGGGGATGGGAACTCAGGCATATCTGGTTTGCAAAAACTCAAGTGAGTTTGATGTGCATCCTGGTTAAAATATTTGGAGGGGGGGTTGGGGAGGCTAGGGTTCAGCAGAACTGCAGCTAAGTAATCACCCTTGAGCCTAGGGATGCTGAGTTTATCTGTTGGATATTCAGTAAAAGACGAGTGATTCCTCTTCCATGGTCAGATCTCAGGGCTGGGAAACAGTCCTGGGGGCTGGCAGGGAAGGACAGCCAAGGATTCGGCTTTGATCTGAGTTGGTCCCAAACCCCAGGAATTCTTTCTGTTGCTGTCAACATCTTTCTTCAGTATCACTTCACTTGCTAGCAAGACAGAAGTAAATGACAACTAAGAATCAAAAAAAAAAAAAAGGCTGGTAGACCAATAGCTGACCATAGCTCTCCTCAAGGACACGTCTGTGTAGTAATTGTTAACTTTTCTTTCATCCGTTTAACTTGCAGTCACTCAAGTAAGAACACGTGGAGTGAAAATCTATTAATACTGAGACCTGGGAGTGGCTGGAAGCACAAACTCGTGCAGAGTGTGGTATTAGAGCTCCCTGTATTCTCACTGTTGTAACTCTTGATCAGCTGAAAACTTTGCAAAGCAACTGAGAAAGTTTCCTTTCGATTTTTTTACAGGTGGCATCAAATGCCCTGCTCCTGACAGATCTACGGGCCAAGTTTATTTTGGAGAAGGTTTAGGGCAATGGGCTCTAGGGGACCCACCCTGGCAGATCTGAACACAGGTGAGTTAAGTAATCACAATATTTGATGAACCCAATTCATTCCCAAGCTCTTCAGATTGCTAAAAGAGGCCCAGACAAGGGTGCTTGTAGTTTTCCTGTGTTTTTGTTTTGTTTTGTTTTGTTTTTTATAGAAGGATACAGTTTGGGCAATGGCCACTTGGACTTACATAGAGGAGTCTTATCATTTCATGATTGTTTTTTGTAGTTGCTACCTCAAAGGAATGATGCTTCTTCTAGAAAGCTGCAGTTTAGCTATACTGCCTCCAGGGGTGATAATGTGCAACTTTCATGTCATCCAAACTATATAGTATATACTTTTCCTGAAATATAAATTGGCTGCTCGAGTCCAAAACTTATTTGTATTAAAACATCAATTTTCTATAAATTATTTAAATGGCTTACTAAAACAGAACAAAACAAACGTCAACGTAGATAATCTTTATGCAAATATGACCTAAACTCGAAGCAAATGGTACCTCACATCTATTAAAAGCATGCTCTTTGCCTGATATCAGTCAAAACACTTTGCAAGTGGTAGCTCATTTAAAGATCTCAATATCTCTATGAGGTAGATACTACTAATATTATAATTTTTGGGTAAAATATCCAAAGCACAGAGAACTGAAATAATAGGAATAAGTTCTAAAGCTGATAAGTGATGGAATTATTTCTGGTGAATAGAGCTCCTACTGTTAACAAATCTATCCTGCCTCTTTTTCCCTTCTATTATTCTTATGGCTATTATTACTTTTACTACATATTCTAATGTTAGTCTTACGTGCTAACCAATTGTGACATTTTTGTCTGGGTTTATTTACCCCCTGACTTCCCCATGACAATGTTTCACGGGTTATTATGGGTAGCTTAATATTAACCCTTAACAAAGATCCTTGGAACCACTGAAATGTGAGAAGAGTGTTTCAAATACAAAGTTATATGGAGGAATTTAATAGAAAAAACTATACTTCATGGGTGTTAAACATTATATTGGTATTGTATTACATTGGTTATTCACTGACGAGAGACCTTGCTGGATGGTCTTGGCCACATCACATTGACGCTGAGACACTATTTCTTTTGCGTAATGGGCATGTGAGACTTGATGATGCATATACTTTTGGTGTCAGTGTCCCAACTTTCATGGGTCTCCACAAAATGTAGTACCTTACAGGGGACACATATTTCTCTCCTCGCTCTTCGCAATGGAATTACCATGTCCATGCTAGTACTGACCTCTCATTTGGATTTCTCAGGCTGTAATCCTCTTGCTTTCTGTGTTGTGGGAAGCTATAGGCTGCCCAGTAGCTTTCGTGTGCTTTACAACCCTTTCTTTATCATATGTCACCAAAACAGTCTTAGAAATATCCAGGAGGAAAACAATAACACTGTAAAATCTTCTAGCCTTTGGCAGGTAGTCCCCATTTTTCTTCTCTATTTATAATCTCTTTTCCTTACTTAGCCTATTAATTTTGAGGGCTCTAGGAACTTTAATGACTATTCAGCCCTTTAAGTCCCTGAAACTGTACCTTACATGCCAAAATTGATACAGAAAGTAAACTTGTACCTGGCTCTCAGTCTTAGGCTGACACCCAAACCTCCCCCGACTTGAATGAGCCTTGTATCAAAGTCTCATGTAGCAGTGTGTCTTCAATTCCAGCTGTGGGTGTGGCAGTTAGGGAGGCTTTTCTGTGACATAGTGTGGCCACAATGATCCTTGCCCCTTGGGATTTATGCCCTTGTGTATTTGCCTCCCACACTGCCTAGGGCTGGCCTCACCAACTAATGGTGCAGAGTGGGAATGGTGCTGTGAGACTTCAGCTAGGTGATAGAAGCTGTCCTGCCTTCTGGCTGGTTCTCTCTTAAATCAATCACTCTGAAACAAGCCAGCTGCCATGTAGTGGGGATATGCGAGCAGCCCTCTGGGGAGATCGACGTGGCAAAGAACTGAGGCCACCTGTCAGCACCCTTTCTCAACCTACGAGTTCTGTGAATGAACCATCTTGAAAACAAAGTCTGCAACCCCCATCAAGCAAAAAAGGGGTGATTGCAACCTCAAAAGAGAGGCTGAGCTGAAACTGCCCACCGAAGTTGCTTCCAACCACCCGATACACAGAAATGATGACACACAAATTTTTAAGTAATCATTTATGCAGCAGTAGATGAGTAACATACAGAGAACTCCCCATCATCAACTGGTTCCTATCTGTGAGCAGCTGCTGGGTAATCCCTATGTCTCGTTTGCTGCAATCACAGAACTTTCTACAACACACCCCTCTAGGAAAGGGGGTGATAGTCTTTTTCTCTACCTTCAAATCCACCTCTCAGGCATGAATTATAGCTCCTGGCTCGATTTGCATAGGATTCTGAGAGTATTTATCTAATGCACGTCAGATAAATTGCCCCTAGCAACAATTTTGGATGCTAGCTTATTTTAAGAAGTTTATAGTGGCCACAACCCTTGTAAAAATACAGGTCATAAGCGCCTGCTGCACAGTGGAAAGAACTTTCATAGGTTTGGAGACAGGCTTATCCGGTTTTAAATTCAGGATTGTCCACTTAGTAACACTGACCATGAAATCATATGTCTAAGGAATCAAAGGGCACCTTGAACAAATTATGCAATGTCTTTCAGCTTCAGTTCCACATCTGTAAAATGGGGACACTATTTATCCTGCGGTGCTGATGGAGATTAAATGACATGAGTTTTGAAATTAATTTCATAAAATAGAGTGCCATGGAGGTAATGGAAATTTAATAAATGATAGCCACCATTAATATTAAAAGAAGACCTTGAAAAACAAAGTTGGGAAACTAAGTTATCTGAGGCAAAAGGTCCTAAACAAGTGTCAGAGTCTTTGGGTTTGGGGCAGTGTGGACCTGATACACAAGTGTGAGGCGAAGGAGCCCCCCTTTCCATCTGAGTTGGGGTTTGAAGAATGCCAGCATCTCAGTGACAGGTGAGGAGGGATGAGAGTTTAGGTCTAGGGAACAGCCTGAGAAAAGTTAGAGAGCTGGGATGGGATCCCATGTTTTGGGACAAGGTGAGGGCTGGCTAGGTCATGGGAAATACAGAGACAGCAGGCAGTGCTATCAGCAGGAGAGAACTCAAAAGTCACTCGTGAGGACTCCAGTTTAGGTGTGCCAACCTCGGCCCTATTGATGTTTTGGGTTGGACCAATCATGGTGGCGAACTGGCTTGTACATTGCAGGATGTTTAACAGCATCCCTGCCCTCTGCCCTCTAGGTACCACTGACACCCACTCCCACCAGTTGTGACAGGCAACAACATCTCCAGACATCGCTAAGTGTCCCCTAGAGGGCAAATCCGCTCCTGATGAAGAACCACTGCCTTAGTCCAGCCTTCTCACCTTTGCTGCAAATGTCACTGGCACCCACAGAGGTTGTGTGTCTGGGCCAAGGACACACAGACACGTCTAAACCCTTCCAGAGCAGCCAGATGACCTTTGCTGTCTTCAGCGAAAGAAGAAAAAAATATCAGTAAAGAGACATAGGTGTAAAGGAGCATCTATGGCTCTCTGCTAGGCAGAGCCCCATAGATGCCATCTTCTTTAAAAAGCACCGAGGTAGGTATTACACGAGTTAACACCAGAGAGTGTCCAGCACAGCGGGTGATGCTGGGCAAGTGACCAGAAATGATGTTTTCTCCTTCCTGTCCTGCTAACGGTCTGGGCGTGTCAGGGGGCCATGGGGAACTCTAGGGTACTTTTTATATGTCAGTGACATTATCATAGTGCAAGAGTGACATTCCATGTAAAGCTCACGTCTTTTGCTTTATCGTGGGAAGGTGCCCTGTCTCTGGGGGACCTATGCCCCCAGGGACTGGCACAATGCCTGCTCCCTAAGTGTCCTCAATTACCGTTTCCACCCACCAAGCCGGCTACTCTCTCCAGGGAAGATCTGGACATAATGAGCCCCATGCCAGGAGTGATTAAAACAAATGACACTGCAGTCCTGCAAGGTGGCAGGGCAGGAGGAGGTGATGAATGTGATTGGCTCGTCTTAAACTCAGCCCAATTCTGAATAACACAGCTGCTTATGCCATGGCTGCCTGAACGCAAACCTTGGGCTGCTGGTCACCCTCCAGTGCCTCCAGGATGGGGTCACCAAGGGCTGGAACACACTTTTTGAATTGAAGCAGTGGACTGTGAAATAGGAATTACTGGCGGCTCTTAAGTATATCAAGAGAACAGCCCTAGTCCTTAATACAGAGTCGCTAATAGACATCTAGAAACCTATAAAACAGACAATTCCTCTAGATCATCCTAGTTAAATCAATGTCGGTATATTACCCTCATCATTTTCCCTTTAACGTTTATTACATTTTGCCACAGTAATTTATTTTTTCATACCCATCAGCCGATTAAAGACTTTATTCTGAAGATACACACATCCTTGTGACCTAGTTGAAACTGACCTAAGCTGTTAAGTAAAAGCAATTTTGGGGAGGAAGTTATTCTCTCTCTCTCTCTCTCTCTCTCTCTCACCCCCTTTCTCTTTCCTGGTTCTGGGGGATTAGCACCCTAGCATTACCAACACCAGTGTAAGCTTCCACGTTTTTGCAACACTCCTGTCTGGGTACTGAGACAACCTCTTAACCTCTAAATATCTCTTCACCACGTCCCCTTTAGCCAAGTCCGTTCTTGCTTTCTTTCTTCCCGCTTCCCCTCCCCCTCCAACCCTCCCTCTCCTTCCTCCTCCCGAGTGGCGTGTGGGTTCTGGGTTGGATAGAGAGGCACGACTTTCAAGGCCACTGGCAGCCGCAGGATTCCGGGGCTCCTCTCCCTGGGCCCTCCCTGCCCCTGCTGCAGCCAGAAGCCTCAGCGCACCTGTGTCCTTGAAGCCACAGCCCCGGCTCACCTGTGGTAGACAGAGGAGGTGGCTGCTTTAAACGCGCCCTCCCCACAAAAGTGCCTGGGGCTGCCACCCCATTTCTTTGAGGTGAAACTTTGATCAACAAAACAGAGCACGCGTGCTCCCCAGGAAAGGTAAAACACGAGGTTGTCATTATTCAGTCACACCATACTTTTATCATTCAGCTTGAGCAGAGCACAGTTGTGTATCGTCAGAAGCAAATACTTGGGTGACATACAGCTGTCTTGTTTGTCAAAGCGAGGGCTTCAGAGATGTCCTGGGAAGTCAAGGTCAATCAGGAGGGCTCTGACCTGGACAGAAGCTGTGGAAAGGAACTCATTTAAACAGATGGCTGATTTCTTTATTAAGGCAAGGTTTTCCTGAACACGATGCAGAGGTTCTTGGGCTCCTTTTGCCCACAGAATTCTTTCTGAGTTGGACTCTTACAGGGATGCAAAGAGGAGAAGCCAGGGGTCCTCTGACCGGGGAAGAAGAGGTGGGCCTAGGAGCCCAAAGGGGCCTTGGCAAAACTCAAGCTGAGAACCTCGGACACCTTCTGAAGCCCTGGCCACTTCCCCCCATGTCAGTATCTGTTAACATCTTGACCTTCCTTCCCGGGGACAGAACTCACATAAACTTGTAAGCATAGGGAGGAATAACCTCAGCCTGTCAGGTACTGAGCTTGGCTGGCTGGGAGTTTCTTCACACCCTGACCTCACTCAATGAGGCAAGCTGATCCGTCCTTCAAAGTCAATTCCAACATCATCTGCAGAAATCTCTCTCCCAACCCTGAGTCTGATTTAAACAGGTACGACTCTTCTTGGCTGTTAATGAACCCTCATGCATGATTCACAGATAACACCTGTGACACCCTACTGTGACCATTATTTTACATGTGTCTCTCCCCTGGACTGTGGGCTTCGGAAAACAAAGGACAAGCATGCGAGGCTGACCAGATGTCCCATTTTAAATCTAGGTCCCACTGGGCTAGATCCAAGGTGTCAGTAGGCTGGCCAAACGTACCATGTGAGATGGGACAGGACCATTGTTTTCTGTTCTGTTTAAAATGGGGCATCTGCTTAGCCTATAATATGTCTCGTTTGATTTGGTAGTTTGGGCAAACAGTGCACTGCTTGGCCCATTGCTGCTTCTCAATGAAGTTTTTGCCCAGAAAATGAGTGAATGAACAGATCACGTTACCTAGTAATGAGCCCCGCTCGTCCCACTCCTGGACCCTGCATGCTATGTCTGTTTAAATCACACATTCACACTACTTATGTGATACGCTGTCCCCCCTCTTCTGCAGGGTAGCACCTCTCCCTTGCTCCTAGAGTAAATGCTTTGCCTTGTGGTATTTGTCATCAATTTTCTCTGGCATTTACTTATTTTCCAAGTGGGGCATGGGTGTGTGCAGACATCCCTTTGTCATATACATTTCTTGGTGATAGTCCTTTGCAAGTGTTTATAAACTAATTAGTTTGTGCCAGAGCTTTGCTAAGGGGAGACAGACCTTTGTTTGATCGTTCCTTTGCATGTGGGGAGCTGGAGAGAGGGAATGATTTAAAAGTCACCATGTCTTAGAGCAGCGTTCAGGGTTAGTGAAGGGATTCTCTGCTCCTTAGACTTACACTTTAGCCTGCTGCCTCAAATACATTATATATTTGTTCAAAGAAAACACATTTATAGAATTTGGCTCATGCAGAAATCTTGTCCATCTTTAAAACTTCTCATAGTCAACCTAGACGCTGCCCCCTACATCCTCACCCCTCAAATGCAGCACTTTTCAGAGTTCTTTGGCTCTTTTGTTCAGGATTTTACCCCTTAGGAGTTGTTCATAATTACGTATGTAACTGGATCTCACCAACATTCCTCATATGATGTTAATTGTCAGGAAATTAAGTGACTATAACAGAAAACACACGCATACATGCAAGGTCTGTTTCCATGTTTATCCTGAAACCAGACTTAATCTCAAATCCTAATCCTAAATGGAATCCAAAGAATGCAAAACTTCAGAAAATGAGCTAAATATAATGAGTTAATACTCAAATGAATGCCTTAAATTCAGTGACTTTAAGATTAGCCAGTTAACAATATGAATAGTATAATCCTTACCTGGGTGTACCCATCTTTGGTCTATATTCCTAGTTCTTTTCTGGTCTACATTTATGTATTGATATTTATGCCAGCTGTTATGGGTATGGAGACTTGAGGAAAGCAATTAATAGTTACTTTAAATCATTTCCTGCATAAAAACGTATAGATAAATATGTATTCCTTCACCCTGGTTTTCAGACACCTCAGAAAACCTCCCACTATTTCAATGGAGGTGTAAAGAATCTACCTTTGGAATAGTGGCAGCTAACATGTACTGAGCCCCATGTACTGTGTCGGGCAGTGCCCTATGCATCGTACTTATAGAAACTCTGTGTTCCTTTGAACAACATGAGGAAATTAAGATGGAGAGACGTTAAGAGCTTGCCCAACGTCACGCCGACGGTGAGTGAAAGGTTTGGATTTGAATCTGGGCGATCGACCGGCTTTATCAAAATAACTCATCGTTAGTGTGATTAAGTGTATCTCCTTTGCAACATAGACCTGGTGGATCCCCGGGCCCTCACTGCTCGGAGTGTGGTTTATAGAACGATCCCATCAGTACCACCCAAGAGTTTGTTAGACATGCTGCGTCTCGGTCCCTCTGCAGGCCTACCGAGTCAGAATCTCCTTTCTACCAAGTGATTCATGTGCATGTTGGCATTTGAGAAATGCTGTTCTAGGTCTCCTCTAGTTGTGTGAGCTCATAGGCACGATAAGAAGTCACAAGGGCCCAAGGTATTTGGAAGAATTCTTTTTTAAAATGCCCATGCATCCAGGAGCACTGTTTTCTAGGTATCCAATTTCACATGTCACTACGGCGATTCTAGGTATCCAATTTCACACGTCACTACGGCGAATTTCATGAATGGTTCTAAAGCTGGTGGTGGGAGCGATGGCTTCGGGGAAAATAGCCTTCAGTCTCACATTCTGCTTCTGAGCTTCTACATTTGTCTCTTTGACTCTGTCCTTCATTAGCAACCATGTGAATTGCCTGCTAAATGGGTTTGTTGATAACACCTGTGCCTACGATTCAGTAATATGTGGCAAAAATGCATATGCTTAATGGAGTTGAGGAGCCCAGGGAATTGTGTTGAGCCAATCCCAGGCCACTGTGGGAGTGCGAATTCCGTCCGGGTGTTGGATTCCCTACTGGCTCAGACTCAGCTGCTGTTGACAACAGCCAGTGACAATTAAAGCTGGAATGTCTAGGGTTTTCCCATTGATGTGTGAACGAGCTAATGCTCCTGAGTCTGTTTGAGGATTGGCCTTGTATTGCTACATTATCTTTCTCTTTAGATGTGAATACTTTAAAGAGTTCATCCACTCTATTCCAAGGTTCTCTAAGTGGCAGGTGGATGTGTGAGGCTAAGTTTATCTGACTCCACATCTTGTCCTCTTTTCTCTTTGACTTTCTCCCCAGTGTGAGAGAAGTACTTTTTTCCCCCCTGTGAAGCAGCTGTTTATATCTCTGGAACCTCAGGCAAGGACAATCAGACGTACAACATAATGGCACAGATCTAAGACTGGGGTTGGGGTGAAAATAAGAACAAAGAAATATGGATACTTTTTTTTCTGTCCTTAGGTTTATAAATGGGATTGAATTCCTAATAAAACATTTTAACATCTCTTAGTGGAACATTGAATCTGTTGAAGTTGAAAGAGATCTTTCTGATTACAGATTATAAATGGACAATTTTACAGTTTTAGAAATGGACAGCCAGGCAAGTTAAGTGACTTGCCACGTTAGTATATGGCAGAGCCAAGCTGACAATTGAAATTGTCACGTGCCCAAACAAGAATCTTCTTGTCCCTTTCATCGGCATGGCCTGTTTGCCTTTAAGAAGACCACACGTTGCTTCTCCAGTGATCGAATGCACTGGAAATCACAGCACTAACACTGAAGTTGCACTTTATGATCATCGATAAATGTGCACAGGAGCCCCTCAGAGGAGCTGTGGCTACTGACATCTGCACTGCCTTCTAGCTTTTTCCATGCCTTCCCACCCAATCCTTTGAACTCAGCATACGCCTCAGTGTCCTATGGCATTTGTTAGAGTTGGAAGGGGACTTAGAGGTCATCAGTCTAAAGATTTCACACTGTGTGTTTCAGAGGCTGAGGTTTCAAAGGAAATGCGTTAGAGGACATCTTTCTCATGTGTGAGAGTGGGTGAGTCACCCACTTCAACCAGGATAACTCCACTTTCAACGGTATTACATATTGGGGTTCCATATAAGATACTATTTAAAAACGTGTTCTAGTGCTTTAAAAGGCGGGGGGCATACAATGGACCTAGTCAGCTCCTTCACTTCTCCAGTATTTTCAGAGGCCCAGCTAGCTTTAAGAAACTCATTTGAGGTAACATAGCTCAATTTCACTACAGATACGATAAAAAAAAAAAAAACATAAACAAGCACAGAGAACATATTTTCTCAACCAAAAAGTCAGGACACAAGGTTTGACAAGTCCAAGTACACTTAGGGGGACAACAGGACAGAATATTAGAGATTGAGACAGTCCCAGAAAACCCATAATATATGGTCACTTAAGGAATAAGGGACAAACATTTCCAGGCTCCAAGACCCATTTGAGTGACAGGTGAATGAACTATGGTATGAAGTCACAGAGAGTGACTGTTACTTCTTTCCTATTTTCTGCATTCTTTGATATATGATGGGACCTGCCAAATCTTATTGATTTTACTGATGCTTTCTGTATTAAGATTTATGCCCTGATGGCTCCTGTGGACTTCCTGGGCTGGCGAGACCCTTAGCTTCTGGAATGCTCGGGAAAAGTGGGGGCCAGGAGAACATGATTCAGTAACTTGCCTGACTTCTGATGTATCCAGCAGGAGGAAGTCTTGTGATGTGGCAGTAACTCGAGTTCTAATGCTGTCATCGTGAGCAGATATAGATAATATATGTGTCCCTTAAATTTTGTAAGAGCTTCTAGCTGCCACAGCATGCGGTACTCAAGGATATATTCTATAAAATAAATGAATAAATACGATAGAAAAAAGCGTGTGGTATCGGCACATATTATCTCAGCCTGGATGGCTCTGCTCAAAATATAGCCCTGCTGAGCATTAAAGATATTACTGGTGTAATAATACACAGCATCCTTAAAGCCTGAAGTGCAGTCAGCGCGATGACCGCCAAATAGCCACCAGTTCTGCAGTGAAATAGCTGCGCCCGTCTGACACACGGGATGGCGTAGGCTGCACGAGGGCCATTTCTATTCTGCACAGTCCACAGTCGCTGATCTTTCTTGCCAGAAAGGAATTATATTTTTCCTTTCTCTCGGTGTTTTGTGTTTTGCTTTGTTTTTGTTCTTCGGGTTTTTCTCCCCTCTAAGAAAAAGCTTGTTTAAGGGACTGTGAGTTTGACGCTCAAGTCAATGTCATTGCTTCAGAAACACGGCTTTCTCCGGCCGGTAGGAGCAGGTCTGGCCTGACCAGACGAACCGTTTCAAACGGGGCAGGAAACCACGGTACTGTCACCGTTCACGTGGTACGTCCGCTCAGCCTGAGCAGGTCTCATCTTTCTCATTTGGGTAAGTCCTGCTTCCTTAAACTTAAGGATACAAGTAAAATCACTTAATAATAATAATAAGGAGACTGAATTTAAAAACAAACTGGGGAATCTTGTCCTTGGACGAGTTTCGCCTGTAGAATCAATTTTGGATGATGGAGTCAAAGTCCAGCACTGGTTTAATGCCCTGTGGTTGCCCTCCTGAAATGCTACTAGTAAATAATTCATGAACAAAGGGCCCTGGTGTTTTATTTGACTCTGTCTCTGCGAACTGGGCATCCTGCCCTCCATGGACATGCTTCAGGACATTTCTGGTTCTACTCTGTCACCATTGCAAGTGCAGGGTTGTGAGCCTGTAATCTGGAATCACACACTCTGTCACTTAGCTGTTCCATGTAAGGTAGGCTGATCAGACGTCCCATTTTAAACAGCGTAGAAAACAATGACACTCTCCCGTTTCAAATGGTGCATACGGTCAGCCTTGTCTCACCGGGCTGCATTCAAGGTGTCGGTAGGCTGACTGTCGGTACCGTTTGAAACGGGACAGCACCATTGTTTTCTGTCCCATTTGAAACAGGGCGTCTGGTCAGCCTAATTTAAAGGGAGTTACCACCTCTATGGAGTCTCAGTTTCTTGATCTCTGTAATGGGGACGGCAATATCATCTATCACATCCCTTTGGAGGATTTAATGTAACAATGTACCTATAGCACTTACCTTAGCTGTTGTCAGAAGTATAATTTCAGCAAATAGTTGTTGAATAAATGACCAGGGTCCTGGGATTTCCACAGGGCTTTGATTGTCTGAAATCAAAAACTCCTAAGATCTGAGGAGATTAAAATAGACTGCTTCCATCCTGCGATCTGTCTTTTCCCATTTTATGGAGAGATATATATATATATATATATGTGTGTGTGTGTGTGTGTGTGTGTGTGTGTGTATCCCCAAAAGTGTCACTGAATGGTCCATAAGGCAGTAAACTTGACTTTTAAAGATTAAGAATGTAGAAACCCAAAAACCTAGATCAAAATTGAACAATGAAGAACTCTTGCAATACTCTGGGACCTGGAGGATACGTCCACCCTTGTTTCCCACATGTCAGCTGTCAAGACCACAGGTCAGTTCCCGTAATAATGGGCAGAACTGGCACACTTTTGCAGACGTGCATGCCCCTGGTGAAATGTTTACTTCAGAGAATAAATGTTGCTTTAGTTTGTTTCTTTGGATCTAAGTAGTCTTAGATTACTAAGTAGTCTTGATTACTCTGTGGAGACTCTGGTATGATAATTAGCAGAATTTATCATTTAATCATCCATATTTGTGTTCAGAGATCTGTGACTTGTGGGTTCCAACCTCAAACCAACCAAAGTGATTTCAAAATAATTCCAAATCTTTGGAAGGGAATTTGTGTGGCCATACCTGCAAACACCAGGACCTACGCGGCCCACAGCAACACCTCCCGCATCCCCTTTACGGCTCCATCTACTCCCACCACTCCCTTTGGCCATGTAGATGTCTCCTTGTTCTTAGCCCAAAAGCTATTTGTTCTTCCATTTCTCCTTCTTTCCTAACTCTGCATTGGAAAAAGCCCTAAAGGGTCAGTATGACAAAACGTGGCTCTTGTTTAAAGACTGGGACATAAAACAATTGAGAGGAAATCTGTTTCAAAGGACAGTGAAGGGAAAGGTCAATGCTATGTGAAATACTTTGCCCTGTCACACGTGATTATGAGAACATCTATTATCATGGTCTGCCTAATATGCGTTAGAAAGGAAACAATTGTATTTTGAAAACTTCATCCTACTCATCTTCACAGTGTTATAAAATGGGTATTAAGGGGTTACAGAGTTATTAACCAGCAGAGGTAACAGTCAAACTAAATCCAAGACAGGCTGACTCCCAAGTCTGTGCTACAGTCTTTCAACTTGTAACAGTCATCCAGAAAACATCTCGTGTGGTTATTACATGCAGGACGCTTTAATGGGTTCTGTGACAATTGGCAGAGAGAAGTCAGATGCAGGTCACTATATCCAGCAAATTAAAACCAAGTACAAAAGATTAGGCATAAACAAAAATATCTGAAATGTAAAAAGATCATGATTAGTGTCATATGCATGGTGCACACAATAGATGCCACACACGTGATATTCTTTTAGGGGAGAAATCAAGGTATGTCATTGGAAATGTCTTTCTCAGAATTATGTAGGAAAACATTGCATTCTGGAACCTGGACTTAAGAGATGTCAGTTGCCACTATAATGAACCATGTCGTATACCTATGTCATATCATATCTAAAATAATTAGTCTAATGCTTGCCCTTTTTTTCTGGTAGTCTTCCCATAAAATGAAACACATTGCTTCAAATGTTCTTAAGTCAAGTATAACTCTTTCCAACTTTTGAGTCTAATTAAAAGGTGGCTCATTTCACAATTTCCACCTGTGGAAATACCTGGAAAGAGTTGGGGAAACAACAGATTAAGTAGTTGCTAATTTGCAATACCCTACAGCCCAGGGTAACTGCATTACATTGAGTTAACATCCGTGGCCTTGCTATGCTGGAGCTGGACCTAGATCCTATATGTGTACTCTATGTGTTGTGTCCTTTCCACTTTGTCTTAATTAATTACAGCCTGTAGAGAGAAGCTTTTGCAAGAATTTAAATTTAAGTTGAGCCTTAAAGGATGACGATGAGGATTTAGATAGATAGAAGAGGGGAAGAAGCGAAGACACGTAGAGAACAACACAGCTTCGGAAAGACTGAGATGCACAAAACAGTTAATGACAGGCTTGGCGAACGGCTTCATGTAGCAGTGAGGTAAAAATTACAGTTAGATTGGCAGTATTTGTCTTAATATAAATGACAGGATATGAAATTCTGCATTGCTTTTTTTTTTTAGGCATGGGGATATATTAATTTTTAAAAGAGGGGACGGATAAGATATGATCTGTTTCGGGGAGATGACAGCAACTGGTTGTGCTAAATAACACTGAGAGAAGATTCAAGACAAAGGCCAGGATTTGAGGTAAGAGTCTTCCATTAAGTCCAGGTAAGTGATGTGCAGATTTCGTTTGGCTCAGTGGTTGCTGCTGACATAGAAAGGACACCGAATCTGCTGGTTGCTGCCACTAGACTTTACTGAGACGTTCCGGGACCTCAGTGGCCCAGGCTGGCACAGGAAACCTGATTGCAAAAGGAGGTCTAATTTGTTAGGTGAATACAGCTCAGGGAGTCACGGTGGCAATACCAGTAACAATGACATGTCAACCGCCAAAATATATCAAGTGTGCGCCATGACATGCCGCTGTACATGACACGTGACGTACCTGGGGTATCGCCAATTATCCTGAAATAGCGTTTAGGAACGAGGTATTGTTCTCTTTGCTTTAGATGGGAAAGCCAAGACTGGAAGAGGTTAAGGAGCTACTCACCCCAAGTTCACACATCTGTCAGGTGGCACACCGAGAGGGGAGCCTGTTCTCTACCCGTGAGCCCCACAGTCTTCAGTCGAGCAGGCCAGGGCACCATGGTTCCCTCGTACCTATATGGTGACAAATGCCACTGCTCTCAACATTACCAGCTGTGATGCTTTGGGAGAAACATTAAACTCTACGAAGCCTCAGCAGCTCATCTATACTATGGGGATAATTAATAATTACTTTGGAGGGATACTTTGAAAATTAAAACTGGTGTGTGTGAAGTACCTGGCAGGGTAAGTATTTCGATCAGCCGGTGGAGAACAGCTTTGGGAATCCCAGGCGGGAGGCGACGGGATTCCAGCCAACTGGCTCACTCGTTACAGACCTCCGGCAAGGCAGCGGGTGAGGGGGCCGGGCTGCGTCACCGGCCGAGGAAGGAGTCTAGCCAGAAAAGTCTAGTTGGTATGGCTGCAGGTCCAGGGAGGGCTCCAGTCACAACATTTTTTCTATGGAATGTCAGTCTTGTGGACTAATGAAGCAGCAGGGGAGGGGCAAGAGAAAGACATGAAACAGGCAGACACGTGGCTATCCAGTTAGCCCCAGTCGCAACAGCAACCGTGTTTGTGTCGACAAAATTCACTCCAGACCCCACCCGCTGGTCTACTGTGCTGCACCACTCGCCTTGCAGGAACAACAGGGAGAAGATTTTGATGCTACGAAGGGCAGGAAAGAGAGATCAATCCAGTGGAACAGAAGGCAGCTTGCAGAAAGTAGGGCCAGAGGCAGAGATTCGGGGCCATTTGAAGGGACGGGGCGAGTGGTCGTTCTAGTTTAGGAAGCAGGATCCCTCGCTGAGGTCTGCTGCAGCGTTGCTTAAGCTACGCCTCCCATTTACAAGAATGCGTGTTGGCCAACACGCACACCAATGCAGATATGCATACACACACATGCTTAACAATGCGCAGCTTTGCTCCAGGGAATCAGAATTTGCTCAGGCACCATATTACTGGTTTTGGAGGAGAAAAGGAATATAAACGATGGCCAAATAGGGCAAACACATTTCATGGCTCGTGTCCACTTGGACCAACGCCTGAATACAGTGGTAGCTAGCACCTGATCCTGATTTTCAGAAAGATTATGAGCCCTGAACTTGGAGTTTGTGGGGATCACGTGCTATCACCTCATCTATTTATTTGTCTGCTTATGCTTTCTAATTTCCCTATGGAATGTATGTCCTGGAAAGACAGGACCCCTTATGTCTGCCATTGCCGTATTTCCTGTGTAAGGCACAGAGGTGGGTGCTCAATACATAACCACTGAATAAATGAATGAAAATTTCTGGGGCATATTTAGGCCACTGTCTTCTTTTATTCCAGGGTATTAATGATTTAAGAAAAAAAAGGCTTGATGTTCTAAAAGTAAAAACCTAAATTTAGGTTTGTGCCTAGCTTCTCTGTATTTCTTCTTCTCCCACTTGAGGATTAAATAACTATTTTGTCAAGAGCTGCCCACTGAGCTTAGAATTTATTCTATCTATAAGCTTAAAGAGGTTTTTGAAAGTTTTCAAAGAGAAGATTGACACGGCACATAGATTTCTGTTTCAGAGAGATGACTTCAGAAACAGTAGGCAGCCTAGAGGCAGAAGCCACCGGAAGCCCAGAATCCAGTTAGGAAGCTACTCCATGGGATGCGCATGCAAACTAGTAACTATTGGGACGGCTTAGCAGTGATAGGATGCTCTCAGCACTACCTTGCTGTGTGCAGTAGGTACTACTTCATCCACTTAAAAACCGTAAGTCATCACACTAAATTATAAAAATAGCTAACATTTACTGAGTGTTCATTCTCTGCTAGAAACCCTTCTGAGGAGTTCAGGAAAGTCACCGCATCACCCAAGTTTGCATAACCCTTAGTAAGTGACAACGATGAAATTCGGAGCGACGTCTTTCGATTGCACACCCAGACCCTTTCTCACCGTACTGCAGACACAATCTTAAGGTCCGATATATGTATATATTGACTTTATAAATAATACTGCTTACACATATTCCTCATGAAAAGATGCTTTGCTTTTGGATGGGAAGCCTTTTTAGACCGCAAACTTCTGGAAGGCAGAAGTAATGTTTGCCTTCCTTTTTTTCTCTGGTAGCAATCTGCATTTTATGAGGGAGCCAGGGAGACAAGTCGCTGTGTCCTAAAGGGATGCCCTTCTGATCGTCGCACTTGGTGGCAGGCACCCCTTTGGAGGGGTAGGGGAGCTTCACTTACCCCTCAGACAACGGGTTGAGATTGACACACGTACCCCTGAAGCCTCTTTGCCGAATGCATGTCTTTCTGTTCGGGTGGGGCCGGGGATAGGGGCATGGAGAAGGACCGAAAGGGGTGATGCTGGGCATTGCCTGGGCTCAGTACCATCTTTAATATGTCCTCAAAGGCTGGCTGTTCGGTGCTCTCTTCCTTCTGACTCACTGCTTCCTCCCACAGCAGTTGCTTTTTCTCCTGACACTGCGTGAAGCCCGGGACATAAAGGAGCTTAGAAGAGAAGGTGGAATGTGTGCAGGCCTTTACATCAGGAGGGAGCCCATGCGGATGAGAGAGCAGCACCCAGAGGGCCTGTGCTGAGGCCGGGCTCACGGCCGCCCCGCTCCCCCACGCACAGCCCTTCCGCTCCTCTCTCGTCCCACTTGTTTTTAACAAGACTTCCTTCTGGACATTCGGAGGCAAACCCAATCAGAACCTGTTTTGTCAGAACTCAGTCCTGCCTGACAAAAGACAGAACTGAGAACCCCCAGATAGCTCTTGGGGATGATGGATGGACACACAGAATGTTACCCACAAATTTTGGGTAAATTGATTTGCCTCAGGGAAGGGGATGACAGGGCAGAGACCAGGGAATGGCCTGGGAATCTCTGAACTTCAGTCTGCCTCCAAACCATGAAGCAGGTTACACCGGTATCTGGGAAGCATAGACATTGCCTTTGAGAGAGCGTCTCTGAGGGATATACCTAGAATGATTAAGAGAGGGAAAGCTTCCTCTCTCATCGCCCCCAATACCAACACGTTTCCCCTGGGTGAGGTGGAGAGAAAAGCATGGGAGAAAAGATAAGAAAGGGGTTCAGGAGAGTTCAAGGGGACAGAACCTAGCCGGCGGCAGTCCAGATGCTGTGTGCAAGTTGAGTGCTTGTCTGAAGCATGCCCTACAGGCAGGCAGCACCAAGGACAGCTGCTTGCCCCCCCCCACCCCGCCCCACCCCGCCCCACCCGCCACCTTCTCTTTGGCGCCTGCCCGGGATGGGGAGCACTGCCCGCCCACCATAGGCCTTGCTTCTCCCAGTGACTGCCCGGCTCCCCTCTGCCTGGTGGGAGCTGGCTTGACCCCTGACCTTTTCCCCCCTGTGGAAAGCTACCACCTTGCAATGCTGCAAGGTGCTGAGACATCCCAGGAGGAGGAGGATGGCCACATCTCCTTGCAGACCCATGGAAGAAAGCATCTGCGCTTGGGTGTCCTGCTACAGAAATCTGATCACTTTTGAAGCAGCACAGCCATGGCAACTGTCACTGTAGGTCCCAACCCTCAAATCAGGACATGCCATTTGTTATAAGATTTGCCTACCTTATGGACATTTTCAACTGGGACCTCTTATAGAAATCCAGCATTTGTGGTTTGGCCTATTGTCCTGAGGCAGAGGTTGTTGTCGGACAGGGCGTGGAAGAAATGCTACGAATTCCTAAACTGCTCAGGCTAAAACATACATGTGTTCTCCCCCCACTAACATCCGCCATCCCCACCAGTTGCTTGGAGATGGAAGTTTCTTTTCTAGACTCCATCTACAAGTGCATTCCTCTACGTATGTGTAGATTTGAGGCAGGGGTCAGACAGCACAGATCCGGCCAGCGGACATGTTTCCTTCTGGGCTGCAGAACACACACAGAGCACTAGTTGTTGACTATTAAACAATCAAGATGTCTGGGTTTATGGCTTCTTTTGGATAATAGAAATAGCTGGCAATATGGAACCCCATCATTACCTGCTGCTCCCCTAAGGTCTGATGACTTTCAGGCTTACCAGTCCACATAGTCCCCACAGAATCTTGACGCTTGGTGGCCTCTGTCACTAGAATCGGGCTCCTTTGTTCTTCTCACCCTCGACAAGCTCTTCCCTGCCATGGCTCCGTCAAGGCCCCGGAGGGCACTGTGGTTTGCACTTAGAGCAGGAGCCTCCGCTCTTGGCCCTTAGGAAGTGTTTGGATTTGGACTGGAATGCTTAGTCATGAGCCCCACAGGCTGGTCCTCTCCTCAGCTGAGAAATATTTGTGGAAATAACACCTCTGGTTGCATTAGGATTTTTCCATCTAAAATCTCCACAAGGTTCTGCCCAGGTCTCAAAAATGGCAGTGGGGAAGGGGCAGACACAAGACCCATTAGCCCTATCACCTAGGGGAGCTTTTAACTTATCAGAGATTTCCCCAGCTAGACTCACGCTTCTATTGTGCTGCACCTCCCGGGTGGGGCTCTTATAGGGGCTCCATGTGTCGCCCACTCATCGCTGACTTAAGTATCCTTTATTCCTCCCTCCCCCGTGCACGTAACTTGGTGGTTCCTTGCAGATGATGCAGCTCCAAAGAACAGATATTTGCCTGAGGCTAACTCCCAAGTCTGTGGCTTGGTGTCACGCCAAATGTATTTGATAATTAACTGTGTGACTTCAGACAACTAAGTTGCCCCGCTAGTGCTTCCCATTGCTTTTATAAAATAAAACTAGACAGAGAGTGACCTCTACTTATTCACTCAAATGATTCATTCAAGTAATATCTATCAAGTACCTACTACCTTAGGGACTCAGTATATAAAAGAAGAAAAAAGATAATGGCACCACTCTCGTACATTTGAAAATCTGGACGTAGAGACCTGTATCTTTATATCTACTTATCTATCATAATTGATTATAAGAATGCATACATTGAGGGTATAAAAATATGTTCCTGTTATTTAGAAAGCACTGAGATGAGGGCAAGGTTACATGTGCATAAAAATGTGCACAGCTGTTGAATAGGAGCCCTTGCAGGTAACAGAAGGCATCAGAGTGAAAGGTAATGTTGTATGTTGCCTATAATTAAAAAAAAAAAAAAAGGAAAAGAAATGGGTGAGTCTTTGTGTACCTTTTGAAGTAGGACAGAATCCTGAAGGGACGCAAGGCTGAGGAGGCAGCACGTGTGAAGCCCCGGAGACACATTTCTGGGGGTGGAGGGACTCGGGAAGGGCTGAAGCGGGGCAGGGGGAGTGGGGAAAACAGAGCTGACGGTGCCCTCTGAGAGGGGTTTGTAGGGCATGCATGTCACGTCTGGTGTTCCAGGAAGTCAGTCCTTTGAGGATGTTTGCACATCAATATTATTTATGGATACATTCTGATACTTTCTGGAATATCTTGGTGCTGCTATATTAGTAACTGGAGATGATGAATGCTCTTCAGGTTTATTCCAAACCCCAAATTGTTCAACACTAGGGCTAACACGGGAAGCCCTGGTGGGAAGTAGCGAGGTCGGTGTGGTCGGGTCGTGGTGCTGCCAACGTCTGGGCTGGGAAAGCTCCCTGCTCCCAGCAAGTACCTACCGGCTCCAGATTCAGGAGGGAAGGTCACCCAAGGAAGCACAGCACGCGCCAACGGCTCACCCCCGAGTCTAATTCCTGATAAACTCGTTCCTTACTCCTTCGGAATCATTTTGTTTTAACGACGCCCTCTCCGTGTCTGGGTAAATTCATGCTTGGGGATTCTTCCCATTTAGTAGTTCAAGGGAAAGAAAAAGGGACATAAAATGCTCCTTTCTTGGGTCACCAGGCAGGACTGCATGGGCTGGTCCCCCCATCTGTTGATTCTGTGATTGCCAGAGCTGCCTGGGGGTCTCAGTTTCGTCTCTGAAAACATGTGCTTGCACTTCAGTTCCACTCCCTCTGCTGGCCAGATGTCACCTCGCACCAAGAGCCAAATAGGTCATTGCAGGTTAGCTCCTTCACCAAGAGTATCATGCAATATATTTTTAAACATTTCTTGGCAATGCAGTAATGGAATTTAAAAAAATCCATTTGCAATCCAACAGCTCTTCCTCTAGCAGATTACAATAATTTTAAAACACCGCAGATTGAATTTGGGGCCTCCACTGGGTCCCCGGCCTGGGTGTTAATTAACAAAGCTTGAAACGAGCCGTGATTAATTGCAAGTCCAGGAGCGCAACACAGTTTGATGAATATGTTCAGATTTCGGGGAGAAAAGCATTCAGACTGTTGCTTGAGGCAGGATGCTCTGCAATAATAACCACTTTGGTTTCAAAAAATCGTATCTTCACCATACAAATTGCAACGTGTGCCATCCCTGGAGTGAAGTCTGCTGATAATAGAATAGAAGTGGGCATCTGGAGCTGCCTGCCCACCTGCCTCCCTCCCGCCTTCCCTCCCTCTGTCTACCCCTTTCTCCCCAGACTTGAACACTAAATCAGGGTAGGTGGAGAAAGTGAACACAAGATGTGCAATTCTGAAACAACGGAAGCAACGTGGACGTGGACCATTTAAAAACACGGACAAATCCATCCATGAGACGTTTGTTTTTCCATTTATTTTTCAGAATCATGTAGCAATAGTTAGTTGTTCCCTAGAGCTCACGGATCTAGGGGGGAAAGACCATAGAACTTTGGAGAGGCAAGAGATTGCATCCGTTATTTACTCCAAGCCCTGGGAGTGCAGCAGCGCGCACGGGGATACGTGTCAGTGGAGCACGGCACATGCAACGCTGCAGAGACGACTGGGGGCGGGCCAGGGGGTGGAACTCTGACACAGCCAGCGGGAATGAGAAAGATGGACTTGGACTTCAAAGACCTGAATCTGAGTCCTGGCTCCTTCTCCATCTAGCAGCACCGCTGGTTTCCTGAGTGGGTGACCGTAGGGGTGCCCCACACTTGGGTCGAGTCTCTGCTATCACTCTCTTGAAATTTTTAGGGTTTGGTGTTGTTGTTTGATTGATTTTTTTAAATTATTTTTTTATACAAGAAAGTCTGCATTTCCATTTTCTGGAGGGCCTTGCAAATTACGTAGCTAATTTCATCCAACAGTAGAGGATCTTAAACACATTGCCCAACCACTCAAAATCTCAGTTTTCTTATCTAAAAAGGGCTCATCATTGTACTTGAAACTGGATGGGATAATTAAGTGGGGTAATTAGGGGGAAAAGACTTTGCAAATGATAAAGTGCTATGCAAAACTAGGGCAACCTTGTTAGCTCTCCTGAACTGCAGCAGCTCTGACATAGCAATATTTTCCATGTGTTTTCCTTGGAAATGTATGGGCCACTTTTATGTTTGCTCAAGGTGCTGTCCTTGATTTCATTTCAAGGGGTCCTGTCCAGAACCTCTGTCCCCTCAAACGGAGGGTTTCTATCTCTCTTCCAAGGAGCACAGCTCTCAAGGGGAGAAGAGGAAGGGGACACAGTGATGGTTGGGGGAACTTTTAAGAACTAAGAAATAATTATAGTTGGGAGTTAGGACTTCGGAAGAAGGCCGCGCTGAGAATGATTTAAGAGTAGCAGCTAAAAGCAGTTTGTTTTCTGCCAGGTATTCAAGCAGGAAGCTCGAAAAAGGAAAACTTCTGGCCATAGCTTTTATTTATCCAAGCGTATTTGGAGAGTGACAGTCGCCTTTGATGACATGGGATGTGGGTGAATAGGCTTGTTTTGAATGCCTCTGGCCTCTTTTTTTTTTCTTCTTTTTCCTTTTTCCAGCTCAGTGAGGTCCCATTGCACAAAGATGAGAGGCAGCGAAGAGTGGTTCTCAGGGTGGGAAACCCCAGAAAGTGGTAGTTACACTGGGGACGATAGGCCAGCCTCTCGGGCCCCGTAGAGACCCCCAAGATTCTCATCACGCTGCTATGGGGAGCACTATGACAGAGAAGAGGGTAAGAATGATGGAGGGAAGAGTTAGAAAGACAGGGAGGCTTCTATTTGTTCATCATTTTCTGTGCCATCGCGTCAGCGTGCCTAAAGGGAAGACTTCGCTGAACATGGAGTCCAGGAAATCTGGTCCAGTTGGTGCTGGCCGTAGGCACTGGACCTGAGTGAGGAAGAAACCTCAGACCCAGGAGTCACTTTGGCTAAGCCCCGCCAGGACTTAACACCTAATCTAATTGCAGCATCCATCTCTCCCACGAGTGGAATTAAACCAATCGGTCTGGAATGACCTGATTGACACTAATGAAGTCCTCGCCTTGATAAAAGCCCCTTCTTTCCCCTGAGGGTGTTCGAGATAATCCACTCTTGTAACCTCTGTGCCCCACCCTCCTCCGGCCTATATTTCATTTCACACAACCATGAGATGCTCCCTTTTATTTTCTAGGTGGGCTGAGTGTGCTGCTTTGTTCATGAATTGCCCAAAGAGGCAAATTAGACCTCCAATGGACTCCATTTAATTTTTGTTCATTAACAAGAAAAAGAGAAACACTACAAGGTTTGTTTGAAAAAATGTGTGCAAGTTGAAGTCATCGTGAGAGCCGTTGAGGTGTTTATGATTAGTTACCCCTCGGCACACACATACACAGGAACTACTATGCATACCCTCACAATGTATAATAGAAAATTCGGGTTTTATAATTTAATTTAATTTTCCTGTGGTGCCCGAATCAGTGCACTTCTAATCTCCGACTGTGGGTGTAGCCTCGCTGCCTGTTGGGACTCCCTGGAAACCAGGAAGGAGCGGGGCACGAAGGTGGGGGGGGCACTGGTGAGTCTGATGGAGAATCCAAAGTGTGGTGGGAGAGAACCCAACGGGGGAAGGAGGACGGAGGGAGGGCGGCCAGGGAAGTGTATTCAGAGGAAGGTGATGTGGAAAGTAATGGAAGCCGGGAAGCACAGGGGGAAAGTGGTTAGATATTCCAGATCAGGAGGGAGTGTTCGCTTAAAGGATGGCTACACTCAGCCCCACGCATGTTGCCAAAGTGAAAAGGCGTCAGAGAGGAAGAGGCCCGAGCTCTCAGGTGCGAAGGCCAGGTCAAGCATACCCACTAAACCTGCCTTTGCTTTGCATGCCTTGCATTGGGGGAGCCGGTGGTGTGTGTGTGTGTGTGTGTGTGTGTGTGTGTGTGTGTGTGCGAGCGTGTGTGTGTGTGCGTGTGTGTGTGATGTCCTGAGCACATTTAGCGCACCTACCCTAGTAGAGGGAGGGGTGAGAGGGACCTGAGTTTGAGGGAAACTTGCTCTTCAAAAAACACCTAAGGACAAACAGTCCCAGGAGGCTGGCCACAGAGGCATGGTAGAGAAGACAAAATTGCAGTAGCCTCTCCGTTAACCAGCACGCATGGGGATTGGTAGACGCCAGGTAAATGTAAGTGGACTCTCGCTTAGCCAGAACTCAAGCAACCGACACACTCCAGCAACTGGCAAAATTCCAAGAAAGCAGCAAAAAAAAAGTTGCCAGTTGCTTGAGTGCCAGTGAGTGGAGAGTCCACTGTATTCCAATGCACCTTCTCCTGCTCATCTGGTCCCTTTACACCACAGGAGACTCACGGGGACAGGAGGAAAACCATCTTCTCCCTCTCCTTTCCTTGGAGTGTAGTTTTTTGAGATCTTATTCAATATTCTTTCTGTAACCCTAAAGAAATACTCTTGAGATAGGGCCAGTTTCTGGCAGGGTTGGGGCTCAGAATCCTTCAAGCACTGGGTCAGAGAGAGGAGTAAATTCTTCCCTGACCTGAGACCGAAAATGCCTCCTGTCTGTTCTGGTTCTCAGGAAAAGATCTCAGGTCTGGAAAGTTCATCAGCTTCCCTTCGCTTCTTGATGGAAAGCTTTGTGGTCTGAGTCTATCTCCACTAGGAGGGCTGCTGCTGATCTCGGCTTCCTCCCGCAGGCTCTCCACTCAAAACCCATCTGTGGAGGCTGGTGAGAATCTCAGGCCCGCCCCTAAGTTTGGGTGGTAACTCAGTGGCTAGAACTACCTCTATTTTCAAAGTTGGGGATTTTATAGTTCCAGAGGTTACTGAGTTAACTGCTTCTGAAAATAAATGTCCTTGACAGTAAATAAATGTCCTGCGTTTCTTGGATGACTGTGCTATATTGGCCCTGCGTCTTGCTACAATAGTCTCGCTCCATCTTTTGCACATGGATAACATCTTACCTTCCGCTCTTGGTCAAGGGAATAGAGGGTGGAGTATACGAGTGGAGGGAGGAGCTTGCCTTAGGCCTGCATTCGAACCTCAGCCACTCATTCTTGAATTTTCACAACTTCTTGTTTTGCTTTTTGGTTTTTTGTTTGTTTGTTTGTTTGTTTTGGTTCTGCCATACTTCCATCTCTAATTCTCTTAAAATTGAGTTTTGATGATTAATTGGGACAGGAAAAGAAAGACAGAAACAAGCACATGATTCCCAACCTATAGGTTCATAAAGGTAATTAAAAAGTCCATGAACTATTTTTGTTTGTACAAACATGTGAAATTATATATTTATTTAGACAAGGGTACTGTAAGTTAAGTAAAATGTTTTGAATCTTTCCTGGAATTAAATCAGTCCAATTTGGCAATTCTGTTTATCTAAAGCTGATCAGAAGCTGTCATTGGCTTTGATGCTCCTGTTATTTCTTTTTCCACACTATATCTGCTAACATATCCTATTTACTTCTTTATGGTGTTTATTGTATTTTGTTAGTCTCTCCTTACTAGAATGTGAACTCCATGAGGGTGGATTACATTTCATATTTTGTTCACTGTTACAACCTAAGTATCTAGCTCAGTGCGGGAAGTACATTATTTATTGTATAAGACAAGTGAATAAATGTGAATTTACAAAAAGTTTCAGTTGCTCAAGTAAATAACTTTGTTATAGAGTCCCCACTCTTTTCTGTAACTGTTCTGGGCACGGAATGATACACAGAATATCAGTTCTTCAAATCTACCTACTTACCTCCAGATTAACTATTCTGGGTGACACTATCCAGGGAAGCCATTAATGAAGGCAGAATAATATTAGGGCAGGAGCACAGGCTGGATGAACACCTGGGTAGTGATCAGGTAAGGTGCATATATGTCCTGAAACTTAGTTTCTGCATCTCTAATGAATCATAATCATACCACTTCACTGGGTCTTTGAGAGACTCAAGTAATACAAGCAACAAGCACCTAGCTTGTTGTTTGTCACATAATAAGCCTTCAACAAATGTTAATCCCTCTTTTCTTACTTTAATAGGCAATAAAACCAAGGGGAGAAAAAGCTATAAAATAACGCATTTTGGCAGTCACAGCTCCTAGGGGATAAATATTAATTCTTTTGGAATTCTTGACAGCTTCTTACTTCTGAGTATTTAAAGAAAATATATCATCAACAAAAATCGCTCTTCTGGCCATTAACATATCTTACTGGGGCAACTAAAAATATCACTTGATTATTGAATTACTATAGCCATTTTTTTATATGTGTGTATGGTTCCCCTTGCTTCAAATAGATTATAAGAGCTACCTGTGTCTCCCATAGTGCCTTATAATAGACTTTGGTGTAGAAATTTTCAATATGTTTTGTTCTTAGGTTGTTCAATGAAGACTTCACCATTGTGTTAAATGTTCCATGCTGTGCTTTAGAAGAAGCTCTCTTTCATCCCTAGCCATCAACTCATTAGCCTTAGAGCTGCTACCCCATCTCCAACGCACCATGGGAATGCCCGGATGCAGTTTGCATGTGAAGACAGAGGACCCTTGCTGTTCTGAGCCCCTGGAATGCCTGCACCTCTGGATATACTGTTGCCGTATTTCTGAGGAAGCTCATTGGGAGCTGGTGCCAAAGGACTGTCAGTGTGTCTGGGCATCCTCCCAAATCTTAAACACAACTAGAAAAACATTAGTCTCTTCTGGGAATACAACTGACTAGATGGCATTAAGCAAACTGCTTGAGAGTTGATGATGAAACGAGACTTCAAGTTTCCAGTTCAGGCACAAAAAAGAGAACTTAGGAAGATAACAACCTAGATACTAACCCAGTTTTTCTTGTGTTGTCTGAGCCCTGTTTTCCAAAGAATCATTCAGAGACCTTTAAAATACAGAATCATAGGTTTAGCTATAGACTTTCTGAATCCAATTTTCTGTATTTAAACTACACATAAACATCAACAACAAGAACAACAAAAACCACCAAGAAGATTTTGGGGCAGCCCATCCCATGCATTCACAATAAAAACCATGACTTGTTCTCCACTTATGGTTGGCCAAAGATGTGAATGCACCAGAGAGTTCTGGATGGTTGTTTCCTCCAGATATACCTTGTACCCTTAATTAGATGGAAAACTGCGTGCCTCTGCACATCCTTGTTCCTCTTTGTAGACTGCTTTTCCACTCTCCGGCTGGTGAATGCTCCAGATAAAGTTTATCTCATTTATAAACCCTCATTTATTATCACAGGGCTCCACTCATCTCTCTTCGCGTCTGTGAATGAAATCTTTTCCAGCTGCCCTGGAGAGAACAAATGGCTCCCTCCACCACACTTTGATTTGTATTGTGCTCCATTTCTGCACTTACCAAAATGTTTGAAATTGCGGTATGCCTGTGTCTTTCCTTACTGAACAGTCAGCTCTTCAACGGAAAGGATAACATCATCTTCATTCTTATGACTCCTCCGGGGTCTGGCCCAGTAGTTAGTTAGTCTTAATACTTACTCTAAATGGATGGATTGATGAAGGAATTAATTCTTGGGTGAATGTTTCATTAATTATAATAATAATTACTTTCCCCAGGAGGAAAGGGCTCCAAGAAAAGCACCGGACTATTATTCATACTGTGGCTTTCTCCCTGCTGCTGGTGTCTTCGCCCTCCCCACATACAAGCAGAACACCACACTGCAGGCAGGGAAGAATAGCAGGGTTGCTAGAATTTACGCCAATCCAAAATCAGAAAATTTGCCCTCTGTCTGTGAGCTAGAGCTGGTTACCTGGGGAACCAGATTTATCTCTGTGTTCTCAATACAGTACATCTCAATGAGGGCACTTTTAATAACCGATTGATGTGTAATTGCCTGTATAAATTATGTATCTCTTGTCCAGCTCCAGCTCTGGCGAACTACATGAATTATGGAGAAAAACCTTGGAGGATTATTACGTGGTTGGTCGGATGCGGCTGCAGGGCCCTTCAGAGAGTTTTAAAGGGAACCCAGTTAACTTATCTTTGGCTTTCAGGTAGTCATTGAATAGAAGAAGATGGGAAAGAAAATTCAATCACTGGGATATGAAAACTCACATAACAGGCAGAGAAACAGAAATACAGAATTACAGTAGAGTCTCTGTAAATCAGAACTCAAGCAACTTGCACTCTAAAGCAATCAGAAAAATCCAAGCAACTGGCCATGAGATTTTGCTGGTTGCTTGAGAGTGCCAGTTGCTAGAGTTCTGGTTATCCACCAATCCTTATGGGTGCTGGTTAACTGAGAGTCTACAGTATTGAAATTTCAGCCCTAGAAAGATCTCAGCGGTCATGATGTCCAAATTCCCAACTTTATGGTTTAATCACCTGCATAGGACATGCTAAGAGGGGGTTGGCTTCTGCTTGAATATCTTCAGTGGTGTGACGTGGATGTGTAGTGGAAAAAAGTCTTTGTAGTTAGACAAACCCGAGATCAATTACTGAGTGATTTAGTCAAGAGACGTAAGTCTCCCTGGGCTTCAGTTTCTCTGAAATGGGAATGATAATGTTTGTCTCAGTGGATTTTCATGATACAAAATATAAAAGTATCCAATGAGAACAATATTTTAAATATATTAAATTTATAATAACCTCATTCTCGTTAGCTTCCCTGTCACAAGTCATGTTATTCTACCATTAGGATCCTTGAGAATGAAGAAGTGAAAGCCACTTCTTGAGGAAGTCATGGAGTGGCTTCCCCTGTATGTTGTAGGAGAAGTCACTCTCAAGGAAAGGGAAAAGTGGAAGCCCCTCCACTTCCAAGGGAACATATGGAAGGCACAAGGGGCAGGTATGTGGGAAACACGGGGTTTGATACTTGTGTCTCTTCTTTAGGGACAATCCTGGAGGAGTGGACTCAGGAGGCTTAATGGTAGAAGAGTGAGAGAGTAAATGCTCTTTTCTTACTTAGTCTAAAAGGAGGCCACTGCACAGGGTCACTTAATGCTGACCGTTGCATCAGTAGAGGGAAAAATGGAAGTGGAGCACAGTGAAACAGAAAGAGGACGTGAGTTAGCCATTCCGCCATCTTGACCGGAACTCTAATGTGTGTCTGACCATCCTCGTTTCTCAGCACAGACTTGTGAGACCACTGACAAGGCCTTCCGTCCTGTCCTTAATCGCAAAGCAGTCTTTGTTTTCTTGTGGGAAACAAAGAACTAATATAGGAAGAACTAATATAGAAGCATTCCAGTGACTTTGCTTTGACTCAGTGCTTAGGAATCCAGTAAGGAGAGCTATCTGTCCATTTCCAGTGGCCCCAAGTGGACGCACTCCAGCCAAGACCCAACTGTGGTTGCTTGAGAGCCTCTTAATTTTCTGCATGGGGTAGAGCAGTCCAGCTCCTCCAGATATGCAAATTAACCCCCATACGCACTACCACCTCCCCAGGAATGAGCACCTTTGTGAGATATCTTCCTTTGTTTGAAACAATTTTGAAATAATTTTCTTGCTTACTTCCAATCCTTTTAAAGAAAGCTTCCAATGTAGGACTCAAGGAATTACAATAGGGGATCTTTTATTCTGCCATATTTTGTTATATTGATAATATAATTATATACCTAGTTAAGTTGAAAGCAAATGAATTCAGTCTCATCTTAGCTGCAGTTATTCTAACTCTCACATGTCCATGCTTTATCCTAATTATCAAGAATTCTAACGTGAATAAATGGAGATTCTCTGGGCTCTCCTCCTCTGTCATCTTTCAGGTTTAAACTGCCTTTCTTCTTGAATGGCTCTAAAAGGTGGACCATCATCTGAGAAATTCCCTTTCAGCAGAGAAGTCTTTTCTAAGACTGTTTTTATTTTCTTAGTAACTTGCTAAGTCCTTGGCTCTTAACCATAGTGTCCCAGATACAATGAGGGTCGCCTGGAATTTTAAAGTGAGTTGGGGTACACTTGTGAGAGGTGCATCAGTGCCTTGGGAGGATCTTTATACAACTGAAGTCAGACCAGAGTGTATAAGGAGCTGATAAATCACTTAGGTTGATAATAGAGCTAGCTAATCAGAGACTTCAGGGCCCTGTCTTCTGGAATTAATTACATTCTGTGTCATTTCCTGGCACCTGATGTCTTTAAGGAATTAGAGTTGAAATCCAGTAAGACCAGAGAGTCTATACTTTGGTTTGTTGGCTTCCCCTCCATCTTCCCTGATACCTTCTGAATTGATAATTATTAACACTAACAGCTTCTGTTAATTGAACGTTTATTATTTGTAGGAATTTTGCATATATTATCCCTAATTCTCATGGAAATTCTTTAAAGTGGATGTTATTGTCCCTTTTTGTTAAAAGAGAAACAAATAAACAAACAAAAACCCCAGACAAATTTATACAAATGTCCTATGGTTTTACAATATATCTAAGAAGCCACAGAGTTAAAATTCAAACCTAGAAACCCTGCCTGTCTCCTTTCTCAAGTTGGCCTGCAGATATCTCCATAGGATATCCCAAGAGAGATGCAAAGCCTCCTGAGCTCTCAGAGAGGTTCCCGGGCTCCTGAATTGTACATCTGTGGGCAGAGGGTAGAACAGAGAGATGGAGGGTGCAAGCTATTTTCAGAAAAGGCTCCTGCTCCAGATGGTGATGGCTCATCTCCATACAAACTGCAGGGACTCAGGTAGCATCTTCCACAAGCAGCTGAGCCAAGGCATAGCCACTCCCTACAGCAGGCTTCCGAAGAATACAGAGGGCAACCTGTCCTTAAGGAGTAGGCTGAAGAGCTGTACCTTTTCAAATGGGACAGAAAAGAATGGTGCTGTCCCATTTCAAATGGTATGTATGGTCACCCTCCCGACACCTTAAATTTAACCCAGTGAGACTAAGGTGACCATAGGTACCATTTGAAACAGAACAGTACTGTTGTTTTCTGTCCTGTTTCATATGGGATGTCTGGTCAACCTATTAAGATGGGAAGGGTAAACATTTCAGAGCTGAGTTGGCAAACTTTCTGTAAAAGGCCAGATAGTAAATATTTTAGGCTTTGTGGGTCACATGGTGTCTCTCTTAACTGCTCACATCTACTGTTTTAAAGAAAGCAAATATAGACAATATGTAAACAAATGGGTGTGACCATTACAATAAAACCTTTTCTATAGATACTGAAATTTGAATTTCATATAATTTTCATGTAACAACATATTATTATTATGATTTTTTTCCCCAGACATTTTATTTTTATTTTTATCCTTTTTTTATCTTTACTTTTTTTTTTATTGGGGTGACATCTATTAGCAAGGATTACATAGGTTTCAGGCATACAATTCTACAGTGCGTTGTCAACTTGATGTATATAAAATCCATTGTTAGTTCACAGTCATTTTTAGCAGGTGGTGAGCCAATTTGGACTGCAGGCTGTAGTATACTGACCCCTGTTTTAGAGATTCATATTATTTTTAAGTTAAAATTTATAATAACAGCTAATAATTTCTGAGTGGCTGTTATATACCAGGGACTGTGCTGTGCACTTTATTTTTCTGACTAGGATCTTTAATGTTTTTTAATTATAAACTAATTTTATATAAAAGTGTATATATATATATATATATATATATATATATGCGCTACAACTAATAATATTAAAGTGAAAAATGTGTAACCGATACCAGCTTAAAAATATAATATATGCATGCAATGCTATAAATTTCCTTCTAAGTACTAGCTTCACTGTATCCCACAAATGTTGATAAATTGTGTTTTTTTTTTTTAGTTCAAAATATTTTTAAATTTCTCTTGAGATTTCTTCTTTGACCAATATGTTATTTAAAAGTGGTGAACTTAAATTCTTATTTCTCTTAGTTGTATACTTAAAAGTGAAATATCTGGGTCATATGGTAACTCGATGCTTAATTTTTTGAAAAGCTGCTAAACCAGTTTCCAAATGCAATGTATGAAGAATCTAAGTTCTTTAAATCCTTACAAACAGTTGTTTTTGCTTGCCTTTTAAGTAACAGCCAACTTGGTGGGTGTGAAGTTTCCCCTTATGGAGGTTCTAATTGGCATTTTCCTAATGGCTAGTGATTTTGAATATTATTTCATGTGCTTCCCGACCATTTGTATATTTTCTTTGGAGAAATACCTATGTAAATCATTTGTGTATTTTAAAATTGAGTCTTTTTTATTGTTGAGTTGTAAGAATTCTTCACATATTTGCCATATGAAACTACAGAAATCAATTTGCTGATTATTGATCTATTTGAATACCGATTACTTTTTCTAAAAGTGTAATAACCTTGTTCTTCTGGAATAAAAAAAACCAAAACAAAACAACTTGTTTTTTCCTGGGATATGTATATACAGTTGACCCTTCAACAATACATGTTTGAATTGACTGGGTCCACTTGTATGTCGATTTTTTCCAATAAATATACCATCAGACCTCTGTATCCTTGGGTTTTGCCTCTATGGACTCAACCAATCACTAATTAAAAACAGTATTTTCAGTCTGCTATTGGGAATCTGCTATGTGAAGGGCTGACTCTAGGCATTACCCTAGGCCATCTAATATAATGGATGTGAGCATTCTCAGATTTGGGGTTCAGAAGGTGATCCTGGAACCAACCTCTGCAGATGCTGAGAAATGGCTGCAGTTAAGTTATACGCAGATTGTCAACTGTGTATGGGGTTGGCATTCCTAACACTCACGTTGTTGAAATGTCAACTGCAGAGAGAGCAAGTTCATATTATTGCAGAACTTGGTTTGGTATTTATTTCATTAGAACTTTTCATCTCTATTTCTGAGTAACATTGACCTTTTATTTTTTTTTTTAAACTGCCCTTATTGTGTTTATGTATCACAGTAATACTAGCCTCCTTGTACAAAACTGTATTGTGTTTTTCTACACTTTGGGCTGTTGTACATTTTATCTAAAGTTGGAGCTTTTTGTATTTACACATTGACTAGAACTCACTGATAAAGCTCTTTTAGTTGAGAAGTTTTTCGCAATTAAAATTTTAGTAGTGATTAATTTTCTATTATGTTGATAGAACTATTTAGATTTACTTTTTTTTCTTGAATCACTTTAATGAACTATTCTTTTTTTCTAGGAAATTTTGTCTCAGTCTTCAAGTATATTGACATGAATGTTTACAATACTTTATTTAATGACAGAAACATATAGAGGACACCCTTTTATTTTGATCTCTGACATTGTTTGCAATTGTTCTATTTATGTTGAAAAATCATGCAGAAGTTTGTCAAATTTTATTAGTTCATTTTTCAAATAAACAACTTGTGGCCTTTATGTCTTACTAACTTCTGCCCTTATCTTTATTAGTTTTTCCCTCTTAGATGATTAATTGGTTTTTTTTTCCTATCTTTTTAATATAAATCAGCTGATCACAAGATGATGAGCGATGTTAGGCAGTGACCCAGCTTTTGCAAGTAATCTGTCTGTCTATTTTTTTTTTGACACTAATATTGATTATCATCTTGTAATCATTTCCTTTGTGACTCTATCTTCCAAACATCTAGCAAAATGTCACATATTTTGTAAACTTTTATCTCTAAATTTTTTTATAATTTATATTTCCATTTATTACTTTTAAATTTATAATTTTATGATATACATACAGGAATAATAAGTACACATCTCAATGCATTTTTGCAACATGGCCACACCTAAGTGTGCAGGACATATCTAGGGAAATATATTACCATTATCCTTAATGGCCTTTTATTCTCTTGCAGTCCCCCTCCTAAAAAAATAAAAAGCAACTCTCTTAACTTCTAACAACATTATTTTTTATTTTAAATAGGTTTTAAGGTTTATAGATTCTTTTCTTTTATTTTATTTTTTTAATTCATTTTTATTGTTAGACTTATTGGGTTTATAGATTCTAATACTCTATTTAACCTGCACATTTTTAATATTTATTTAATATTTATCTATTTTCTTATATAAATTAGTTACTTGCAAATCTTTTCTCCTAACTTCAATATCTGGCTATCTTGTGAACTTCTTTCTATTTTACCTTTCTCTCTCTCTCTCACACACACATATGTCAATTATTTGTCCTATCTACTCATATGCCTAGTAATTTCATGTTAAATGTTGGATATTGTGTTTTTAAAAGAATTATTGGGGCTCCAGAAGATATTTTCATGGAGAGATCGTTTTCCCTTTCTTTTGTTGGGCATATCAAGGGGCATATGATCACCTTAATTTAATCAGGGATTAAGCTCAGACAAGGATGGTTCACAGCTTTAGTAATACTCAGTCTGCTTCTGATTTGGCTCTGTTTCTAAGTTCTCCAGAGCTTTGAATTGCAAGCTTGGCTAGTCTTTGTGTTCCCCACTTTAGATAAAGGAAAATTTTTACCATTGATAAGTTACTTACAAAGAATTATTCCTTACTTATATCTTTGTCCCAGGTTCTAAGGGATTAGGTCCAAGTCGTAGAATCTGAAATATTTTCTCCCCTCCTCACCCCAGGTCATATGAATTTACACTTCCTTTTATTAGTTTTTCTGAAAGTTACAGTGACATTTCAATTTCCATTTAAAGTAGTACAATTATTACTTTTTATGCAAAGGGATGAATGTCAACTAGAAATGCTTATAAGCATCAACAAAACTGAGTCGCAGCTTTTTGTGACTTTATTAGACTGATAAGTACTGCTATCTTGCCAGTGCATTGCAATTGCTTATGTTCTAGCATCTAATAGGCAGTCAAGAAGTTACAGGCATATCTAATTCTATTGTGCTTCACTTTATTGCACTTCATACACAGTGCATTTTTTTTGAACAAATTGAAGGTTTGTGGTAACTCTACGTGGAACAAATTTACAGGCACCATTTTTCCAATAGCATTTGCTCACTTCATGTCTCTGTGTCACATTTCGGTAATACTTGCAATATTTCAAAGTTTTTAATTACTATTATATTTTTTATGGTGATTTTTGATCAGTGATCTTTGATGTTACTATTGTAATTGTTTTGGGATGGCACAAACCACACCCATCAAAGATAATGAATTTAATTAATAAATGTTCTTGTTCTGACTGCTCCACTCACCTACCAGTTCCCCATCTCTCTTCCTCTCCTTGGGCCTCCCTATTTCGTGAGACACAATTTTTTTTTTTTTTTTTGGTGGTTCCCTGAGTGAGGATCGAACCCAGGCCGCGGTAGTGAGAGTGCCGAAGTCTAGCCACTACACCACCAGGGAACACCCACTGAGACACAATATTAAAATTAGGCCAATTAATAACCCTAGAATGGTCTCTAAGTGTTCAAAAGAAAAGAGGAGTTGCATATTAATTTTTAAATGAAAAGCTAGATTAAATTTAGTGAAGATGGCATGTTGAAAAACCTAACTAGGCTGAAGACTAGGCCCCTTGTGCCAAACAGCCAAGTTATGAATGCAAAGAAAGAGTTCTCAAAAGAAATTAAAAGTTCTACTTCAGTGAACACACAAATGATAAGAAAGCAAAATAGTCTTCTTGCTAATATGTAGAAAGTTTAGTTGTCTGGATAGATAAAACTAGCCACAACATTCCCTTAAGCTAAATCTTAATCCAGATCAAGATTTTAATTATCTTCAATTCTGGAAAGGCTGAGAGAGGAGAGGAAGCTAGAGAAGAAAAGTTTGAAGTGCTCAGAAGTTGGCTCACGAGGTTTAAGGAAAGAAGCTGTCTCCATAACATAATGTGTAAGTGAACCAGCAAGTGCTAAAGTAGGAGCTGTAGCAAGTTACCCAGAAGGTCTAGCTAAGACAATGAACAAAGGTGGCTACCCTAAACAACAGATTGTCAATGCAGATAAAACAGTTTTATATTGAAAGAAGATGACATTAAGGACTTTTATAGGTAGGGAGGAGAGGTCAATGCCTGACTTCATAGCTTCAAAGGATAGGCTGACTCTCTTACTAGGAGCTAATGCAGCTGGTGAGTTTAGGTTGAAGCCAGTGCTCATTTAACATTCCCAAAATCCTAGAGTCTTTATGAATTATGCTAAATCTACTCTGCTTGTGCTCTGCAAATGGAACAACACAGCCAGAATGAGAGCACTTCTGTTTACAACATGGTTGACTGAATATTTTAAGCCCACAGTAGAGATTTAGTGCTCAGAGAAAAAGACTTCTTTCAAAATATTACTGTTTATTGATAATGCACCTTGTCACACAAGAGATCTGATTGAGATGTACAGTAAAATGCATGTTGTTTTCATGTCTACTAACACAAAAATGAATAATTTCAATTTTCAAATCTTATTATTTAAGAAACACATTTCTTAAGGCTATATAGTTGCCATACATAGTGATTTCTCTGATGGATCCGGGCAATGTAAATTAAAAACCTTCCAGAAAAGATTCACCATTCTAGATGTCATGAAAAACATTTCTGAGCCATAGGAAGAGGTCAAAATATCAACATTAACAGGAGTTTGGAGAAAGTTGGTTCATACCTGCATAGATTACTTTGAAGGGATCAAGACTTCAGTGGAAGAAATAACTGTGGATGTGGTATAAATATCAAGAAAACTAGAATTAGAAGTGGAGCCTGAGGATATGACCACAATCTCATGATAATACTTTAATGGAAGAGGAGTTGCTTTTTATGGATGAACAAGAAAAGTGGTTTCCTGAGTTGGAATCTACTCATGATGAAGAATCTATAAAAATTATTGAAAAGACAACAAAGTCTTTAGAATATTGCATAGTCTTAGTTGATGAAGCAGGGTTTCATCAGGGTTTGAAAGGGTTTGAGAGGCAGGGTTTGAGAGGCTTGACTCCAATTTTTACAGAAGTTCTACAGTGGATAAAATGCTATCAGAAAGAATTATATGCTACAAAGAAATCTTTTGTGGAAGGAAGAGTCAATCAGTGCAGAAACTTTCACTGCACTGCACTTAAAATAAGGAACTGTTGTCTTATTTTAAGAAATTTCCACAACCTGTTCTTTCCCACTTTTCAGCAACCACCACCTTGATCAGTCAGCAGTCATCAACATCAAGGCGGGATCTTCCACCAGCAAAAAGATCATGACTCACTGAAGGCTCAGATGATGGTTAGCCTCTTTTAGCAATAAAAAATTTTTAAATTAAGGTATATGACTTTTTCAGACATAAGGTATTGCACACTTAATAGACTAAAGTATTGTGTAAACATAACTTTTATATGCACTGGGAAACCAAATGATTCCTGTGACTTGCTTTATTGCAATATTTATTGCAGTGGTCTGGATAAACCCTCAATATTTCTGACGTATTCCTATATTCCAAATATGATCCTCGAAGGATGAAATCACGTGTGTATTTATGATTTCTGGCTCCAGCAATACCAATATTTTGTTCTCTAAATTAGCTTAAGGTTTCAGAATGATGGAAGAATGTCCCTCAAAATGGCTCTTCATTACCGTGGCCACATCAAGTAAACCAAGCATATGAAACCTCCATCAACTGCTCCTGCAATTGCTGGGCAAAAAGGCAATGATGCAGTGAGCTATTGGCTAAACTTGAGGCAGCACATCAGTTCTGAGATTGTGAGTTGCCATAGTTACCTTGACTGGTCTAATCATCCCACATGGGAGGTGAGATTAAAATATCCAAAGAATAAAAGAATCTGGGGGGGAAAACCATCTCTGTTTTCTTTTTCTTTTTTCTTTTCTTTTTTTTTTCTTTTTTTTTTTTTGCTGAGAAATTTCCTAATATCTTTTTGAATCAAAATCCAGGTTCATTTTTCTTGTTGTAAAAGCTGAATGGGTGTGCTATTTTATCAGTTTATTATGGCAGAATGGTAAATTGTATGTTTGTATATTTATTTGTGTTTGTATGTGAGGGTGTGTTAAGCTTTTGAAATGGGTTCTACAAAACATATATGTGTTTTGAAACACACACACACACACACACACACACACACACACACACACACAGTGCCAAAAATATGTATACACATTTTAAGAAAGAAAAAAAACTGTATGAAAATTGTAATACTCAATATATATTGATAACAAAGGATGAATACAAGTCACACTTGACTTTTGTAATTACAAGAAGTGCTCAAAGTGGTTACCATCAGTATCTATCTCACACATAGATAACGTCTCCTAAAATGTATATCTATTTTTTGACATTTCTGGTATATGCCAAGGCTGGGATAAACCCTTATTCCTCAACCACTGAGGTGCACAGAAAGATGATTGTGGTTATTATTCATTTAAGAAAATAGATTTCTGAGAAAACACAATGCAATAACAAAGAAGTCCGAAACTTTTCACTGAGTTTTCAAGTTTTATTGACAGCCTCCTCACCAAATGCATTTGTGCAAGCGTGGGTGTGCACACACACACATATGCATATGTGCATGCTCACATGGGCACACTTCCCTAATCTCTGATACTTTCCATCTGTCAGGGAGAATGAATCTTTCCAATCATTTTTAAAACCGTTCTGTTTTTGCGAAGCTTTGAGCTTGTACCCAGTGGAAGCTTGGCAGGAAGCATACGCTTCGTACTCAAGTTCCTGAACATGACAGCTGTGCTTCTCTCACACAACTTGGGGAAATGTTCCCAGTCTTAATCAACTGGCACAGGCGGCAGAGGGACTAAATACAGCTTGTGTCACAGAGCATCCATAACTGTGTCGATTTCTCTCTTCTTCTAGATCCTTTGCCCTGTATCTTCATTTTTATTTTTATTTATTTTAATCAGCCCCTATTTTTTACAGTCAGTGCCACTTTTCTATGTGAGACTGTGCCTAGTTCTTACAAATGATACTTCAATGTCTTGTCTCCATGGCTATGTAGAAACTCAGCAAATTAAGAAAAATTAGTGCCCAGTCCCCCTCCGCCCCCCATATATTCATTATTAAAACTTGGAGGTTAAAAAATTCTTGCTTTCTTTCTGGAGTATCTTACAAATTCTGTGCAAGGTTCACACAAAATGTATCCTATAAACAATAATAAAAATAATTGCAGCTGAATTATAATGATTATTTTTTACTAAATGCCAGGTATTTTATCCTTACCATTAAGTTAAATTATTAAATTAAGTTATTTAGTGAGAATTATTGTCTCTACACATTAGAAAACTGAGGCTTCCCAGAGGTTAAGTGACTAGCTTTGGTCACACATTTAATAAATATCTGCTTTACAATAATAGGCTACTTTTAGGTCTAGTGTGAGGACTTGTATCACACTATATGAAGATACTTTTCTAATCAAATAGTGCTATCCTTACATATGTAGCTTGGCCACCCAATAGACCAAAATAGTATTGACAATATTTGATCTTTTTTCAAACTATAAAACTTATCCACCCTTCTCACCTTATGTGGAATAAGACTTGCAAACAGACACAGGCATCTTCCTCTTACTGATGACTACCTCTGTATTTTCTGAAAAACTTTCAATATTTCTTGAATGATTGTTTCTTCGTTTATAAAATTGTGATTAAAATATCTGCTTTACATGGTTTCCCTAAAGCTTAAATGAGATAACATATGTGAAAATGTTATTTTCATTTTTAAACATACAGCACACACATATACATATTTAATATGCATAAATATACATTTACACACACAAATATATATTTGAGGAGAGGTTGACTCTATTCAAAGCTCCATACTGTTTTCACAGATAGCAGATATGTCCAAGAGAATTTGGAAATTCCCTGTACTTGCTAATAATATCAGCTGATGACGTTGTCTTCCAGTTGGAGAAACCTTGGTGGCTTAGAAAAATTATGGTTCAGTACAATGTTTAACATACATTGTGAGAGAGTGGTCATTATCCAATCATCATTATTCACTTTGTCATCAATTAATTACTTGTCAACGTCAAAAGTTTCTTGAGGAACTTCGGAATGTAAAGAAATAGATAAGAAAGCTACTGTAAACAGCAAAGATTAACTTGGGAATGTCTTGTGTCCTTTAGATACTTAAGCCCTCCCCTCTGTTTTAAGACGCTTTGGTTGTTATGTGGTTGCTCATCCCGCATGTAAGTAGCTTGTATATCCTATGTAGCTTGCTGTTACTGTAAACATTTGGCTTGGGCTATTAAGGATCCTATGTACCTCTTCTTTTTCCATCTTACTTTTGTTTGGTGATGGTGCTTTTGATCATCATTTAGAATCTATTACAGAATTTTTTTTTTTTGGTGGTGTTGAGGGTATTTCCCTGGCTGGGAATCGAACCCAGGCTGTAGCATTGAAAGTGCCGAAGCCTAGCCACTACACGACCAGGGAAATCCCTACAGGATTCTTAATTATAAGACAGGGGTCTGGAATGAAAGACACTCTTGTTACTATTTATTTGCAAATATTATCCAAGACTATTCTTATTTCTTTATCAAATAAACAAACCAACCCCAAGATAACATCATATTTTAAAATTAGAATGTTTTGCTTCTATATTCTCCTGTTGAGTATTTATGATTTGTGTAATTTAAATATGTGTCTGATCTATGGGTAATGGTCATCAAGTGGAGGCCCCAAACCACAGCATTAGTGAAATGATATCCGGAAAACTCTGGCTACATCAATATTTGTTGTGCAACGTGACAAGATGCTAAGAGCCAACAGGGTGATAATAGATTGAGAGATTTGAGGATAAACATCTCAAAGTTTGAAATGGAACTTTTCATGTTTCTTGATTATATTCTCCTTACATCATTATGTGATGAGATTATGATGATGTTGAAAGGAGATATAAACTAACAGGAAATTGTGAAATGTGATTGTGGGAATAGTTCCTCTAATATTACATGTCATGTTCAGAAAACTTCTTTGGAGTTGAGTTGAAGAAATATATTGACCTAACTCCCTGGCATCCAGTAAGGCAATATAAAAATATAGTAATACTATAATAATAATAATACTAAGCAGTTTATTTAAGACAGATTGATCTTTTTCTCATTCCCCAAGGAAGAAAAGGGGCCCCTGGTGAGGTGACTGCTTACACAGAGGGTTCTGCAGTTGTACCTGGGCTTCCCTCTCAGGCACTGTGGTCTGCATTCTGAGGTTTGCCTTCAGCTTGGGAGCCAGACACATTCCTTGATTCTGCCCCACATTGCCTTTGGTCTTGGCCAGACTGATCTGGTGGTGCAGAGATGTTACCCTCAGGGAGTCAAGTGGTGATCACAAATAGTGAAGTAAATAAATGGAGCAACCTAGCACACGTCACCTTTTGAGTTTAAGCTGTTCTCCCTTGGCCTTATCTGCCAAATGAAACAGAGGTCCTAGCTTTTCAACATTAATTAAATATTTATTGAGGAGGTGGGGGATGGGTGAAAAAAATGAAGGGGAAGAAGAGGTACAAAGTTTCAGTTATAAAATAACTAAGTCATGAGGATAATGTACAGCACAGTCAATAATGTCACAATAACTTTGTGGAGTGACAGATGGTTGCCAGATTTATTGTGATCTATTGTGATGATCACATTGTAAGGTATATAAATATAGAATCACTATGTTGTGCATCTAAAACTAATGTAATATTGTATGTCAACTATACTTCAATTAAAAAATAAGTATTTGTTGGGTATTTACTATGGGTCAGGCATTTCACAGAGCACTTAGGTGGTAGGTAGAGGTAATGGACTACCATATATAATATACACAGATTGCTGATTTTGAGGCAAAATGGTGATGATTAAGGATAGATCTATTCCCTCTGGGGTTAATCTAGGAAATTGCTGTGCAAGATGAAAATGTTTGAGGTACATTACTCCAATACGCAATTATTCCAAATAACAATATCATTTTCCACTCTCAGTATGAGATGATTGTCACAAAATTATATACTTTTGTTTATTAAGCTATGGTCATTTACAGAGAAAAATAAATTTATATTTAATGAGATTAATTTTTAAAAATAATAATGCAATATAAAGTAGAAATGTTAGTTTAGCCCAATCCCTTAAAATCATGAAAACATCACAATTCAAAATTTCTTGAGTATGAGTTTAATACAAGCAAAAGTATGCCTGCATATACTCGATCATTTTCAAATTTCTTTACAATGCACAACATTTTCAGTCAGTTAAATCAAACTTGTGGATAGAAGAAATTCATGGGAGGGGAGAAGGTAAGATGAGTCTATCATTAAGTAAATGCCTATAGGGGTAGTAACTACAACTTAAATCTTGAATATAATCTTGACTGTACTATTTCCCTTTGCTGGGAATGTTAAAATGACTGGGCTCCTCCATTTGAGAAGACCACTGTGTCAGTAAGGAATCTTAGGCTGTCCTCCTATGTTTATTCAATGTAAGGGGGAAGAGGGGATAAAATTTCCAAATAGTTTCTGTATCTCCAAAGTTCATCAATATAAACTTAAACCAAAGTCTGATTTTTAACTCTTGGACATTCAGCATCCAGCCAAACTTTATTTTCAAATTGTTTAGAATCTTTAAGGTTTTTATGAACATGAATTTAGTTGAAAGGGTTAAAGTCTTGGGTTTAATGAGACCCTAGATAGTCACTAAGTTTGAAACTCCAGCCACTGCAGAAATTCTCTGCAACAAGAGACGGGTAGGAGAAATAGCATGTCCTCTGATAGAGATTTCTTTATGTCACATGGCACTCTGTTCCATTTTGGAAAATTCTACTTGTTAGGATGAATTCCCTACGTAGGTAGGGCTGTGTTCAGTTTCCTTATAATTTTCACCCGCTAGTCCGTTATTCTATCTTTTGGATCTCAGAGGCTATATATACTCTCTTTCACTATTGCAAATATTTGAAACAGTATAGGCCTGTTGTTTATGACACTAACATCTAGGTTATTGAAAAAAAAAGCATTTTATGCAACTAGTTCAAAATCTAGTGTATATTACATTTGCAATAAATAGTAGCTATTATTATTCCATATATTTCCTTTAAGATAGAAAAGGAAATGATACTCTGAAATGGAAAACTATCTTTGTTTCTGTAATAACCATGTCTTGTTTCCTGTATTCTGATGCTGTGACTTCTGAAGACTTGTTGACAGTAGAGTGTCTGCTCCACTCAGTGTTGGCCAATTTCTAGAGATTTCTGTGAGCAGGCCTTTCATATGCAAACCAACGAACCCAGAGCCAGCACCCCCCAAACATCTCTTTCATTGGTCTCACTTTTCAGGCTACTGTCCATCTCTTCTAATCACCCCAGGGTCCGATACCAGACATCTAGGGACAGCCTTTCTGTCCCAGTGCCCACTGAATCAACCAATCCTAAACCTTTAAACCTAATAATGCAATAGAAAGTAGAAAAGTTAGCTTAGTAATTTTCCTTAGAATTGACCTTGCCTTGCCTCTTCCTGCCTACAGAAAACACAAGAAAGACTCCTGCCCACTGTTGTCTCTCTCTCTCTGCCCCCTGGTTGACACCAGAGCTTCTGCATATGACCATTAGTGGCATGATGTGCCCCTTCTCTTGGAATCTGTGAATATAACAAATTGTCTTTTCAATGTCAGTCATCTATTGATCTGTTGGCCTTACTATACCTAAATAATAATAAAACCTATATGTTAAGATGTCATCTGGGGTACTTGTAGTCAGGTCTTAATTGTCTCCTGATTATAGACACTAAAGAAAGGAATTGCTGAGGAATCTTTTGTGAGGCCAAATCCTTTCAGTAAGTGTTCAAATTG
>PVJL010001289.1:178921-279224 GCA_004026885.1 Lyroderma lyra | reverse complement strand
TATGCGGCCCTCTGCTGTCGTTGGTCCCCATATCGTTACTGGGCCAGTTTTCCCAATGCCATTCACAGAACCACCTGTCATTCCCTGTTGATTTATGACGACACCTTTGTCACCTGTTAGGTTTCCATACACACCCACGTCTGTCTCAGTGCTCTTTATCGGTTTCCTTCGGTCTGCTCTGCTCTGCTCCTTTTGTGCCCCTGTCCTCACACCAGTCCCATACTGTTTGAACCGGCAGGGCCGCATTTGAAAGCCCCAGGGTTCCGTCCCCACGGCAGGTTCATCCTCTGAGCCCTGGAAAGGTCCCCTCTCCTTCATCCGTGCCTCTGTCATTATTTGCTTTGCGGTTCCGGTAGGACTCTGATCCTTTGGGCGCCCTCCAATTTTCCAGGTGCCCCGTCAGACGGCCAAGGACAAGCTGCCGTGAGTTTATGGCTAATGCTCCCTAATGAGAGCCCTTTGGACCAGGCTAATTGTTTTAAGAAGCCAGCTCTGCCATCCAACAGCCAGGCTCCTGTGTCATTTTTTGGGACGTCTATAAAGCATGACTGTAATGACCAGTGCCTTGAGGTAACAACCCCACTTTCATCGTCACAAATGTCCATGCCTGTCCCCCACGGACCTGACACGGGTGGTCCTGGGTGTCCCAGTGCTGTGGGTAATGAAGGTAATGGCACGTGTGTGGAGTCTGGATGCTGTCGGGTCCCTGGGGGCATCTGGTGTCACCTGTCTTCTTACAGATGACATATCCAGGTAGTAGGAAGTAGCTGCCTGGGCACTGGGGTATAACTCAGGCTTAGGAAGCTACGGCACTCCCCAACTGTGCGACCCCGTGCGACCTCAGAGGAACACTCGCTTCTTGTGTTACTTAGTCCCTCCTGAGGAAGTGTTCAGGCCCCGAAGCATTAGCTCCTTTTTGGAAATGAGGAGCCTGAGGTGCTGAGGGGACCTGTGATCGCCCAGGCCCCCATGGCTCATGAGTGATGGGCAGACTGGGGAAAGACCCCCGCATACTTGCCTGCACATCGTGACTGTCTGAGTCTGCTGCGGCCGCCGTGACAAAATGCCACAGGTTGGTGGCTTCGATGACAGAAATGTATCGTCCACAGTTCTGGAAGCCAGAAACTCCGGCTCAAGGGCCAAACGAGCCCCCTGTTCCTGACTGTCCTGACATCGCCCTCCCTCCGAGGCCACATGGAGAGGGAGAGAGCGGGGAGCCAGCGCGCACCCACCTTACAGGGACGCATCCTATCAGGTCAGGGCCCCACCCTACGACCTCATGTCGCTACATCACCTCTAAGATGCCACCTTCAAATGCAGTCACATGGGGGGTGAGGGTTTCCCATTTGAATTTGGGACGCGATTCTGTCCATAGCTCTGCTGTTACAAATGACCACAAATCTACTGTCCCACAATTCTGGAGCGTTGAGATCTAAAATCAAGGTTTCGACAGGACGGAGGTCCTTCTGGAGACTTCCGGTGGACTCCCTTTCTTGCCTGTCCAGTTTCTAGGGGCTGCCCGCGTCCCCCCGCTCATGTCCCTCCTTGCATCATTTCCACCTCTCGTTCCATCACCACGTCTCTGCTCCTGACCCTGACATCCTGCCTTCCTTGCTAAGGACCTTGTGATGACCTTGAGCACTAGGATAATCCAGGATAATACTCTTGTCACAAGATCCTTAACTTAATCACACCTGCAAAGCCCTTGAGTGACGTCATCGCTGGCCTCGTGCCGTTGGGTCACCTTCTTCCTTGTCACTGCAATGGCGATGTCTTCAGCCCTCCACGGTGCCATGGCCAGGTTTCGAGTGACCAGAGCAAAATAATAGCAAGGGGTTGAAAAAGGTTACTTTAGTTCAAAAAGGAATACATGCACAGAAATTTCTGGAAGGATACTCAGGCCACAGTGTATCCCCTGGGAAATACCACAAGTTCCCCTAGGAAGGAGAATTCAAGTCCCGGGGTAGGAGGGAGAGTTTCACCTCTATCCCACACCCTTTAGTTCTGTCTGAAGTGTGACACGTGCGTGTATTGTTTTTATTATTACAAACTCTCCTCTGAGACATTCACCGCTCCACGAGCTCTGATGCTCAGGTTTGCAATGAGGATTATTTGCCCCCAGAAGGTGTGCAGAAAAGCTGTGCTGCGTTTGCACATCTCACACAGCCCTGGGGAAGGTATGGAGTGCGCTGACTTAGGAGTCATCGTATCCGAATACATAAAGGCAAAAGGCTCATGTCCAAGTGCACCGACGGGCACAGCTAGAGGGGCCTCAGCTTCCTTCACTGACGCGGTGGCCGACGCCCCTCAAACGCGTGGAGGGGCCTGCAGCCGAACGAGAACGGGCGCGCCCCTTGCAAGAGGGTCACTGCTGCGGGCGGCGTGGCCGCCGCGCCCTTCCGGTGGTGGGGTCCTCGGTGTCAAGGCCCTCCGTCGGTCCCTAACCTTTTCCGCAGGAGTGGAACGAGCCTGCACTGGCCTTGACGTTGGCTCTGCCGGCACTCGCCCCACTGTCTTCTTACTCAGGGACGCCTGGCACGGGTGCATTTAAGGGTCCCAGGAGCCATGAATTCGGAAGCATTCCACGTCGACCCCCTAACCTGTGGCCCCGAGCCCGTGATGACCTCCACTCTGAGGTGCTTCTGACCTTGAGTGTTGGGCTCCAGGGGTCCCCTCTGTTTCATTCTGGGTCCGGCAGCCTGACCGCACCCCCTTTGCCAAGCTCGCCAGCTCCAGCTCGGGTCCTAACCCTGGAATTTGACGGGGTTCTCCCTCCAGTTTCAGATGCTGCCTCCTTGGAGCATCTGGGCTACCTGTGTGCCCCCAGCTCCAGCTAAGCTGGCCAAAAAAGCTTCAGTGGGAGTGAATCGGAATTTTCTGCGGCCGCTGCCCCTTGAACTCAGTTTGCGGCCCTGTGTTTAGAGGGTTGGCCAGTTGCTGATGGAACCGCTTTTATGACAGAACCCTGGAGCCTCAGGACACTGGGGAGCCAGGGGACAAGGGGAAAGGCCCTTCTCCTCACCTTCGTTTCGCATTTAGTTCCAGGCTCGGCGCATGAAGAGCTGTCAGCTTTGGCAACCTCTGGAGGCGGCAGCCTTGGCCTGGGTATGCACCATGATGAAAACCATCAGCTAAGGGAGCTGGGACCTCACTGGAGAGGCCAACAGGTGGGGGTCAGAGCAGAACAAGTTCCTGGGGAGCCCTTCCCTGAAGCCAGTACCTCAATTAAGAACCCCTGGAAACGTACTTCCCTGCATTTTTCCATTAAATCTGCTCAGCTCAACAGGACACAGACACCAGCTAAAACAGGGGAGCCCTGGGTATCCTAAGACAGTCCTGGCACTCCTTGACTTTCTTTACTTATTACGACCCTGATCTCATGCTGAACTCCTACACTCTTCGGGTCACTATCTCGATTTCGATGCTGTCCCTCAACATTTACACGTAGAACGTAAGTGCTTGGTCACCCCTCACTTAAATCTGGGTTTTCTCCAGCGTTGCCTTGAGCAAGAATCTCTTCCCTCCCTGTCCTCAGACACTCGATCGGTGCCCCAGGCACACAAGCATAACCCTCCCGTAAAATAGGCACCTGGAGGGTGGAGTGATGGGGGGCTTGACCCAGGCCCTGGCCACCGCCTCAGGTCCTGAAGCCATCAGAAGTCATGGAAAAGAAGTCCCCAATCCAAAACAATTCAGTCTTTTTCTCCTTCTCGAACAATGATTAAAATGATAAAGAACGTCTAACTTTAATTGGGTACATTCATCAGCATTTCTAAACTGTCGTGAACCGATCCCAACCCTATCGGGCAGAGGCACAGATTAATGTCTATCTCTTAATTTACAACAGTTAATCCTTTCTTGGGTCCAACGCTCCAAGGCCAAACCTGGCTTTGTCATTAAAACCAATTAATGACAAAAGAAAGTTAATGCTGGCTGAGTATGACTATTTCAGTTCATTTTTGCAAGCGCTCTCTTTGGCCATTTTTATCGGAGGTCGTTTCCCAGTGGCTTTCCATTTTGATGGTGACACTTACAGATAAGCCAGTGTCTGCCTTGCACCCAGAGCTGCTGCACACGTGTTTCCACAAGGTATTTATTCCCCACCGCCATTGTCATAACCCCTGTCACTGGCTTTCCGAAAGACAAAATAACCATGAACTTGGCCTGCATCACTTCCAGTCTGAAGGAAAGAATGTTCTTGTCATTAAAGGAGTGTGACATTTTCTTCCACCTGTCAATCACTGCTCAGTAGATTTCTATTAGAAACTTGATGTTCCTTAGCAACTCCCTAGCAACAAAAGCTCACCTGAAATTGTAGACAGTTTTCCAGAAATTATTTTCTGAAAGGACTCATTCCTTCCCAACATTTTCACCCTCAAGGAAATTATTTCTCATTATTTCTTTTCCTGATCACAGAAAAACAATACAAACTTGCTTTAGAAAATTCGAGCAATATCCGGAAACAGAAGTGAAAGCTCCTGGCTGACACCACGGTCCTCCATCAAGGAGAATCTCCCAACAAACATTATTAAACACGTTTGGCTTATCGTTGCTGTTGCTGAACAAAGTTTTAAGTTACTTTCACGGACAATAAGTAACGAAACGACTTGTAGGTGTCAAAAGTGCAAAATGACTTCCCTTTCTTTTTCAGACAGTTACTAGCGGGATGCCTGAATTCTAGGCTGTTTCGCTGTTCTTTTCTTTACTCCCCTAGACCATACACATTCTTTTCTTTACTCCCCTAGACCATACACGTTCCCTTTATCCTGAAGTTCGACTTTTCACCCACCAGCAATTTTGCTGAACGAGCTAGATGAGGAGACTGATGAGAGCATAGACTGTGTTTGAATTCGTCTGCTCAGTCCACTAAGCTGTGTTGCAGTGTGAGGCATAAAGACTGAAGTAAGTCAAGGTGAAGGACAAAGATGAAGTCCGTGCTCAGCAGCGATCGTGCCACCAAGGTGAGCTGGAATCTTTTGTCCCTGCAAATAACCACGCTGCTCCTGAAACCTGAATGAGGATCTAACCTGTGCAGTTATCGTTGGAAGGACAACCAAGCTGTCTCCAGCTCACGTGCGTCCTAAAAGAGCCCGGCGGTGCTCTCCTTCTGGCTGTGGGGAGCCACGCTGGCACAATTGCATGCTGACTGGCACCGGGGAATCTGTGTCACACGTGGGAGTCTGGCCTTGTCTGCAGAAAGGCCGAGCGTCTTAACTCCCGTTGTCCACATCTAGAATGTGTCAGTGTCATAAAATAACGTCGTTTATCCTGCATGGATAAGACGGAAATAATGCTCGAATTATCATTGACATCTCAAAAGAAGGAGCAAAACCTGCATTCTTATAGCTATTCACTTAAGCAGTATTATTAAGAACAAATTCTTGCATTAAATCTGTCACCCAGATGTGTGAGAATAACGTATTCATAAAACATGAAACTCGCAAAAAAACAAAAACGAGAAGACTGACTGTCGATCAAACCCTTTGCAGACCCGAAGACCCCACGATCGTCCGGGACGAGTAAACAGACGTGCTCCCGTGCCGAGTTCTCGCAAGGGTGCGACCCTCCCGCACGTCAGGGAACGTTTTGTCATCGGGAGCAGCTACAAGTTCCTCTTCAAATGTTTCCATTTACAATGTTTCATTAAAAAAACAACTTGCTTTGTGCGTTAGTTTTTCAGAGCGGCCGTCCCAAGTCAGCACACACTTCCAACGACAGGCGTTCCCTCCCACAGTGCTGGGTAGACGTCCAAGATCAAGGTGTCGGCAGGGCCCCGCCCCTCCTCGCCGCATCGCGGGCCTGGGAGCTGTCAGCAATCCCAGCATTCCTTGGCTTGTAGGGGAGTCGCCCCAATCTCTGTCTCGTTCTTCACGTGGCTTTCTCTCCCGAGTGTCTCTGTGTCCAAATTCCCCTCTTCTTACAGATACGACGGTCCTATTGGAGTTCGGGCCCACTCTAATCCAGTAGAACCCCATTTTAGCTTAATTACGTCTGCAAAAACCCCTATTTCCAATCACCAGGTCAGTGGATATTAATTTGGGGGAAACACTATTCAACCCCATGCAATTCGTAGCTGCTGAAAAGGGGGCGTTTGTTTTAGACGCCCACCTGAGCCGCACATTTCGGTAAGGCCGGGACCCGGCTCGGTCGGCTGGTTGCTGAATTTGGCTCGTTTCTCGCACACACGAGCACTGCCGTAGGGGACGTGCGCTCAGCTCGTCCTCCGAACACAGGCTTCCGGAAGAGAGGAGGACTGTCGTCCTGCGGCTCGTTCCCGTCACAGGTGACCCACCATCCCACGTGCCTGGGACTTCCCAGTTTTAGTACCGGGAGTCCCGGATCCCAAGAACCCCACACTGCAAGGCCAACTGGGGCCGCTGGTCACCCCTTGAGCCGACACGGCTGTGAGAACGTCGGCCGTTGCTGGGCGCGAGTGGCACGGCACTGTCCCCGCCGCGCGTACCTCTCCGGGAGCAGGCTTCTGCCCAACCACCTGGCCCAGGAGGCGGCTGGGCTCCCGGGAGGAGAATCGGCACATCGCCCACCCTCAGGAAGTCTGTATTACCCGGGCCAGTGCATGCCTGACATATCAGCACCGTGTCGCCATAGCGTGACCGACTCCAGGAAACCAAAGGTCACGGGCCCTGTCCCTACAGTGACACCCGCCCTGCCTCAGGCCTGGAGCGCTGCCATGTCTGCGGTTCTTTTCCTTTGGATCATAAAGACCAAGTTGCAAACTCTCCTTGGTGCAAGTAACCTCAAGCGGATGAAGCCCCCCAAGTATTAGCTACAGGCTCAGGAAGAGGTGCCCCGGGCTCAGTCCTGCGAAAGGTCCCGAGGGGGCGGAGCAGGGGTCCCGGGGGGACACGGTGCTCAGTGCGGCAGGGGCATCTAGGACGGAGTCTGGTACGTGAGGCACAGAAACACACACCTGTGCCTGCGGCAGGTCTGTGAGTCCCAGGTATGAGGGAGGATTTGTATCTAAAACCCTGGCTCCGGCCTGCGTCATTGATGCCTCCTCTCGGTGAAACCCCGTAACACCGTGTCGGGTTTAACACTTTAATACACATGCGGTTCCGTATTAAAAAGCAAATAACCCTGTGCGTGCTTATTATGAAGTTTTGGGGTGGGATACGGTACAGATCAGCATGAACGAAGAAAAGAAATCTTTTCCTGTTGTCACCCTCTACCTACCCCCACATTACATTACGACTCTTCATAGCCAGGTAGCTACTGCCACCTCTAACAATCGCTAAGTAATACGCAGAATTCCTTACTTGAGGGGCACGGGCTGCCGGAAGGCCTCCTCTATCTACCCCCGTGTTCGAGGGACTGGAGTTTGGACGTGAAATTACGTACATGTAACGGTAATGTAATACACGTAATGATTTTACGCAGCCTCTGTGGGTGTTGTTGCTTTTTCTGCAAGTCATGGCAGTGTGAGCTGGGGGGCTGTCAGCTCTGGACTCATGACGTGTCATAGTATGGACCTATGATGCACTCTTCTCTGAGGAGCAGAGCTGGAAAGCTGGGGTATCCTCCCAGCACCCCAAATACACAGTGTGTTTAGGCTGAAATTGTGTGGAAACCAACATTTCACTTCCTAAATACGCAGACGTCGTCACTCCCAGGAAGGGACATCCTGGCTAAGAGACAGGAACCCGCCCCCCCCCCCCCAAGTATGCTGTCCCAGTCTGCAGGGGGAAAACACAGTGCTCCCCAATGGACCCAGTAGCACAGGGGTGTCCAAACTTGTGGCTTCCCTGGTCCACATTGGAAGAAGAATTGTCCTGGGCCACACATCACATACACTCACACTAACGATAACCGATGAGCTAAAAAGACAATTTCATGCATGATTTTCATCATGTTTTAAGAAAGTTTACGAATGTGTGTTGGGCCACATGCAAAGCCATCCTGGGCCGTGTGCGGCCCCTGGGGTGCGGGTTGGACAAGCTTGCAATAGCAGAACCCCCACAGCATGGTCCTAAGTCACCACTGTCCTAGCTAGACCCCAATACTGACCAAGAGTGAGGGTGTTCAGACCTCGCTTTTTGTTGTGCCTGCTCCCTCCCTCCCTTTCTTCCTGTAACCCAGTGGCTCTTCCTTCAAATGATCGTGCACGTGGGAGGCCCTGCTGCCCTCCTCCCCCCAGGCCCCCGGTCAGGGAAGACCTCCTTCCTAAGAACAGAAACCTTGTCGGCCTAACTCACCCACCTGGAGCTATGCCCTAGAGTTGGCCGATATTTATAAGAAAAAGGGCTCTTTGCCCTGGAAATGGCTTAGCCTATAGGATCTGGAGGACCCGAACACTCCACCAGGGACCCAGGAGACCTGAGCCCAAACACGGCTGCAGCGGGGACAGAGGAAGGAAACGGAAATGGGAACGTGGGGAGGTGCAGGTGCAGAGAGATGAGGGGCGTCGGGGCCCGTGGGGGGCTGCCTCCGGGTGGCGGGCACTGACTGCCCGCGAGAAGCCGTGTTTCCATGCTCCTCTCCGCGCCCCGCGTGCGTGGGGTCAGGCGTCCTTTCTGGCCATGAGCTCAACCTCAGGCCTTTCTAGACGTCAGTCATAACCAAGAGGGTGAAAACCGGGAAGACCGATGGCTCTGGCTGACACCCAGGGAGCACGGTCTGGGTTTTCACACCACTAATGAGGGGCCCCTGGCCCCACGCGCCGCCACAGCTGCCCATACCAGTGAGAACAGGGGACCCCGAGTGGGCCAAGGCCCTCTGGGAGACTGCTGCCAAGGACTGCGGGAGGTGGCGGGGCCATGAGGCCTGCTGGCCCTGCGAGGGGGCGAGTAGCGTCCACTCCCCAGGTCCCGCGCTCCTGCGGCCCACGTGCTTTTCCCGTGAGCGGGGATCGATCCTACCCCATGAAGGCTGATGCACGGGCTGAGCAGACACGCCGCTTTAAACGGCGCAGGAAACACGGTTTTCTGGACTCGCCAGCTCGAGCCCAGCCCCTCCAGAGTGTCCCCGGGACCGTCCACCTTTCGGAGGGTTGCCTCCAAAACATTTCCTGCCGCAGTACAGGGATTTGGAAGTGGCTGGGGACAAAGCACCTTTTTCTCAGGAAACGGGCTGAGTGTACCAGATTTAGGGGCTCCCGGTGTGGCTGTGGGGAGGCAATGGCCGAGCTGCAGAGGAGACGCGAAGAGCTGTCCCCGTGGAGACGACCCTCCCGTGTGTCTGCCCAGCAGCCGCTTCCTTCTGCTGGGAGGAACTGATGTCCCACTTTGTCCATCCGCACGGGCTCACTGGGAACATTGGGGTGCTCAGATCAGGATGCTGGGGGGCTGACGGGGGCCAGGCGAAGGAGCTCTGAGTGTGGGACGGAGACCTGGGAACCCGTGCGTGTGCTCCATTCGTGGTATTAAACAGGATGCGTGTACCCCGAAATCTGCCACGAGCACGCCCCGTAATGCGTAGTGCCATTTGGGGGTGAGACTTCCCACACCCACCTGCTTCTTGTCCAAAACGGAGCCGAGGCGCACGTGGGAGCCCTGGGGGCCGGTGAGCTGAGTCGGGCGCAGAGCCGGCCCGGCCGCAGCGAAGACGCGCCCCGAGCCTGAGGGAAAGGGGGACCCGAGGACTCGCGAGAGGTCCCCGCGGGTTGGGGGTTCCCCTCGGCCTCTGGGCCTGACTCCACTTCACCCTGACACTCAGCAGCCTCCAGACCTTGAGTCCACGGCGGCCTCTATGCCTTTGGCATGAACTTGGCTTTGTGTTCCAGCCACTCACGTGACTTTCGGGGCGGCAGAGCCAAACCCCCTCAGCCGCGGTCGGGAAAGACCACCTTGATCCCTCAGCAATCAGCGTGGCCCATCGACACCCGCAGGAATGCATCGACATTACGAGCAAATTCACCTGGGAGCCTGGCAGCAGCTCGTGATCTTCCTGAAGGTGCTCAGGGCTCTGCCCAAGCCCCCTCGAATCCGCAAGCAACCTGCTCGGCCCGATCGGCCTGTGGTCTGTGCTCCGGCCAGGGCGCCTCGGTAGCCGGCTTCGCTGCTGTTGTGGGGGGCGTTCCCTTGGACTTTTCAGGGTTCTGAATCTCCAGCCGAAGCCGTGGGTCCTCCTCCGCCCTGGGTGACCTGGGTGACCGGGGCTCCGGCCTCCTAAATTTCAAATCGAGGTCGTTTGCTGTTTTAAGCACAGTTGGAGTGCGTCTATCTGATCATTTCCCGAAATACAGCAGGAAGGAGAAGGGGCTGCGAAGGAGCCAGGTCTGCCCTGGCCTTTCCCAGGGCCGCGTGTTCGTGGGCGGTGCTCGTGGGCGGTGCTCGTGGGGGCACCTGCACTTCCACTCCACTTGAATTCGCAGCCCCCCGGGGCCTGCCGGGCCTGTGCCCGCTGCCGGGAACTCAAAGATAAATGCAGTTGTGTCTCGGCGCTCCGGGAGCCTCACGGGGTCATCAGGAAGACGGACCGGAAGCCAGGAACTGTGACACCACGTGACAGGTCCGAAAGGAGCACGGTCTTGGGGTTCACAGAGAAGGCGGCTGCCAAGTTGACGAGGAAAACCACAGAGAAGCGTGGGTGGGGAGGGCAGCGCCCTGGTGGGGGAATGGTGGTCGGCCCAGCCGCCAGGCACGGGGAGGGCATGCCGGGGGAGACAGGGCGAACGCAGGCAGGGCCGGGGGCCTTGGAGGAGAGAAACTGCTGGTAGACCAGCCCCCCGAATGGAGGAGGCTCCGTGTCCTACAAGGCTCAGAGCAGAAATACCTTTCTTCCTTTCTTCCTTTTTCTTTCTTTCACTCACTCTCTTTCTTTCTTGTTCATCGTTTTCCTTTTTTAATAGCAGCTTTATCGACACATAATTCACACCCTACAATTCACCTATTTAAGTGTCCCATGGCTTAGTACCTGGACGGTGTTGCACAACCATCACGGCCATCCACTCACTCACCTCAATAACAAACCCCCCAGCCCCTGTGCATTGCTCGTTTGGGACAGTTTGGAAAAATGGAATTATACGAGATGGAGTCTTTCGTGACGAGTTTGTGTCACTTTTCGGATTGTTTTCTAAGTTTACCGCTGTCATAGCGCGTTCCGTACTGAATTCCTTGTCATCGACCACTGATACCCCGTCGTATGAGATACCACGTTTGCTTATCCATCCGTCTGTTGATGGAGATTTAGATATTTTCACCCTTGGGCTGTTATGAATGCTACCTCTATGATCATTCACAGACATGTTTTTGTGTGGACGTACTTTTTTAAATTTCTCGTAGGCATACACCTAGGAGTAGAATTGTTGGGTCATATGGTAAGCCTATGTTTAACATTTTGAGGAACCGTAAGCATTTTACATCCGTGCCAGCAACATAGAAGCTTTCTTTTTCTCCGTATACTTGCCGGCACTTACCCTTTCTGTCCATTTGATGAGAGCCATCCTGGGGGTCTGAAGTGCGAACTCACTGCGTTTGGGTTTGCATTCTCCCGGTGACTCATGACACTGAGCATCTTTTCATGTTCTCCTTTTTTTTTTTTTTTTTTTTAGAGTTGTTTCTTAAAGCTCAATAAATGCTTGACTTCCTGACTTAAGAAGTGACATGCAGGAGCTGAGAGACGTCACTTCAGACTGGTTAGGTAAAGAACAACCTGACCCAGCAAGGTCAGAGGCATGGTGACCGCTACCCAGCTGGGAAAGGAACCATTTGCACAGCACAAACGAGGAAGCTCTGGGGGCCCGTTCTTGTGTTTAATTCCTGGTATTAAAGAGGACATTTTAATCTGAATTTTACCGTGATTAAATACACTTGGGTAGGTACAATGTGCTGGAAGGCTCTTTACTAGGTGACTTAGAAATCAGACAAACCTCAGTTTTATTCTCTTCTGTCACTCGTTAATTGTGTGGCTTTGGGCGAGTCATGTACGCTCAGTGTCCTGAATCCAGAATCCAGAATCCGGCTTCTGGTCAGGCGAACTGTACCAAGGGCTGCTCCCTCGTACGTAACACAAGAAAACAAATATCTAACTCAGGGGCTTACTGTGAAAATTAAGTTAAATAATATATTGAAAGAACCTGTCATTTGGTGGTCACCTAATACATTTGGGTTCCTTTCTCCTCCTCCTAATACTCTACTGGGGACAGCTTCTCAGTAGCACATGGTCATGACTTTCGTAACGACCACAAAACGCTCCCTGGGTCGGACAAAGGAGTCTCTGACCGCGTTTGCCCTGCGGAGCTCCAGGGCCCGAGCCCACCAGCTCACCTGCTTCTCAGCAGCTGGGCAGGTTCACAGAAATATCGGATCGAATGTCCCCCTCTCCTGAAGGACCTCCAAATCTCAGTGCTGACAGCACAAGGAAGCGGTGGGGTGGTCCAACGGCACAGAGAGAACGTGCTGCGGACCCAGGAGAGAGGTTCCGGAGGCCGTGCTTTCGGAGGGTCGTGGAGAAGGGAGTCCCTGACCAGGGGCGGGGAGAGGAGGAAGGGCAGGTTGGCTGAAGAGGAAGGACGTCACTTCCCCATCCAGGAACGGACGTGTGAGCCGGGCCTGGACTCAGGAGTATCTGGGGATTGATGGGAAGTGAGCAAAAGTGTGGTTCAGCAGAGTCCACGTGGAACGGAGCGGAAATGCAGTGTCGAGAAGGGACCCTCGGAGTTTCCTGCTCTTCTGTACACAGGACTTGGGCTGATGGAACGTGACCATCAGCGAGCGCCTCCACGGTTGTCATTGACGCTGCCGAGGACTGTCTCGCGGTTTGTGTGACATTGCTCATCCTTAGTCAACTCACGGACAAATGGGTCCCTGCCATCGACCCCTCCCCGGCCCAGGGGAACTGAGCAGGGCTGGGGATAAGGCAGAGTCCCACGGAGCTGGTCCTGGAGCCGGTGCCTGCAGCGGCCTTGACCCCACCCGGGCGGGCTCCCTGCTGGGGACTCACCTCCTCTCTGGCAGCCCCCTGGCCCTGGAGGGGTGTTCCTGGCTTTGCTGGCTGCTGGCTTTCAAGGCAACAGTCTAAAAGATGTCAGTCTACCCTTTGAACAAATATATATGCAAAAGTCCACATATTGATATTAAACACACACACAAAATATGTGTAATAGACTGACTGTTTGTGTTCCTCTCCCTCTTTCACAGGAAGAAGAGGTCACGTGAGCTGACAGTGAGATGGACCTACCCACGAGCCAAGGAAGAGGTGTTAGAATGAACCTACCTTGTGGGCACCTTGACCGTGGACTTCCAGACTCCAGAACTGTGAGAAATAAATCTCTGTTGTTTATAGCCAGCCGGTCTACGGTATTCTGTCATGGGAGCCCAAGTTGACTAAGACAATGTACTTACAAAGATACCTACTCGGCAAAACTCATGAAGTTTTAAAACTCTATTGCAATTATGCAAAAAAAATTCTTTATAAATAGTGAATGGGCTTTTAAAGCGACAGTTAATATTTTTTAATTGTTTCCCAAGAAACCCGCACGCCATGTGGTGAGGACCCCTCCGCCGCCCCGACGCTGCCGCATTGACTGAGTTTATTTCACATTCTCACCTTCACTCTTTGCTTCTGGACTCTTCCAGATCTCCTAAAGCCCTGCGAGAGCACAGATGCTCTTGTAACACGTTTTTGAGCTCTTACTCTGTGTAGAGCCCTGTGCTAATCTATATGTAAGAATACGTTAACATTTACTACTTTGGTATTTTTCAATTTTAAATAAACATCCAAAACAATATATTGATGTTATGGTCGGGGACATCAATGTCCAAGTGTCTTTTCCCAGTGAGTCTGTTTGCTGCCCAGCAGGTCAGAGAAACTGAGCTGGAGACCATGGGACACATTTGAACATCCAGGAGGAAGGGGAATGGGGGGACCAGGTGTCCTCTTTGAAGCTATTCATGCAAAATATCACCGCCCCACAGGCACTGCATGTTATTTCAGGGCGAACATGGTCCGCCTGCATGGAGCCTACCTCTCGTCTGGCTCCGTGTTCTCGGCACACGTGACCTTGCCGAGGCCCGAGTGCTCCAGCAGGTACGCCTGTGTGTGGGGCGTGCACCCCCGGAGCGTGATAGAAAATGCACCGGCCTACGTGGGCGTGCGACTGAACAAAATGCAACATTCTACTGCTGAGCCCCCGATGGCTTGAGGATTTTAGGGTGCTGAGGACAGTCGGACAGTCACTTGCACTTACATGCTGTGCTGAGATAGCCCCACGGGCGCCCACAGGGCCCTGCCTCGTCAGGGCCTCCCCCTCGTGCCGACCCCGGCCCCGCTGCCTTGTTCTCTCACTGCTCCGCCCTCTCCTCCGGAGGAGGGCAGAGCCCGATGAAATCACAGGCTCAAAGTGTCAGCACGGAAAGGGACCCCGGGGACCTCCGGGCCACTCATCCCGCCTTCTGTTGATGAGGGCGTTGAATTGCCAAGGCGTGAGGTGACTGACCAAGGTCATTCAATGGCACAGAGGCTGAGCTGGGGCTATGTCTGGCCTCCCGGCTTCCAGGCTACTGTCCTTCCCCGACCCAGGTGGCCTCACAGCGGCTTGCACGTCAGCCCTCGTGGCACGACGCAGGCTAAGCCCAGGCTGCCTTCAGTGTCCCGGCGCTTGTGCTCCTGTCACTTTTGACTGCCGCCCATGCTGCCGGGACATCCACCGCGTGAGGCTCCCTTTAGCCAAGAGCTGTTAGTCACCTAGTTAAATGGGAAGCACCACCCTTGGATTATTTCAATGCAGCCTGTTTCTGGGGTGTTTTAACACCCCCCCACCCCCTGCTCCACCCAGCACCCACACCCCACGCCCCACACCCCAACCCCGCTCCACCCAGCACCCACACCCACCTCTCCTGCAAGGAAGAATGCAAATTAGAGCAGTTTGCCTGGGAGAAGGTGAGTTCCAGAACGGGATGTGGAGCCATTGAAAAAGGAAGAAAAAGAAAGGAAGGGAGGGAAGGGGAGGGCAGGGGAGGGCAGGGGAGGGCAGGGGTGGGGAGGGGCGGGAAAGGGAAGAAAATAAGAAGTAAGGAGTCAAAGGCGCTCCGGCTGCGTCCCAGGGCGGCGCTCAGACTTGTGACCTGCAGTGACAGCAGCGCAGCCCAGGAAGGAGGAGTTGGGAGAGAACCGAGAACGTTCACTCCAGCTTTCCCAGTTTCGTTCATCACTCAGTGAGCACCCACTGGGTGTGACTCGGGAATCAGAGACCGTCTCCAGCCTCCAGAGCGCGTGCCGTCGGGAAGAGCGAGAAAACGTGTGTCCCCGGAGAGAGCCTTTACACATGGGAGGCGGCAGCGCTCACGCGAGGCCAGCAACCCAGCCCACCGCGGAGGGGGGTCCCCGGTCTGCGGAGAGAGGGACAAGGCCCCGAGTCCCCGGAACACACGCCCCCACCCCATGCCGGCGCGCAGCTCTGGTGTAACTCCTGGGGGCTGTCCTTGTGGGTCAGATTCGGGGGCTCTGGGGTGGCTAAAGCCAGAAGCCTTCGTTCTGTGAGGAGGGCCATTGCAAGGACTCGGAGCTCAGGTGAGGTCACCTGCCTTTAGGTGAAGACATTCCACCTCTAGATAGCAGCAGGGGGGGTAGGTCACACAAGGCCTGTGCAGGTCCCTGCAGAACAGACGGGCGCTCACTCAGAGCAGAGGAGGTGTCAGCGGGTGGCCCGGTGGCCTGCCAGCTACCCTGGCCCATGAGGGCCTTTCCAGACAGCCGGGCTGCCCTGCCCACCCAAGGTGTCCAGTGCCACCCTGACGTGGCCCCTGACGTCCTCCTCCCACTCACAGATTGGGCCTTGTCCCTCCTTTGCTGAGCTGCACGGCACACCTAACCCCAGATCCCTCTGTCAACCTGGTGGCTGCCCTCCTCCTGCTCCCTGACCTGGCTCCCAGAGGGGACTCTGCTGGGACCGCCTGTAGACACACCTTGGACCCACCTCTGCAGCCTCAGTGTAAGAAACAGAGAGAGCTTCTGGGACTGGGCTAGACCATTGTTTCTCCAACACTATTTTTGTCTGTGACCCATAATTTAAAAATGCATTTTACGGGGTCACCCATGGGTATGGTCACACACACGAAACACGAGTTCCATGAAACGTGACTTACTCTCAGTACAATGTGCTCTGATATGTTCTCTAGTCTATTCCATTGTTTTTGAAGTGGATTATCACCCTCCAAACTGACGTCAGGACCCCCCAGTGGGTCAGGACTCATGGTATGAAAGGCACAGTCAACTCTCAGGTGCCTTCTGAGGCAGAAGAGCCAATGATTGGAGGCCAGGTGAAGGTCAAGTTTGGGGTAAGGTGGGCCTGGAAGGAGACTCAGGCCAAATCCAGCTTTTATGACGTGTGGGCCCTTGATGGCTCAGAAAGAGCGCAGATCTAAAACCGACAGCGACAGCTTTTCCTCCAGGGTTTCCACCTGAAGGAAAAGTGGGAGAGAGAGAGAGAGAGAGAAGCTAATTCCTATTACTAACAAATAAGAGAAGAACGTGGGTGCATACCCTTACCTACCGCTGTCCACTATAAAATAGCGGCCTATAACCCGAACACGGCTGGGTCACTTCGGCACACTCACCGTGGGAGTGGGTTGTGGATGACTGAGAGCTCTCAGACACGTGAACACCTGCGGGATGTCCCCACAGACGCGTGAACACCTGTGGGACGTCCCCACAGACACGTGAACACCTGCGGGATGTCCCAGATGCGTGAACACCTGCAGGATGTCCCAGATGCGTGAACACCTGTGGGACGTCCCCACAGACACGTGAACACCTGCGGGATGTCCCAGATGCGTGAACACCTGCAGGATGTCCCAGATGCGTGAACACCTGCGGGACGTCCCCACAGACACGTGAACACCTGCGGGATGTCCCAGATGCGTGAACACCTGCGGAATGTCCCCACAGACACGTGAACACCTGTGGGATGTCCCAGATGCATGAACACCTGCAGGACGTCCCCACGTCTGGCTTAGCAGTAGGGATGGGGATAGTACTGCAATGTCTGCATGTTGGGAATTACTGGAAAACTTACAGGCTAGAGAGAATGGTGTCGGAAATGCACATCACTGTAGAGAAAGAATAACCAACAGCCCCAACTTTCTAAGGGTGTAAGGACAAAGCTCCAATAAGGAGTGTCGAGTAAAGAGGTGCGATGAGCTGTAAGGACAGGAGAAAGAACAGACTGATAAGCTCACCGACCGGAATGCGCATCGCGGGGACCGTGCTGAGGGAGGAGGTCATGCAGCCCGAGTACGGGCTGGTGGTCCAGCGAGACGAAACCCACAGCGGCCCTAAGTGATGGAAACCGGGTGCGTGGGTCCCCAGAGGGGTGGCGTGCTGGGGGGCGGGGGAAGACCGACTGCAAAAGGGTTCAGTGGAATTTCCTGGGTGATAAAAATATTCTACGTTTTGACTGAGGGGGTGGTTATCTGGATAATAGAGTTAGCAAAATGCATCAAATGGTGCATTCTAAACGAATGCATTTTGTCATGTGTAAATTAGAACTTTATAAAGTTGATTTTAAAATATATCTAGCATTAATCACCATGCTCAATTGAAGATAACATTATAACGCACTAATACAAAAAAAAAGAGAAAAACACAAACCCACCCCCAAATAAGAGTCTTGATAATCCGCATGCACGCGCGTCTCTCACTCCCCGTGGCAGCCGTTTCCTTGGAAGCCAGCTAAATGGATGTCAGCACGTGCTGGTATTAATGACACATCACTTTGAGCTTGTTCGCACTTTATTTCAGACGCCGTTGGAACTCCCTGGCGAGAGCACTCAGTCATCAACAAAACGCCAGGCCCTGCATTTGTGCAGCTCGGCGCACGAGGTGCCCCTGGGAGTCCGTCCGAGCCCGCAGCCGGCCCTGCCCGTCACGTACCCATGGTCCTCCCACCCAGGAGCGTGAAGACGCCATCCCGGGCCACGCACACACCCCGTCAGTCTCCGTGATGCATGACAGGTCTTGGTCTCTCCCTGTGCCTCCCCTGTCCTCCGCCCAGTTCAGGAGGCAAATGACTCGACGTGGGGCCTCTTCATGCACCTCAAATCCATACCGGGCTGTCATCAGCAGAAACCCGTCCCCCGGCGTGGGAGCGGTCCTTACGTGACCCGGCAGGCGCCCTCTTGTCGTCTCACCTGAAGGCTGTGTGCTCTGCCCCCCAGAGGAGACTGGGGAGGGGACCAGGTCTCCAGGGGACATCCTCTCCCAGCGGGGGCTGCCAGCCTGTGACACCAGCAGGAAGGGGCAGCCCAGCCCAGCCCAGCAGGCGGCCCTAGCCCAGGCCCGTGCCCCGCTCCCCTGCTTTCTCTCCACACGTGATGATCCGGGATCGCAGAGGGGGCCAGACGGAGAAGGAGGGGGAGTGTGGGCAATCAGGCGACTCGCACCCAGGAGCCCCTCGCCGCGCGTGGCTGTGGAGGGCCGCACACCGCGGGCCTGAACACTTATCAGTTACGCCTTTGAAGCTGTACTGGAAGTCTGGCCTATCCCTTGCCCCCCAGAACCTTCAGCTTGCTCCCCCTCGAGTTGACCTTGTGACCTGGAAGCTAAACCAGGCCTACGTGGACCGGCTGGGCCGAGCCCAGGACTCCAGAGCAGTGGTAGGGCCTGCTCGGTCACATGCCCGAGGTCGCTGGAACCTCCGATATGTAGCCAGCACAGGTGCCAACCTGGACTTGCGATTGGCATCTGGGATTGGAGGGTGGGGAGGGCAGTCGTGTGGGACTGAGCCCTGGGCCTGCGGGGCCAGGTGCCACCTCCACGTAGAGCGGATCAGAACCAAGTTAAACTGCAGGACGCCCGGCTGGCACCTGAGAGTCGCTGGAATGCGTGGGGGACGTCCACACAGCGGAATCGGAGTCGGAATGGCAGAAGGAGGTTCACCGATAGGGCACGGCCGTCATGTATTGATAAGGGAGAGAGCAGATGACGAAAGCCGCTGTGCGATGGGCTCATGCAAAACTGCAGGGGACAGTTCTGAGCAGCAAATCCGTCCTACCTCTGGGACTTACAAGTTGATCCCCCACTTTTTCTCCTGGGTTATCTGTATCTTCTGACAGCTCAGCAATGAACATATATTACTGGCATAAGAACAAAACACAACATTTTCAAATCGAGCTTTTATTTAGTAAGCAATTCTGGCTTAGGTGCCAACTCTCGAGCATGGCTCCTCTAGGCTCCTGGCACACCGGCTGAGCGGTCGCGAGCAGGCGACAGTGCTCGTGTCTTGATAGTAAATGTATCAAGTCCTAGATGTGTTGGTTTCTGGAGAAAAACAAAGCTCGGTGCCTTGAGGTGGACAATGAGTGACCCACAGGTGCTTCCCTCCGCGAAGGAAAAGCCTAAGACTAGAAAACTGGGCTGTGAGAAAGGACCCACGCTGCCCCGCGACGTGGGCATCAGCGGCTTTTCTTCCTGTGCCCCGAGTTCGCGGCGTGTGGAGTCGAGCTGTTGGGGGCACGTCCGGATATAAGGCCGTTTCCCACTCTGACCGGCTGGCCGCCTGTGTCTGGGCCGGTTGGCAGCCGCCTGCCCACACCATCCTGTTGGATGGGGCCCAGGACCACACCGGTTAAGGGCACAAAAGCTGGCCTTTGCCAAAAACAACACGCGGGCCACTCAGACTGCACAGGATGGGCCTCGGCCCAGGGAGGCAGGGGGGCCCTCCCGCTGGTGGAGAACACAGCTGAGAGAACGGCACCTTGCCCAGGCCCCACAGAGCCTTTCCTGGAACTTGTACAAATGACTCCCCGAATTCGGAGGGACCTTGCGTCAACTGTGCCCAACTCCCCGCCGAAAATCAAATCGCAGCCCAGGACATAAATCCCAGCACAGCTTTGAAATACCTCCTGTACATCCTAGACTTTCTGTTTTGTTTTGTTTTGTTGCAGGTTTAAATATTTATAGGGGAAATAATGTTGTAATTATCGAAAAAGGTTTAGTTCAGCCCTAAATCGTCCATCATCATGTAATTAAGAAGAATTCCCATTTTTCATTCCGGGGGGCACTGTTCTAAGTCTCGGCTCAACCCTGCTGGCTCCGTTTGGCAGAATTTGAAGCTTCTAGATTTGCCTGTAAAGAAGGAATAGAAACGCTTGGGGAAGGGAGGGGGAAGAAGGCTGATTCCAGGCGGGGCACAGCCGCAGGCAGATGCCCCGAGGTGGGCAGCCTTTCAGAGCAGGGATGAGACTCCCCCCGACCCCTAAAACTCCTGTTGCAAAAGCAGCATGGTGGGGAATCGACAGCAGAACTTGGTGTCCACCGGGTGTCTCGTTTGGCTAACGGCAGAGCCCCTGAAAACGTCTTAGCGAGCTGCAGTCAGATGTTTGCTGCCCGGAGGGAGCCCAGGCTGTAGGAAGAGCTGACAAGGCTGACAACAGCTGTGGCAGAAGGGGGAGGTCGTGAATGCTGGGGCCCCGGTGGCACTGGAGACCCGGGGGAACGCCGGCCACCTTTGGGTTCCTGATAGGCAGGGGCCTGTGTGCAATGCCAGGTCCATGGCTGATCTAAGCTATGGGACTGCAGCTAGGCCACGTGTCCCCACAGAGGAGTCTGTCCCTGCAAACTAATAAGGGGCACCAGGTGTTTTCACTAATAACCAGGACATGCAAACGCCCTGGGGGAAACCGCCCTGCACGAGGACGTGATTCGATGAATCAGCTGTCTTTGGGTTTGATTTTTCAACAGCCGCACGTGACCCATGAACAGGGCACCCTGTGAGCGTGGTCATCACCCCACTAACATCATGAGGACTCTAAGAACCTCCAGGAATGTCCATGCACTTCTGCGTTCCACTCCTCTGCTCCCCCAAACTCCCCGTTACAAGAGGCTTCTTGTGTGGGCAGCACGGCCTGGCAGAGGTGAACCCTTGCTGGTCCCCAGTGATTGTCACCTCGCACACCACTCCTTAACAGTAAGACCCTTAAGTTTTCAGGAAACATACTAAGTTCTCTGTAGCCCCATGTCCCTCCTCTTCATTTACCGCTTGGTAAATAGCCACCGTCCTCGCCTCTTTGAACTCTGCACGTTGGCCCTTCCCACCCCTCCCCCAGGGCCCTCCCCCGATTCTCCCACAACTGAAGGGTGCGAGCCTGGCACGTCCCTTCTGGGTCATTGCTCATGCCCCCAACAAGGTTGAAATCGCTGAGTAATTTGAATAGCCAGCGGGATAATGCACGAGAATCGTGCGGCCCTTCGTGTGAACTAAGCCCCGTCCTAGGTGACCCAACTACCAGCATGGGGCAGGGACGAGCAGGGTTCGCGCACGGTCACGCTCTGTCCCGTCCCCCCTGCCCCTGTCTCTCCAGCTCCCACGGGCCAAGGACTGTCGCTGGCAGCGTCTTGAAGAGAAAACTGAAGGAAGCCAAAGAGATGACGGTGATCCCATAGTCTGGAACTAGAAGAGAGGGGGACAAAAACCGAAGACAGGGAAGGCTTGCTGGCCACACGTCTGGAAGGAATCCATGTGGGAGGAAGCCCAGGTTTCGGCAAACGTCGTTTTCCCCTGAGGGGGACAGCCAGAGGCTGACTGCGTGGGGAGGCAAAGGGGCCGAAGCTTGGGGTGACTCCCTTGCAGGAGCCCCGGGAGGGGCCGATCAGGCGTTGACACGGTCACACCTGTTTTTGGAAAACTTGGCGAACGTAAGGCGCCTTAACAGCAGTTAAGACCACGTAACAACAACTGCCCCCTCTTCCTCCGCTCCGTCCTCGTCTCCCGGGGTCCCCGGCAGCAGAGTGGGAGGGACAGTTTGGAGGCCTGACGAAGAGGAAGGTGCCTTGGTGACACATCTAGTTGTACTTTAATGGATGTACTACCTGGTTCGTGGTCACCTTTGTACGTCGTCGATGGCATTTCTACCCGTCTCAGCACAGGAGTGGCCGTCAGGAAGCACCCTACAGCCTGCTCCGTGACTCCCCCGGTGTATGGAGCCAGGGGCCACTTTGTGACATGAAGGCACCTTGGGTCCCCGGCATCGCAAGTATGTGCAGAGAAGCAAAAAGAAGCTGAGAGGAAGAAGCCAGTCGCTACGCTCTGCAAAACCCTTCCAGTCGTTACACATATAAAATTATAAGCTAAGGACTCGGTCCTCGAGGACGCCTGGGGACGTGGCCGCTCCCTCCGCCAGGAAGGGACCCAGAATGCTGTGCGCACAGCTCTCAATGGACCCTAGTTTCCCCTTTGCCAGGGCGGGTATACAAATAGCATTTCTCAGAATTTCTGTGTAAGCTGTACTAAGCCGCAGCAGTAATACAAGCAGTCGGCACATGTATGTTCAAAATGCATACGGCAGGCACCCCAACTTTTGCATCATGTTTTCACGTGTGACACCTCACGTCCTTACAAAGTCTGATGGCCCTAGGTAAAGTGGCATGCAGAATTGTCACCAAATGGTCTCACCAAAACTTAGCACTTCTGTCTCACTCAGCGTTCGTAGTATAAGAGCGACTCAACTACAAAATTGTGTGTAATCCAAAAACCTATTGCACTGCTTTTTTTTTTTTTGGTAGCTCCCTGGCTGGGACTCGAACCCAGGCAGCGGCGTTGAGAGCACCGAAGCCTTAGCTACTACACCACCAGGGGACCCCTTGGACTTGCTTTACTCTTTATCAATAAGCACTTTTGGGGATTGCAAAGGACACAAGTCAGTCAGACTTCAGCGAGAACAGGCCTTGCAGACCTGGATGTTGACAGTTTCACATCATTTTAAAACAGCTCAAGTGAGATCTCAAATCTCTGGTCTAACAGTTCGGGGCTGTTTTGTTTCTCCGCAGTCAGATGCAGCAGGCCCTGACCTTGACCAGGCCCTGACCTTGACTGAGCACGGGTTACCACACCTCAGCAAATGCTCACAGACTGTGACAGCCTCAGCAAACTTGGGGTCTCGGGCAGGGGTAATGAGGCACAGGGGGGCAGCACAGGACCTGGCCCTTAGCAAAGGTGAGTGCCACCAGGATCAAGCAGGTGGATTAGGCAAACTGCGGTGGTGGCCGTGGCTGCCGGCTTGACCTTGAGCTATGCCAGTCCAGCTGACACTTAAATGTGCACAACAGCACAGCAAGGGAGGCCAGGGCTGGAGGAGTGCTCCTTGGTTTTGATTTTGACCTGGGAGGCACTCACTGGAAGAGTTGGCTCCAGCTTTAGGTCACAGGGACCGAGCCCCGGGAGACGGCCTCTGACGGACTCACGTTGCAGGTCCAGCCAACGAGAAAGGAAGGGCCTAAGCTTTCATCAGCTTAGCTTCCACCCCGGGGCCTAAGCTGCTCCGACGTGCTCACGACAAAAGCTCTGGTCCCGGCTTTAGATGTCAGAGACCTGAACTCACTCACCGTCAGCAGGTGGTGAGCTTCTAGTAACAAACAGGTAAAAACAGGCAGGGAGCTCTTCGGAAGAGAGGCTGTCCTCCGGGTTCAAGAAAACAACTCCGGGAAATGGTTGCAAATCCAAAAGCTGGGAATGCCTGTGCCTCTAAAAATTGCATTTGCTTAGAAAATCAAGAAGAAATCAGAGTGATATCTTGAAAAAGAAAAAGAAGACTTTAGGCTTATAGTCAGAACAGGAGCCCAGAAAAATAAAAACAAAATAAGACAGAGAGAGTTTCCTTTAAGAGGTGCGAGAAAGGGTGGGATTGCAGCAGACATCCCAACAGTGTTGCAGGGATAACAGATTCCGGTCCAGGAAAGGCGGACAGAGACGGGGAGGAAGACGCATCCCGGTCTCACCGGGAGGCCACCGTTAATGGCTGGACAGACACTCGAAGAGTCAACAGAAAATCCGAACGGATTTGAGAGAAGGCCACCCAGAGCAGCATGACACAGGCAAAGCAGCCTCCTCAGGTGCATTCACGGCGACACAGTTGATGTGGCACCAGTCCGTCCTTCCCTGTGAGAACAAAGCTCAGGAACGAGGACTCTGCGAGGAGGTACAGCCACAGTGCCCCGAGCCAGGGGGACCGTGATCATGGGTATCCGAGCCGGGCTGGAATGCCCGAGGGACGGGACCACAGTCCCCGGTGCAACGATCCCGCTCGGGGAGGGAGAGGAGGGTTCTTTGAACAGTGGATGGTGGTCCCCGGGGTAGAAGGCTTTTATTTCATTGTTTTCTCACTCGGGCAGCCTCACAAGGCAGCGTGGGGCGGAATTTGTTTGCAGAACAGCCACCAGGAAATAGAAGACAAGGCCCCAGAGCAGCCCGCGTGCAGAGGGAGAAGGAGAGGGAGCTTTCAGAACGTGGTTTAGACTGCTGGAAACGCAAGGGCCCTTGGGAGGAGGACGGTGGCCGAGGGGACCCCAGGCCCCAAATGCGGCAGAGCCAGGCCCTGTAAAGGGAGCGCTCTCAGTGGAACAGCCCAGAGCGTGGGCTGACGTCCCATGTCCCCAAACCTGAGGCTTCCTTATGTAGAATGAGGAAGACCTCGAACAGGCCCAGGAGTGGGTCCTACACGTAGATCGAAGTCTAAGCCTTTCAAGAAGGCAATGGTGTCACCTATGGGCAGGCAGACTCTCCCCGGACCGGGGACACAGCACCATAACAATGTACCAATGGCAGACTTCCCCCGGTCAGGTCTGACTCCGAGTATGGGGACTTGCTGGGCATGTTGGGGTGGCGGGGTGAAAGCCAGACTCTCTCCACCCCCACACTTTGTTTGCATGCAAGTCTGGGCTGTGACATGGCACTCGGATATTCCTGTCCGTCTAACTCTTGGACTCTTTAAAAGAGGCGCCGACGAGAGACTCGGGCAGCCTGCTGCAGCCTACGTCAGCCTCTCAGGGCGGGGCTGCGCGTCTGAGTCACCTGCAGGGCCCTGAGAAAGTGCTGGCACCCGGGTCTCACCCCAGAGATGCCGGCTAACAGGTGTGGACATGGCCTGGGTGCTGGGAGTCGGACAGCCTCTCCCCTGGTGTCATGGGATAAAAATTCGTGTCCACCAGAACCTCCAAGTGTGACCTGTTTGGAAACAGGATCTCTGCAGATGGAATGGGTTACAAATCAAGACGAGAGCGCACTGCATTAGGGTGGGCCCTAACTCCAACGACAGTGACCTTGTAAGAGACAGGAAAGGACACGCCGAGAAGTCAGCGTGAAGACAAAGGCAGAGCCTGGAGGGCTGGGTCCACAGGCCAAGGACAGCCGAGGCTTCCCGGCAGCCACCAGAAGCCAGGAGAAGGCAGGATGGTCTGTCCTCCGGGGCCTCCAGAAGGAACCAACCCTCATGACATCTTGATTTTGAACTTCTGGGCTGCAAAGCTGTGCGAGGATGCATTTGTGTTGTTTCCAGCCCCTCGACTTGTGGCGTATTGCTACGACAGCCCCAGGGAACTAACGCCCCCGCTGACCGTCCTCGGGGGCTGAGGTAGGCAACCCGCCCATTCCAGGGGGACACAGCCCCAGGGGCGTGAAGAACCCCCGCTCCGCCCACACACCCCATCAGGAATGTCTGTGGCGGAGCCCGTGGGACATTAGACACCTGATTGTCGGCCATCAACGTCTTTGCCCTGTAACGCGCGGGGGCAAAAAGAAATTTAATTCCAACTTTGATTCCTTGGGACTTTGACTTCTTTGAAGTGTAACTTGCAAGGGACCTCGCGTTCTGATTTTATTTTATCCCCAGGGGCTGCCTCAGGAAGCAAAGGGTTTCTGTTCAAATATGTGCCAACGCATGACGTCACCGCCCCGTCGTTTCTGGAGGATCTTTCGGATGTCATTTGGTCACACTGCAGACCCTCTGCTAGACCATTGTCAAATACCACGGCTCGATCTCATTTGAGAGGGGAGATAAAGACGGGGTGCACCTGTGGCCCTGGGCCAAGCGTGGCCTTGAGCGGATTTAACTCGTGCTGCGTGCCCACGGACTCCGAGCTGCCCGGAAGCGGAGCCTGGCCGCCCCTCGCAGTGCTAAGACGACCCAGAAAGGACGTGCGCCCGGCGTGGGGACAGCCGCGCGCGCAGGTGGGAGCAGCCCCGCCCTGACGAACCGCCGGTCTCGTCCTCCGAGACGGGGGCTTGTCCCTGGTTGCTCACTGGCCCAGCGGGTGAGCCAGTGGGTAGAAAGGGCAGTGAGCTGGGAACTGGAAGCCCCCGCTCCGGCCCATTGAAGAGGGATTCCCCAGAACACTCCGGGCCTGGGCCGTAGGGCGCGCTGTCCACCACCCACAGGCCAGCCCTCGCTGCTGTGCTGCACGGAGCCCCCTGGCAAGAGCCTGTGCCCTGGGAGCCTGCCCTCCCCTTCTGTCCCCACCAAACCAGAGCAGCCGGACGTGGCAAAGCCCGCCAGCCCGCTGGGCACGGACTCGCTCACCTCTCCAGCCAGCGCGCCGTCTCGATGGCAGGCCGTCTCTCGAAGCCGTCCTTGGCCGTAATAAACTGTTTTGTTTTCGTCTACTGTTGTCCAGAAATTAGGACGGAGAGCAGTGCCCGTTATTGACCCCCCAAAAAAATGCTACTGACCTTTACCGAGGGCGGCCCCGTGCCAGGCCGTGGCCCGGGCACTACAGGACTGGTGCAATGTGCTTGTGCTGAGCTTTCACGGCTGCCCTGGCCGGGACACAGTCTGTCCTCGCATTCCACGGAGGCGTACACTGAGACGCAGAGAGGCGAAGTGACCTCACACCCGCAACAAGTGCAAGAGCTGAGGTTTGAACCCAAACCTGAAGCCTGTGAAAGAAAAGTCTGTCTGAAGAGCACCAAAACAGTTAGCAGCATGTAGTACAGCTGATAATGCACACGAGTGTGCTCTACATGCCGGATCACGCGTACGTACAGTCGCTCACCTATGAGTTTATGAGCCTATATTCATGTCTTTTGATTCATACGAGGGCCGTCCAGAAAAAAATCCAGCCACAAATGCATCTATTTTTCATGTTACATGAGTGGATACTTTCGAGAAAGCCCTTGTATATATCGTATATAGTGATTAAATGTGTGTATATGTGTATTTGTGTTTCTAGCAATTTCTCTTACGAGAATTTATTCTAAGAAATAGTCAAAGAGCTGTATAAACATATATGTAAAAGGCTGCTTGATGCAGCTTTGTTATAACAACAGAAAATGGAAACAATTTGAGTATCTAAAACAATAGCTGATGGATGAAATACATTACAGTAGAGTCATCCAATGGGGAAAGGATTGTTTGAAGGCCAACAGATAAGATGAACAACCGCCCTAAGATTTGAAATGTGAAACGCAGACCGATGAGTTGATTATGACCTCGCAGAGCTGAGAAAACTTAAGCAGGGAAGCAAAAGGCTCAGAACCAAGCACAGTCCCCAAAAGACCTAGGAACAGGGGCACCAGATACATCTAGAAGTGGAGTGAGTTGGGGGTACAGAGCTAAACTGAGGAGAACCAGGTGAGGAAATGCCTCTTCCCCACCCTGCAAAGCCCGGAAGTAGACCCTCTGGGGAGAGAAAAGCAGGACCCCACCCCCCCGCCCCATGGAAGACAGGGAGGTGAAGCGTATGTGTGTGTTCCAGACGCTGAGACCCCGGGCCCCTTCCTCTAACAACTCTGAGGGGCTGTGAGACCTTAACTCCAAGCAGGTGCTGGTGGTGTCTCCCCTAGAAAAGACCTAAAGGAGCTCCCTACTAACGGCCCAGCCACCAGAAGAGATTGACAAGGCGGGAAGACTGGAAAAGAAGAGGTGACCCTTGGAGGGAAGGCTACTGGCCTGGTGTGGCCCTTGGGTCACGTCTGCCATCCTGACCACCCACATTGTCCTGTGTGAAGTTCCCAAAATGAATGTGATGAGAGCCTGCAGGAGGAGATGGGATAGGTGGAATGTTCTATGAACACTGGTGGAAATTACACCCATCTAGGGACACAGCCCGGAGTCGTGCTACCACGGAGTGAAGATGAGAGTGAAGCCATTGGTCTGTCAGCACAGGACTCAGCAAGGGTGTTGGTGACAAAGCTCCAGACCTAAAGGGACCAGAATTCAGAGGAGATGTGGCAAGGGTGTGCTTTCACAGGGACATTCCTTTCAGATGGCAGAAGGAAATAAATCCACCAAGGAGACAAGTGCTGTCACTCAACTGGACCAAAGGCCAGTGGTCGAAAGAGTCTGAGATGTGTGAAGAGTTTATTACCCGTTTAATTCCTCTTGGTGACCCTTTGCTTTTGTTTTTTGATGCATCGGTTTGGGGTTCTCGTGACCCAATGGAGAGCAGTAAGTATAATCATTGGCTGCCATCCGTGCCCGGGAGCATTCCAGAGCTGCGGAAGAGGTTATGCACGAGCCAGCTGGACAGCTCGGGGAGCGGGCGACCAGCGCTCAGTGTCAGCCACCTTGCCCACGACCTCCACGGGAAGCGTGAGAACGGCAGAAGCCAGAGGGAGGAGGGCTTCGGGGCGAACCGTTCCCCCCGGAAAGACCGAGGGGCAGTGCTGACCCCTGGCACCTGTGAACGTGACTTTATGTGGAAATAGTGTCTTTGCAGACGTAACGATGATGTCAGTCACGTCGAGGTCATGCTGGAGTAGGGCATGACTGGTGTCCTTAGAAGAGGACAAGAGACGCGGACACACAGGAGAGCACGGCGTGTCAGAGGCAGGAGCGGGAGTGGCGCGTCCACGCACCCAGGCACGCCAAGGGTCGCTGGCAGAGCTGAGAGGGACGCGTGGGACGGGCTGGACCTCTGGGCCCGCCCCTGCTGACTGCTGTCCACCAGGCCCACAAGACAATGAACTTCTGTTGTTGCAAGCCGCCCAGTGTGTGGTACAGGAAGGCGTTCAGAGGAACGCCCAGGGCCGGGGTTCACATGCACAGCTCCTGACCCTCTCCCCGCCTCCCTCCCATGGGAGCTGGTCATCGACGCGGCCCAGGGCACGTGGGTCACACGGGACAATCGCTCCACTCAAGCAAAAACGCGGACACGCGTGGATTGCTGGGGAACCTAATAGAAATGGGGTCATGCTCGTGCTTAGTGCTGACCGACTGGTCTGCCAAGTGGTCCTGACACTTACATACCAGACCCAAAGCCCTCTGACCCGGTTTCAAAACTCAGCCTCGGCACGGAGGCAAACGAGCCTTCGGTGTTCACTCGTGAGGGGAACGTCTCGTTGCCCAGCCGCCGGAGGAAACGCCGCGGGGCCTCGCGCCGCCTGCTCCCCGAAGCCCTCCAGCAAGTGACACTCAGGCCGCTGGGGGCCGGGGGGCTCCCTCAACAGCCACGGGGCTCTGGAATTTGGACACCGTGGAGCAGGGTTGGGTCTTCTCTAAATTTCTTGTGGATTAGATACCTCTTCTCCGAGCATGACCCCATTTCTGCCCGTGCCCCTGGGGAGACCCTGTAGCTACGCCAAGCAGGGAGGGCCCGTCTCCGTCGCCCGTACCGGACTCCACAGGTTGGCCCCCGCCCAGCCGCCGATCCACGCAGGCCGGACGCCTGCCGTCCCCTGCCGTCCCCTGCCGTCCCCTGCCGTCCCCTGCCATCCCCTGCTCATGGCGCACAGGGAGCTGGAATGGAGGGTGCAAAGTGAGCTTCTGCCAGGGGGGATCGCCTTCCCAGCAGAAGAGAACTTCAAAATGGATCTCAGTGCCTGCCGACCTTTTGTATTTCACTGTTGTCCCGGTACTTTGTTCTTAAAAAACAAAAAATGTCTTAGGCACCCCGAGAAAAGACCTAGGATACGTTCAAGGCTGAGAGGAGATGAGGGGAGAAACTGAGGAAAACTCCGCAGTGGGAGGAGGTGCTACATGCCATGTACACGTGACTGTCCTTCTCTGTTGGCCGAGAATTTCAGGGACAGTCCCATCCCTGGGAACAACAGGGAATAAGTAACTTCAGGGTCTAATGTGGGGCTTTGAGACATCCGCATGGGACTTACCCTGAGGTGACAAGTAGACCCTGTGGCCCTCACCCCCTCACCTGAGGCAGGCTCTCCAGGCAAAGACAAGAGTGTATTTGGGGGTGACTGCTGGGAAAGGAGGGCAGTCAAACTGTGGGGGCAGGGGAGGGTGCTAAAGTGTTTGCTTTGACTCCCTCGACCAACCCCAGCAGGCTCCAGGAGCACCCCCTTAGAGACTGTGGGTGCCTGGCTCTCACTCCCACCTGAGTGGCAGCTCAGCTGCAGAAACTCGTGGCCAGCCTGCTGCACTGGGCTGGAGCTTCAAGGGGAGGGTTGGTGGGGGGCAGCTGCAACCTGCTCCCCTTTGCAGGCCTGTGACGGTGGGGAGCACCTGGACTGGTGGGGCTAGGGCAGAGGGCAGCCAGGCCACTACACAGACCCCCCAACATCTGGTGTGGTCCGAACGCAGGAGTTCTCTTTGGGCCAAGTGGAGGTGGGAAAGATGGCCTGCAAGAGCCAACGTTATGGGCACCTACCCTTCGAGGCCTTGGGGACCTGAGGCTATGGGGTGGAGTCCTGAGGCAGGAACTGAGGGGAACTGAAGGACATCAGCAGAGGACAGGCTTCCAAGGACCTGATGCCTCGGGTGCAGCAACGAACCAGCATTTGGGCCCCTGTCATGACCAGGAGCTTTGAGGGCCGAGAGAGAGCTGCAAAGAAGACTGGAAACTAGAAGGCTGTTGGCTCCTTCCTGCCGTCCCTCTTCCCTGACCCAGAAGTCTCCAGCAGGAGGGGGCAGGAGCTGGAGGAACTCGCCAAACCCTGGGTATGAGATGGAAGTTTTGATGGGATCCTGGCCTGCATCATGTCATCCTGGGAAGGGAATCATTGTCATCTACAGGAGCCTGTGACAGCTGAGAAGACCCAGAGGTGGCGGCTCTGTCTAGAGGGTCATGGTGGGCATGGAAGGGACATGCCGTGGAGTGGGATTGGAAGCCAGGGCAATGCAGACAGTTCACGATGGTTCCCCATGGGGTTGACCCGCTCAACATACTAGCTATGAATGCAAGAAATCAAGTTTCTTGGATGACCTCACACCCCCAACTACTGGCCCCTTCTGGATGTTGGTCGCAATAATTCCACAAGAATTTGTCTTTATTATTATTAGAAAGCCATTTCTCGCCTGGGAAATGCACGTCACTTCGGGAAGGACCCCTTCAGCTCTAAGGGAAGGAAGCTTTGACGCAGTGCTCCCTGCGAGGGAGGAGGGGAGGGAGTGGGGAAGCTCTGCTCCGTGCGGAGTGACTGCTGTTTGGGGTGGGGTTTGAGGGCGGGCAGGCCCAGGACGGCTGCAGGTGCTAGAGCTGAACCTCAGCCCCAGGAAAATCTGTGTGTGTGTGTGTGTGTGTGTGTGTGCACGCGTGTGTGCACCTGCACGTGCATTTTTAGCTCCTAGAGTTGCACACGTCCATCCTTTAACTGTTTTCTATGCTCCCTGCCATCACTGTTAGTTTAGATAGTAAATGTTGAATATTACAGTCAAAAATAGAACGGGATAGAGAAAGGTAGGCAGTAACAAGGAGTGAATTAGCACCTTCGATGCAAAGGAGCTGAGGAGTAGAAGCTTCTGCTAAGTAACCCCGATGCGCGGAGGGACCGTAACTAGAGAGGCTCGGAAAGCTCTTTGCAGATGGGAGGGTTCCGGATAATCGATGGGACCCAGCAGAGGGTCCAAAAATAGATTCCAGCGCACACAGGAACAGAGCATGTGATCATGGTGACATTTCCAACCAGGGAGGAAAGACAGGTTTAGGGGATAATCTGTGACAACTGGCTAGGCATTTAGGGGGAGAGTAGAAGTGATCCTTACTGCAATCTTAGCACCAAAGTAAACTTGTACTGTGGTTTACAATACAGTAGCCACTAGCCAATGGGTAGCTACTTAATCCAAGTTAATTAAAATTCCAAAAAAGTAAATACCCATTAGCCACATTTCAAGTACTCAAAAACCACTTGTACCTACTGATTCACGTTGGACAATATGAAACATTTCTATCATCACAGACAATTCCTTTGAACAAAGCTGCTATCAATGGACAATTAATTTCAGGAATTCATCCTAGAAAAAGTGCTACATGCCTCGTTGCTGAATATCACTACGGTCACCTTCGAAGAACTCCCCTTGGGAAGCTGTGCACCGACAGCAGTGCCTAGTCCACCCTTCAAAGAAGTTCTGGAACTCTGTTTTTGGAATGGCCATCAGAACTGTCACTGTCCCCTGTCCCTAAAATCTGACAATTAAGTTTGCAACCTTGCCACCGTGCGCTTACAAACAACTCGGTAGCTGCCACAAAGGCAGTATGTAACCAAGTTGTCTATACGGCGCTGCCACTGTAACACACGGTGACAAGTTCGAGAACTTGTCAGATTTTGGGGATGATAACAGCTCTGATGGCCATTCCAGAAAAAGAGTCCCAAAACGTCTTTGAAGGGTGGACTAGGCGCTGGCATTGGTGCATGGCTTCCCAAGGGGAGTCCTCTGAAGGTGACCGTAGTGACATTCAGCAGTGAGGTGTGCAGCACTTTTTCTAGGATGCGTTTGCAAACGTAATTGTCAGACCTCGTAAAACTTACCCTGTTAGAGCACCAGAAGAAAAACACACATTTAAAAATCTTGGAATGGAGAAATATTAAAATCAACTTAAAAATCTAGAAGCCAAAGAAAAATTGTTCAAATCACGAAGTAAAAATTAACATTTTTCTCTGTATGAAAAATAACCTTATAATCAAAGTTTCACAAAGCGAAAACTCAGAGGAAGATTTGTAACCCAGAAGCAGATAAAGAGCTAAGTTCCTTCAAGAAATAAGAGAAAGACAAATACCCTACAGAAAAAATGTGCCAAGGGCTGCTCATCTCATAGAAACAAAGATATAAATGGCCCATAAATATATGAAAAGATGTTTAACCTCACTTATAATGAAACGCAAATTAAATAATGATGACATTATCACTAAATAATTCAACTATCATTAGCAAAAATTTAAAACTTTGCATGCATCATGAGCTTGAATGTGAAAAATTGTGGTGGGTTCGTACATTGTTGGTAGAATTAACTAGAGCCACCTCTTTGGAGGTGATTTAGCAGCAGAAATCTAAATTTACAATGCACATTGCCCTTGGCTCAGTGTTTTTCCATCATTAAGAATTTACCCTACAATAAACTTGCACATGTGCACAAAGTCATGGGCACGAAGTGGTCATGTGTACCATGATTCGTTATGGCAAAGCAAATTTAAAAATCGGAGTGTCTATTAAAAGATGTATTTAAATAAATTACATTGTAGTCACATAGCGTGATACCATGCACCCATTAGAAACATACATGCTGATAAATACAGGTCCCAAGCCGTGTGACTACGGGGAAAACGCGAGGCTCGAACGGTGCGCGGTACGGCCCTGACTAGGTTTCGTGTCACGGTGTAGACAGCATACACGTGGGTGCTGCCTATGTGCAAACACGCGGAGACACGCGGGAGGGCGGGACTCTCCTAATCAGGGGTCACAGAGAGGGGCGCGGGGCGGGGGGCGGGCAGCTCTGTTTTTCTCTTCGGACCTTTTTTGTGCCTTTTGTCCTTCACACAAGCGTTCATTTGTTCGTATTAGAAAGGAAACGGTTGCAAACATTGATAAAGGTGCCCAAATGGAAAAAGCTCATCCCTTCCTGCCCAAATTTAACACCGCAAGGGCAGTGTGCACCCGAGTGAGGCAGACCAAGGGACTAGGATGGGTTTAGGGGCCAGAAGGTGACACTGCCCCAGCACACACCGAAGTCAGGACTGGGGACACCGGAGTGCCCCAGCATTGGGAACGATGTCTCAATGTCAACACGCCAGGCCAGGTGTCACCTAACTCCAGCTACCGGATACTTGGCGAGAGGCTGGAGCTCTGACTCAGAGAAGGATCTGGTTCCAGGGAATGTTGTCATCAAGGACAAATCATGTGACACCCCGGTGAGCGAAGCAGCTGGCCAGTGGCAAACAGAAGCTGTCTCTGCTCGGGGCTTCCCGGGGTTCTTCTAGTCACCCCCTGTGGGGAACTCAGGTGCGAGGCTCACGGAAAGGTGCAGAGCCGGCCTGGGGGACCTGGCTGCCGTGACGAGCGGATGTCCTATTATGAAGGACGGCCCCTGGGACCGTGGCTCGGAAGGCCGGCAGGGACAAGCCGCGCTTTGTGCTCCGCAGAAACAAAGGAAGCTCAGGGAGGAGGGAAAACGCTGGAATCGCCCGAATTCCCTGGCGTCCCACCACCCTGAGTGAACTCGCGGTGCTTTGGCCCGGGCTCTGTCGCCCTTCACGCAGACGGGCATTTTTCACATTTCTCACCAAAGCGTCACACAGCGCTGCGCCTCCTCAGACCGGATAATAGGCCATGTGTTCCCCACATCTCTGCGTAACCCTCCCACGTACCGTCTCCCCGTCCCCTCCGTCACCAAGGTGACCACGGACCCCATCGTGGCTACCCCACGCCATCCGTATCGTTGATTCGATGACCCGAGGGGTGTTCCGAGGAGCATGTCCGCGCACACCGCTCTTCGCTGTTGCTAAATCACCCCCGTAAAAATCCTCAGGTCCAAAATGACAAGGCCACAGACATAAACGTTTTGGGAGCGGGTTGTCACACGACTTTCTCGCTGAGTGGTGACAGGAATAGCATTTGGTGCCTATGAGAGGCTGAGAGGAATGGATCTGCCAAGGGTGAGGGCACAAGGAGCCAAGAAGACAGTCGCTGCCTTTGTCACCTGGGCCGATCACCCGAGTGCCATAGAACAGGTGGCTTGGGAAACAGGAACTGCTTTCTCACAGGCCTGGGGGCTGCAAGTCCAAGCTCGGGGTGCCGGTGCTGTTGGTTTCTGGGGAGGGCTCTGCTCCCACTCCTGGATGGCCACCTTCTCACCGTGTCCTCACATGACAGAGAGATGGGGAGAGTGCCCCCTCTCCTCATAAGGCCACCAATCCTATCGGATTAGGGCCCTCTTACGACCTAATTTAACCTTAACGGATTCCTCAAAAGCCCGTCTCTAAATACAGGCACGCTGGGGTTAGGGCCTTCACGTATGAATTTGGGGGACATAATTCCGTTCACAGTGGCGGCCTTGCCCACTAGGGAAGGTCGTGGGCCATCCGAGCCCAAGGGCCACCTCAGCCACTTCTCCGGAGAAAACGCCCGAGTGTGACGTGTGGGAAGAGAGCGTGAGCGCTGCACCTGCAACAGAGCTGGAGGGGGAGCAACAAGGCCGAGGGGTGGTGAAGGCTGGGCCTCCGCACTGAAACCTGAAAGCAGATCCCGCCTGGTCTGTGTGCAATCCACGACCCTCACCAAGTGGGAGCTCAGCCGAAGCCAACGGGGAGCGAGGCCCTAACGTTGCAGCTCTGAACCTGCCACTCACAGTCCGCTGCCAGGTCCGCCCTCCCCCAATCTTGTCGGCCCTCAGGTTGACCTGATGTCATCACCAGGACCTCCCCAGCTTTCCTGGGACCCCAGGGTAGTGTCCGCAGACAGGCATGTCTGCTTAGAGAAGCTCTGAAAACATTTGTGCCTCCGGGCACCTCCAGCGCCTTGGTGACAAGTGACGCAAGAGCTAGGCCTGAGCTCTAAGGAGTGACCTTCACAAAGATGAGTTCACATTTCTTCCCTGTTGAGGCGAAATGGAGAGGTGGCCCTGTCCTCCGCATGTGTCCTCTCCAGGAGCTTCGGTAGAGCCTGGCCAGCAGCACCAGACGGCCCAGCAGCATCGGGACAGGCTGACCAGACGCCCCGTTTTAAATGAGACAGGAAACAACCGTAGGGTCCTGTTTCAAACGGGACATCTGGTCAGCCCGCTGACACCCTGAATCAGCCGAGTGGGACTAGGCTGTCTAGACGCCCCGTTTGAAACAGGACAGTACGGTGGTTTTCTGTCCCGTTTAAGAAAGGGACGTCCGGTCAGCCTACACGGGGATGCTTCCTGAAAGGACACGTGATTCCCTCAAGACCACGACTGGGGGGTGGGGCTGTTCGAGCAGGCAGGGCGACATGAGGACCCCTGCTGCTCCCCACCTCCACGCTGGTTGTGGGGGTGCCCCTGCAAGTGCCGCCGCCTGCTCCCCACCCAGTCTCAGCACCTCCTTTCCAAAATAAAAAACCCCGTGTCTGGGTCCAGATGCACGGGCAGGTCAGGTAGATTTTACTGATTTTCCATGGAAAGGGAAGAACGCCGTATTCTTCCCTGAAACACGTTATGCTGTAAAATTTCACGCAGTGTCCCCATTAGTCGTGTTGTTTTCCTCTCTGGGTCTCAGACCCGCCCCCTCGCTCGGGATCTCTCTCCTTTTCGCTTTCTCCTCCCGCGGAGCCTCGGAAAACCAGCACCACCGTCTGAGGCTTTTCACCGCCCTGCTTCTGTCCACGTGTACCCTGTCTGCAAAACAAACAAGCGACCCTGTCATTTGCTAAAACTTGACCAGCTTCTTGCCCTCAGGCCTGTCCTTGGAGCATCAGCTCATCTCGCCTAGGACGGTCAAGGGCAAAGGGCAGTCCAGGTAATAAACACATGAACCTGACGAAGGAAGACAATAATCCGGCCCAGACCCTTGGGCTGAAGACACTGAAGACGACGTAAAGGGTTAGTGACCTCAAGTCCACTGGAGCGCGCACTTGAAATGAGTGAATTAGTGATGAGAAAGTACTCAGCCCATCCACCCTGACAGCTCCGGGAAGGAGGTGACTGTCTCATTTCATTTCCTGTCATTTCCCCTATCTCCAGGAGCGCGTGCTCAGTAAACAGGAGGTGACCCCATTTTTATGCTAACCCCCTTCGCCTATGAATGCATGTCGCTTGAAAAATAAAATTGCGGAGGGCCGAGTTAACCTAAATTCAGATGTATTTTGGGTTGGAGCGCAAACGTAATTTTTTTTTTTTTTACAAATCAACATCGTAATTGCAGGTGTGTAAATTAAATTAGTAACTGACGTTCCTGCTGAGGCTGCGGGTGGGGGGCGGGGGCCACGTCCGGAAACGTAATCACGTGAGTCGGTGTTTCAGCGGCTCCGTTTTCCGGGGGGATCCATGCGCCGAAGGTGAGGGAGAATGCTCCCAAGGCCCACGGCCAGCACGGCAGGGCCAGGATTGGGGTCAACTAGGCCGGCGAGGGCAGGTGCTGCCACGGTTAGATTCGGCGGCGCTCCCAAGAGGGCGCTGGCCCCGACGCGGCCGCGCTGCTGCCTCCGCCGTTGACCTCCGGGTGACTGGAGGCTAGCTCTAAGCCGCCCCGTGATGTCACCCACGAATCAGGGCCATCTGGAGGAGCTGCGCTCGGGTCTGCTGTGCCGGCGTCACGAGTGCCAGACAGGCCGGGCCTGCCATCAGTTCCAGGAAAAGCCGTCTGGCCCGGAGCGAGCCAGGCTGCGGTCCAATCCGCTGGAAGAGGAGGCAGGTGACCTGCCCAGGGCTGGCATAGCTGTCAGAAGTCAAGGACCATGAGGCTCTAGGCCTGGGGGGAAAGAATGCGCTAGAACACCCACCTCACCCCACCTAGGACATTTCACCCTATAAACCCGGGACCGACTCCGTGCTTGTAAGAACCGGGCGGCGCAATACGGAATAGAGCACGAGCAGGGCCTCCGCAGTCCCAGAGAGAGAAATGGCCATTGCATCCATCTCTAAGAAACGTCTAGAAACTGCTTTGGTTTCCATAAATACTGTGGGCTTCCTGAAACAGGGCTGTGGCCTAAAACATTTTAAAGAGAAATTTAATAGCAAGGATTAGAAAAGGAACAATAAAAATATGTCCACTCACAGCACTGTAAGCTGTAAGGCCACTTCCCTGCGCCATCCTGGTGACTAGAGGTTCCCGGCAGGCTCGTCCCCAGCCCACTGGGGCCAGGACCAGGGGCTCCGCCTGGAACTTGTTAGAAGTGCAGCATCTCAGGCCTTACCTGAGACCCCCTGAATCAGAACCTGCGTTTTTCATGAGAGTCCAGGTGATTCGTGTGCACGTGAAAGTTTGAGAAGTGCTGACTGACAGGTTCTCTGGTCCATCTGACATTCTTCAAGTCAGGAGGCGGAAGTTCAGGAGAGGAAGTCATTTACTCCCGGTGACAGGAAGTTGGTGGCTGTGCCAGGGGAGCCCCACCTCTCCCACCCCACACCTGAGGCACGATTGTCCTTCCTTCCTCTGCCTCGACACCTCCTCCCCAGTTCTGAGACTCCCCTCCACTTCCCACAGCTCCGGAGACGGCCGGGGGATGTCCACTGAGCGGCCTCCTAGCCCCGCCAACCGCAGGGACACCCCTGCAGGAGACCTGGGACGGAGAAGACACACTTCCCGGAGTGCTTGCAGGGGCTGCAGAGTCTGGAGAGGGGTGTGGAGAACTGGCTCACACCTTTTCCTTCGCCCTAGGTTCGCCCCCTGACCCCTGAACACTCAGATGGATTTTCTCTGTGGGTACCTGGGGGATGCTTTGACCATAGGGATGTGCTAGCTTCAAAATGTCAGGGAACTGATACCTCCGAGGACAGCCCTTAAACCACAAATTGGTGGAGAAATAGCTCACTTCCACACCCAACGGGGGCAAGACCCCCCTTGAGGCGAACCCCATGCAGTCTCCTAGCGAACCCTGGAGGACGGAGCCCCAGTGGCCCGCAGCAGCACCCTTCACAGGAACCCCCTAAGCAGGCTTCCTCCTTTTCCTTATCTCGCTTCCCAGCACCCCCCCCCACACACACACACACCCCCGGGCTCCCGGGAGTCACCTCTCAGATCAACGCCTGGCACTCAAATCCCCACCTCAAAGTCGGCTTCGGGAGAGATCCAGCTGACTGGGGGAGGTGGGGGAGGTGGGGGGGTGGGAAGCCCCAGGCCGGCCACTGCGCTGCACTCTAAGGAGGGTGCTTTCTAGGTCCTCCGGAGCCTCAGCTTTGCCGAGTGGGGCAGGGCCAAGCTGCCAGAACAAATAGAGACGAGGGCTGGCTCCAGATATCCCCAAGGCACCTTTTTATTTTATTTTTTTCACCCTCCTGGGACTGCCCAGCTTGGCATCTGCTGACCTTCAACATTTGGGGAATATTGGTTTGGAGGGGTGCCAAGTGAGCATCCCCCCAAGCGGCCCACCGGGCTCTGGGGTGCTCAGTCAGCGGCTTCCGGGTTACCTAGCCACTTACAATACTTGGTTGGTGCAGCAGAACCAATGGAAGTTAGAGATGAGTTGCCAAAGGTTGAGGTACACTGTTAGCATCTTCATAAAGTTCCTATTTCCTCAGGCCCGTGGGCATCGAAATAAAAGGCTCCATATTTAATATTTTGCTGCCCTTTCACTATATATTCATAGGTCCCCCACCCCCACCCCCAAAGACAGCTGTAGCTACAAGCAAGGGGAAGGACTCCCTGAGCTGCTTCTGCCCTTGCCTGTGATTCCAGTCCTCTGGTTCCACCTGAGGTTTGCTGTTGTGGCACCTTCTCCTGGAGACTCTTCCACTCAAGCTAGGCAGCCCCCCTCCCACCGGAGCAGGGGGCAGCAGACTCTCTGCCAAGGGCCCGACAGTCAGTATTACAGGCTTTAGCAGGTGATAACATGACCTCTGTCACAGCTGCTCAACTCCATAGTGTGAGAGCAGCCATAGATGACACACAAACCAAAAGGCAGGAAGGCCTCACGGAAGTGGCATGGCCCTAGAAAATATTGAATCCCTGGATGTACGAATTAAATGAAATTCTATGTGAGCAAAAAAATCCTATTTATTTTTCAACTTTGCATTTGCGGGTGCAATATCCGGTACTGGGTTCACGGAACTTGTAAACTTTGATCCCAAATCTGGCACGTTTGGTGCTATGAATTGCACGTACCCCAGATGTCCTTTGAATTTCATCAGTGACTCGTCTAGGGAGACATCTTCATCTTATTTGAATAATAAGTTCAAACTTATTATTCAAATAGTCGGTCCCACTTTGCGCTTTTCATCGTCTGTCTCCTTTCCGTACAGTGTCATTATCCCCAAAGTGAAGAAAATGTGACACAGCCAAGAAGCATTTGTGAGACGTAGCTTCTGAAACCGTCGGTGTCTCTGATACTGTTCTTTTTGACCAGTACGTGTCTGTTTTAGAGTTTTGTACTTGTGACATTATGACACGTAACGAAAGGTCTGCTTTCATTTCATCACTTATTGCTGGAAACCCCCCTCGTCCTCTTTCGAGTCCTGGTCCTTTACCTTTTGACTTGTGGATCCATTTGTTTCTACGGTTATCATTTCAAAAAAATCCACTGAGCCCTTGTTTCAAAACACAAAGAGGCGTGGGATTTGCTCCTCGTCTTCGCAAAACTGAAGTGTTTATGCCAGCAATTCGGATAAACGGTTTTATAATTGGAATATTTCCTTTTTCTTCCCAATTCCATTCTGAACCACCATCATCACTGCTTGACGTAGACACGGGTCTTGCACGCCCACGAGCATGACCTTGGGTAGGGCTGCCTTCACGGGAATTCCATTCTTCCATTGAGTAGTCAGCCGTGCGAATTCGTTGAATGTCCGTCTCGCTGCTGTCACTCGAATACCCCATTTCGCTTTCAGTGTCACTTTTGTGCAAATTCAAAACGGACATCTTAAAAGGATTATTCTGCAGTTCACACTTTAATGCTGAGTATATAGAATTACTTCGTAATAACATTTGCATTATAACGGCACTCAAAACAAATTAGATGGACACGCATCTCAGAGACGTCCGTGTTTACAATGACAGATCGAGACGTCTTTGTACGTCAAGGGGTTAAATCCCTGAACAGCCTTTGGAATCCCTGTGCCAGTGCGTCTTGCTTCTTGATGTCCCCCAAAGTGAAGCTAATAGGGGACCTCACATATCAAGATAAAAGTAGAGCTTTGGCGGAAAGGGAGCCGGGATGGGGAGAGGGGAGATGGGAAAGCCCAGGGAACCCAGACTCCAGGTCACTGTAGTGGGTTTTAGGGAGGGGTGGCCTCAAGGAACACCGTCTGACGACCTCTCTTCCCAGGAGAGGAGGAGGCAAGTCCAAACTATTAGTGGCTTTTCCAAAAAGCGGCCTATGTTTCTGGCTCCCACATGGGATGCCAGCCAGCATGCTGTAGACCAACTGGGCCCTGGGCCCGCCGGGCACATGCCAGCGCCCCTCTGCAGGGCGCGTCCCTCTCCTGGCACAGCGTGCCTGAGACGGCACACGGGCAGGTGTTTGGTGAGCCTGGCTAGGTGGCAGCTCAGCAAAGCATCAATTGGCAGTTAGAAAGCAGTGCCCGCTGAGGATGGGGAGAGCGAGTTTTGGGCCGGGAAGACGCTCTTGGGATGCCCAGGAAGCTGCCCAGTGACCGTGCACACTGACCCAGAGACGTTCTACAACGGGCTTGTCTCCCGTGTCACAGCCCACGTCCCTGTGGTCGCGCCGATGAAATCAATGTTCTGCTGTGCTTTTAAAATCAGAAGAGGCACCGCGTAGGATGGAAGGCACGCGTGCTTCTCTCAGAACGTAGAAACTCGGGCTTTCAATCCTGGCTGTGTCCCTTCTGGCTGTGGCCTTGGGCAAATCGCCTCCCTGACCTGCTGAGCTACGTCTCAGAAGGTTCGAGGAGATAAGGTCGAAGGGTGTCATGCCACGTACTTACCAAATTGATCAATATTTAAAGTACATCTATACCTGGAAACCAAGATTGAAGAACAGAACGGCCGTATTTTTCGGGTGCTGCCATTTTGTGTAGAGTCAGAGGGTACAATAAAAGTGACAGTTTGCCAAAAGTAGTAAATCCTGAAGTTTAACAAAGTTCCCAAAGACATTGCAGCAAATAATCGATAAAACAAACAAAAGGCTCAAGTGCAAAGATGCTTTCAAAAATGTATGAATGTAGCAAATGGAATGAGAAAAGAAAAAGTCGGTAAACATCACGGAGACCCCCTTCTAGCTGCCTTCCTCAGTCCGTTCTAAATCAGTACGTGGTTGTCTCATGATCTGGAAACGATGATATAATTTCAAAAGTGTCTGTAAACTACTCATTTGCATCTGATTTCTCAACGTCTAATTTTTTCATCAGCCAAAGCGATGTGCACAAAACCAGCCTTCCTCCTGGGCTCGCAGAAGGCGAGAAGCAAACTAACGCTCCGTTTTCTGAGCGAAGGCCGCGTACGCTCAGAATCGCGTGCATCTTGCACTTGGTACATGGTTTCCGCGGTCGTGTTAGTGTGTCCCCATAAACACCCACCTTAAAGACAGCTGCGAATCCAAGGTGGTGTGCTGATGGCAGGTGCATTTTCCCACCCCAGGAGCCGCCGTGAACACAGGCCAGTGCTCTCACCGCGCGTGTGGAGGTTGCAGGGGCATACGGCGTCTCTGCCTTTTATTACACCCTCCTGTGGAATTGGGGAGGTCACAGCAGCTGGCCCACAGAGACATTCTAGGGTACCAGTTGTTGTGTGGCTGTTCCCATCAGCTAGCCCCCGGGGCGTGTCCACCAGCAGTGGAATGTCTGCACCGGGGCCCCACCACCCTCTGCTCTGGGTTACTGACACCTCTAGTCTGTGGGGTCCATAGCCATGTTGAGCCCTAAAACTAAAGGAAATTGTGACACAGGCTGCAACAGTGCTAAACTGAGAGGACATTTAGGCTAAGTGAAATGAGCCAGTCACAAAAAGACAAATATTGCATGGTCCTACTTGGAGGAGATGCTCAGACTAATCAAATTCGTGGAGACCAAAAGTGGAAGGGAAATGGCCAGGGGTCAGGGAGTGGGGCCCAGGAAGAGGGAGGGGGGCTGGGCCTGCTGTTTAATGGGTTTGCTGTTTCAGCTCTGCAAGATGAAAAGAGCTGCGGCGAGTGGATGCACGACCACGTGAATATACTTAAGTACAACTGAACTGTACACTTAAAGACAGTTAAGATAATATATTTTGTTTGTTTTGTTTTGTTTTTTATAATTTTTAAAAAAAGGACTTGTATTAGAAGATCCTGACCCTCTGCCTGGGCCAGGAACCCGACCTGGCCAGCCAGCTCTGTGTTGGCCTGAAAGTGGGGGTGGGTGGGGGGGCGTGTCTGTGGACTTGGGTAGAAAAACATTTACATCTTCAATTTCTCCAAGCTTTCATTGAAATCCAGTATTCCTTTCCATCATGAATATAAACAACAGCTCTGAGTTGTTAGCAGTATCTGAGGCTTTGTCACCAAGAGAAATTGGGTATTTTCCTCTCATATCCAAATGAATATTGTCTATGTTTTTAAGTAATTCGAAGTTAGCAGACTGGCTGCCTATGAAAACGTGGCCTTATGTGGTGAAAGGGGTTTTGTAGACGTGATTAAGTTAGGGCTCCTGAGATGGGGAGATGTCCCTGGATCACGCAGGTTGAGTCCTCTGAGGAGGGAGGCAGGAGAGTCCGAGAGAGATGCCATGCTGCCAGCTTTGAATGGAGGAACAGGCCATGAGCCGAGGAAAGGGAGGGGCCTCTGGAAGCTTGGAAGGCAAGGAGACAGGCCCCATTCTAGAGCCTCTGGAAGGAACCCAGCCCTGCTCACACCATGGTTTTAGCCTCGTGAGAATCACCTCAGACTTCTGCCTTCTAGAACTGCAAGGTAGAGAGGTACTGTTTCAAGCCACTGAGTTGGGGCGAATTTTTGACAGCAGGCAGAGGGACTGATACAACACGGGAGGTCCAGACACCCAGGGAGAAGGCAGGACGAGGGTTTTGCTTAGACGCCTGTGTTCTGAGAACTGGTACCTCTTTTTTGTCCTTACTCAACAATGAAGTTCACAAAAGAGGACTCCTACTGTGCAGTGATAGTCCAGTCTGTCCTGTCCTGTCCTGTCCTCGCCTCCCCTCCCCTATCCTGTCCTAGCCTATCCCACTTATTGATAAGATTGAACTCAACCTCTTAAAAACTCATGACCCATAGATTGTGTCTCTGAGTAACAATTCCTCCTTAATTTAAGAAAACATGATGGGCAATATTTTTCCCCTGCCCTGGGCTTTTATCCAAAGAGGTAAAGTGAGTGGGACAAAGCACCATGGTTTGGGGCAAATTTCTTCCTGGCAATTCAAGATTGCTGAGCCTGGTGAGGGAGTAACGAGTGCTCTCAGGAGAGAAGTGAGGCCTGAGGGAAAGAGAAGGGAAGGTTCCCCAGATGGCCATGACCAGGAGTTTTTGAGAAAAGTCCAGTCCAGGGTCCAGCGTTAATTTGTGTCCATCTATCCTGAACTCCGACTTACCCCTGCCCACCTTCTGTTACCCCTAAAGCTTTGTAAGTGTCTTTAAGAAACACCCTCATTTTAGTGACTGGGAGGGATAAAACAGATTTCACATAGAAATCTTTTCTCATTTTCTTGGTTAAAGCCCATAAAAATAGTCCATTAGTATAATGTTAAGCATATCCAACGAATGTGAAAATGACCTTGAGCTCACCGGCAGCACCGATCATTTTGTTCATTTTGCACAGGAAGAAGATATTCCTCTAACCTCACGAGTCAGCACTGGCCGACCTAAAAGTGTAAGTGCCAGGGAGACACAGGCAGGAAGCCGGAAGACACTGTGCTCACCTGCATCTCTGTTTCCCATCTCTTTGGGTCGGGGGCGTGGGGCCCTGCGGGGAGATTCTGAACAGTCAGTGGTAGGTGACTTACCACGTCAAACAAAGCTCGTGAATGGCTCCCTGGCCCTGGGGTATGTGCGGGGTGGGGGTGGGGGTGGGGGAGGTGGGTCCAAAGCTGACTCTAGCAACCCAATGCTTCTTTTGAAAATGCTTCTACTCACACACAGGTGTAGGTTCAAATGCAATTACCATTACATTTAACAAGCCCAAATAGTAAACAGTAAATGCATATTGGACAGTGGCAGAGTTTACTAAGGTGTTAGAGTAGAATAATGTCCCCCACCCTTGAAAGATGTTCGTGTCCCAAAGCCTGGAACCTGTTGATACACTACCTTACATGGCAAAGGGGAATTAAAGTTGCAGATGGAATTAAGGTTACTAATCAGATGGTCTTGAAAATGAGGAAATTATCCTGGATTATCTGGGATGGGGTCAATATGATCACAAGGGTTCTGCAAAGTGGGAGAAGGAGGAAAAGGAGAGGGTCAGAGTGATGTGATGTGTGAAAAATTCAACTCATCTTTGCTGGCTGTGAAACAGGAGGAGGAAGGGGCCACAAGCTAAGGGGTGCAGGTGACCTCACGATGCTGGCCAAGGCAGGGAAAGGGATACTACACAGAGCTTAGAGAAAGGAATGCGTCCGCCTCCTTGCACTTAGCCTTGGTGAGACCTGTCAGACTTCTGCTCACAGAACTCCAGGTAATACATTTGTGTTGTTGAAGCTGCTAAGCTTATGGCAGCGGTAAGCTAAAAACACTGTTTCAAAAGGTGAGTTGTGGCCATCAGGTAAGGACTGTCTGGAGATGACAAACAGAGACAATGTGAGGACTGGGCTCTCTCAAGGGGCCCTTGTTTCTTGGTCAATGCTTGATCAGTGATGAATCAAGAAACAAAGATCTCTCTCTCTCTCTCTCTCTCTCGCACGCACGCACGCACACACACACCACAATTCTTACACAGTTTCACAAGGTTCAAGGATCCCTTCTCTGTGAGTACCTATTACTGTAGAACAAATTACTCTAAACAGTGGCTTAAAACAATAGTCATTTACTATCCCTCGGAGTTTCTTTGACTCAGGAATTCAGACAAGGCATAGAGGGGACAGTTTGTCTCACTCTGCTATGCGTGGGGCTTCTGCTGGAAGAGTTGAAGCTTGGGAACTGGAATCATCTAAGGGCCTTTACTTACATGCAGCCCGTCCCTGTGACTGGGCTTCCTCCGACACAGTGGTAAAGAGGGTCTTGGCAGCTGTGTGAGAGGAACTTGAGACACGTTGGATTTAAATTGCCAGGAGCATCCACGAGATAGATGGTGACGAGGCGGTTACATATACATTTTTATTTAGGGGTGAGATCTGGGCTCACCCCTAAATGTAAATTTGAGGTCCATTAACCTGTATATGAGATCCAAAGCCCAAAGACAGAGAGATACGGCATATAACATAGAGAAAAGGTCAGAGGGTGAGTCCCCTGAGGTTTTCCCTGAGAGGTCAGGGGAATAAGAAGGAATCACAGCCAGGACATAGAAGTCTGGAAGGCAGTAGGGAAGCCTAAGAGCATGCTATCACTGTAGCCAAGACAAGGGTTTTCAAGGAGGCGGGATGATCAATGGCTGCTGATAGGTTAAGGAAAATGAGGCCACTTGCAGACATCTCAGTTATTACAGCTACTTGAGATCAGTGTAAAGACAGAGGCGGATCCAGGATGGAGGGATGAACTCTGACTAATTGTGTCAGGGACCCTGCTGGGACTTGGGAATCGGGAGGCTGTGACAATGGTCCAGCATGCTGAAGATGGCCAGCACACTGGTCTGGGGAATTGTGAGTCCAGCGACTGGAACCCAAGTAGTCTGGATACCGGGTGCGTAAGCCACACGCAGGCTGCACGCCGACAAGGTGAAATCAGCGGCTTTAATCAGGGGTGCCAGAGCCGTTGACTTCTGCTTCCGAAAGATGGGTGGGGGCACAAACCAGGCATCTCTGCAACCGTCCTAATGCCTCAAACCCGTGGGGCGAGCCCTCTGCGCGCCGCTGCTGCAGGGCGGTCCAGCTCCGCGGGGTCCTCGGGGGGTTGAGATACACGAGGAGCAGGTGGGAGCCTGCAGCTAGAGATCCATCCCCCGCCCGCTTTCTCCCTGCCCCCCTTTCCCTTCCTCCCTGTAAGCCTTAGAGGCTAAGGGAAGGGGTGCTGGGACGCCCCCGTGCTGTTTCATCGCACCTAGCTCGCATCCTTATCTAAACTGAACCTCACTCGTGGAGTGGGAACGTCCCCGCCCCCGAGGGAGCACTCATGTCAGTTTCGGAAAAGGAGGCAGAAAGTTAAAAAAGGGTATGAAGGGGACTCGACAAAGTGCCATTGGAGGACACTGGCGCGTCGCAGAGGTTCCTGAATCCAACGTCTTGGAAACAAACAAAAACGCGGGGGGCGCTGGGTCGCGCAGTGCCTCCCGGATCCCGAGGGGGAGCGCAGGGGCCTGCGGAGGGGGCTGGGGCAGGAGCCGGGCCGCGCTGGAGGCGGGCGGGAAAGTCGCGCGACCTCCGCACCAGGACCCGGGCTGTGCGCCTGGCAACCGGCCGCGTGCGCCCCCTCCCCGCGGTCCCGGTAGGGCGCGGACGCGGCGCGGACTACAAGTCCCAGGAAGCCCAGAGGCCGGCGCGGGGCGGAGCCTGGCGCAATTCCCCGGGATCCGGCGCGCTGGGAAGCGCCGCGGAGGACGCAGCGGCCGAAGGGCGACGAGCTCACTGGGGGCGGGGCGCGGGCGGAGGCGGGGCCGACGTGGGCCGGAGCCCTGCGTGCCAGGGAGGGGGCTGGCCGGGCTGGCGGCGGGCGGCAGTGGGAGCGGGCTCCGCGGCTTGACGGCGCCTGCGGCTCGCTCCCGGCTCAGGCGACGCACGGCGGGCTCAGCGCAGCAACCCCGGCGCGCCGGGCGGCGCACCACGCAGCGCGCGGACCCACGCGGCGGCCGGGCGCCCGGAGCGGCGCGGCCACTTCCCCGGGGCCGGCCTTCGGCCCCGGCTCTCGGCGCTCGGAGCGCGGCGGCTGCCTGGGCTTTAATGGCTGCTCGGCGGGGCAGCGCCTAGGGTGGAAGCGGCTGCGGCGCAGGAAGGCGCCCGAGCGAGCCTCTTAAGGGGCCGGACGCGCCCGCCGCGGCGCGCTCCATGGGGGCCCGCTGACCCGGGGCGCCGGGGCTCGCTCGCTCGCCGGCCGCACGTCCCGGCCATGAACTGAGTCTGCGGGCCGACCCCGCGCCTGCTCCGCCCGCTCCTTTCTTCTCGCGCCTCCTCCGCCCGCCGCCGCCGCCGGCGGGCCCGGCTCCCCGGGGGCTGCGGCGCCCCGGGCTCGGCGGCCCGCGGGCCCCGGGGCGCGGGGCGGCGGGGGGCGCGCGGCTCCGGGAGCGGCGCCTGCACCATGAACTACCAGCAGCAGCTGGCCAACTCGGCTGCCATCCGGGCCGAGATCCAGCGCTTCGAGTCCGTCCACCCCAACATCTACTCCATCTACGAGCTGCTGGAGCGCGTGGAAGAGCCGGTGCTGCAGAACCAGATCCGGGAGCACGTCATCGCCATCGAAGGTGAGGGCCGGGCCGCCGCGGGGCTTCTGGAAGGCGCGGGGGAGCGGGCGTCCCCTGCGCGGCGGGGTGTGCGCGCGCGTGTGCGTGCGTGTGTACACACGCGCCGGTCCGTGGCACGCGGCTGCCCCGCCGAGTGAGCACTGCGGTGCTTCTTACCCTGCGAGGCGGGGCGATAACCCGCGGGGAGGCCGAGGGCCGGGCCGGCCAGCCGCGAGCCCTGTCAGAGAAGATGGGCGGTCATCGATAATTTCATAATGGGCAGGAGAGTCTGTCTTCCGTGAGACCGTGGTTCAGTGAGGTCGTGACCTGCCTGGGTCGCCCGAGTGACCCGCCCCAGCCGATGCCTGGGGGCAGCTGGAGAGGCTGGCGCCACTAGACCCATGACAGGTTACCAGGCAAGGGCCCAGCGTCTTGCTAGACGTTGAAGACTGTTTTGAGAAGTGCTGCTGCTGGTGGAGGCTCTGGCCATCCTGTTCAGGCAGGGCAGGGCCGCCCCATTTCGTGTCTGTGCTCGGTTCAGGGGCACAGTGGAGGCGGCTGAGCTGAGCCCGTCAGGGCGTGTGCTTCTCCTGCAGGCAGTGGTGTCCAGTTCCACCTGTCCCTGTGCAAAGGCCGGCCTCCATGGAGTGCTTGCTACCAAAAGGCCTGGGCAAGTTAGAGGAGCCCTACCAGGAGGGCAGGGGTATTCCTCAGCTTGAGCATCTCCCTTTCACATGCGAGGAGGGTAGCCACTCCTCCAGGCCAGGCAAGCAAGGCTGTGGCCCTGCGGCAAAGGTGCGGCAGAGTGCCTCTTCCGGGCCTGGTCTCTGGATCACCAGAGGCTCCTGTGACTGTGCTCCAAGGCCTCTGGGTTGTCTGCTTGCTTTATCCATTTGGTCCTGCCAAGATTCACTGGGGCTGGGGGTGGGGCTGGGGCCGGGGCCAGGTAGGCTGTAAACGTGGGATGTAGAGTTACACCCCAGCCACAGTCAGTCCACAAGCAGTCTTTCTCTTCTTGTCACTGTTGGCCAGTGATGGTGAAAGGCTTGCAGGGTCAGCCGTGCGTAGTACAGAACTGTCCTAACCAAAGGCCAGTAGGGCTGCTGTTGAGGAGCATTGAGAACATTCCAAGACCTGGCGGGAGTGTGTGCGCATGCCTGACTGCAGGCAGTGCCCACCTGCCCTCCATCTGTGAGTCAGAGGGCATTGGCCACAGGCAGGCTTGGCGTTGGCACCATGCATTCTGCACTGCCAACCCCAGAGTGTCTTGGTTTGACGCTTGACCAGTTAGGTGCAGACGATGAACGTTGTGACACTGATCTTCTGGGCATTTGGCAGCCCGTGGACTTGAACAGTGGCCCTGCTAGGCTGCTGACTGGCCGGCTGTATCCATAGGGGACTCACGCATTCCCAGAGGGTCTGAGCGGTTGTGCCCCAGCTTTCTGTGAGGCCTGGCTCTCAGTGCCCCATGCCTCCCTCTCGGCAGTTTAAGGTGCCTCCAGATTCCTCGAGAGGCAGGGGCTCCAGCATGCGTCTCAGAAGATGCGTGGGAGGCCATGGGGCCCGCACACGATGCTGACGGTGCAGGATGGTGCGGGAGAGTCCTCTGGGGCCTGAGCTCTGCTCTGTTGCCAGCAGGGTGAGGAGGCCCTGTGCCTGGCTCACTTGGCTCTGCAGCTCTGGCAGCATCCGCAGGGTCTGATGAAACACTCTGAAAGCCGGTGCCAAGTACTGAGCGCACCTGGCCGAGCGCACCTCGTCGCCGCCGGAGGTGCTGGCTATGTGGCACTCATGATGCCCATTTCTTTTCCCATTCCCGAAGTCCGGCTTGGGGAGCTCGAGCCCTTCCAGCAGAGTAATTTGACTTTCTAGTAAGAGGATGTGGTTTCATTTTTCTTTAAAAAATATTACATGGTCCCTAGATGATGGTTTTTCATAGGTTTTTGGTGGCTTGATGTCTACCTTTCTGTTGGGAGACTTCTTGGCTAGAATCCTTGTCATTTTTTAATATGGCTCAGAATCAGTGAATGAATCCTGCTGCTGTTGATGTTATTTTTCTGTCATAAAAAGGAATGTCTGTATTGTGTCAGAACCACTGTTCCTTTAACGAGGCTTAAGAACCATTCAGATGTGCTTCTGTCCTTTGCATTATTGCCAATAATGACCACTTTGCATTTGTGTAGAACTTCAGCAGAAATGCCCCTGCACTCGCAGCCTCGTCGTGTGGCCGTGCCAGCCCTGTGTGAGCCTGCGGGCCCGCTTCGTTATCCCCACTGAGAAGACAGAGGTTCAGGGAAGGCTAATGACCTCTGGACTATTTTGCATGGAGAGCCCCGCTGGTCAGCCTCCCAGAGCACCCACACTGCCCCTTCTGATGACGTGTATGTTTACTCGGGACAGTGAAGTGTTCTCCCGCCCTGTGCCCGTTCTCAGAAATGGCGGTGAGGGAAACGGAGCGATAGCTCAGCTGTGGCAGGGCAGCGTTTTTCTGTATGAGAACAGAGAACGATACAGAAGCAGTCTGTGCTGTCGTGTGGGGTGTGGGCTGTCCAGGCATACTGGATCTGAGTGCGTTGCCATGGGGTACGGCGACTGCAGATGCACATGGAGGGACCCAGTGGGACAGGCATGCGTGTGCCAGGAGCATCCCAGCTACTCTAAGAAACAGGCAGACCTGTCCTGCCCATGAACCTGGCAGGTTAAGATGCTACAACGGTGAAATCTAAGCCTATCAGAGCTATAACGTAGCACCACTTCCAGTCAGGAAAGGACGGTTATATGCACATCATAGCAAATTGTTTAAAAATCGCTTGTCCCCTCAAACAGAAAACTGCATGTTAGAGATTCTCCAGCTAGGTTCCCCGCCGTCCCCCCTCATGTACATGTGCAGAATTAAAGTCATACTTCCAAAGCTGCGTGATTAGCATAATGTGAGTGCTTTTCAGTGTTACGAAAAGTTTTGGAGCTGTTTTGTCACGTTGGCATACTGTTCCAGCATTTGGCTGTGCCATAATTTATTTAAAATTTCCCTCTTCTCTGGCGACTTGAGGAGGTTTTGCTGTTGGAGTGAGGAGTGGCCTCGTCAGAGGGAAGGCTTTTCTGGCAGAAGCTCGTTTCAGCGTGGCTAGTGGGCCCGGGCCGGGACGCTCTGAGAAGGTGGACTGAGCTGTGTGCGCTTTAGCTGAAAGAGCTCAGCGCGCTTCCCCCGTCAGCGCGGGGCTGCGACTGCGTGTAGGCCCAGGGGACACGGTTTTGTTTTTAGTCTCGTTTAAAAACGTCACCTTGTCCCCCACTCCCGCCCACCCCCCAAGAAAAGTATTTTTTTCCCCAAATATTTATTTCAGACTTTGGGAGATGAATACCCCTGCAAAATCTCTGGACATTGCCGATGGTATTCAGGTTCACCTGGTCAGATTTCTGGGGTGTCCCATGGGGGTGTGGCATGCCATGAAGTGGGACCGCGTGCATGGGTATTTTCTGTGCCTGGGAAGAGCCGGCGCGGCCTGCCTCCGGTGTGACTGGCCAGGCCAGGTTCCCCCCAGTTCTCCTGACAAAGCCTGTGTGGGGCTCATGGGGCTGGGGTAAACGAGCCAGCTGCCTTTCTCGTTAAGTAAAGCGTGTTCTTCTTTCAGGGGTGAGGCCTCTATTAGCATTCGCACTTGTAACTCAGCTTGGCAGTGGCAGAACTCTGATGCAAGTGACAGCCCAGCCCGCTGAGCCAGCCAGGGCACGGCTCGATCCCCCGCCACGGGCAGGTCAGCGGGGACGAGCTCCCCACCGGCCCCTCCAGTGCTCCGCGTGGCTGCCTCTGAGGGCTCCTTCTGCGGCAGCATAACTCTGCCTGGAACCCCTGGTAAGGGCACTTTCACAGGGGGTTCCAGGACTGGGCCCTCGCATTTGAGGGGCCCGGGGAGACGAGGCAGGGGCCCCCTTGATCCCTGTGATGATGCAACCTTGAGGTCCAGAAAGACTGGGACACTTGCCGAAGAGATGGGGACTGGGCTGATCCGACCTTAGTGCCAGCTCCCTGCCTCCTTCAGAGACAGAACTTCAGCTCGTGGTCACTCAGAGTTCCCACGGCCCTGTGTGGACACCAGCCCAAGCGTGTGTGCTGTGATCCCTTTGCCCAGGATTGGAAGGGTCCGAGAATGCTGCCGATAACCACGAGCACCCCGTTCTCCGTCCAGTTCTTACCTCGCCAGCACTTGTGTAAGCGTTTGTTGTCGTGCAGAAATGTGTTTAAGGCGGTGTGGCAGGTGTGTGTGTTTGGAGGGCAGGTGTCTTCTTCCTGCCCTGGATGAACGTAATTTTCCTTTGCCGTGATCGACTGACTGTGCTAGTGATACTTCAAGTTCAATCACAAATTGCAGGTATAGGGCCTTTTTGTTATTGATATGAATGTCGCAGTCTCCTTAAAAATAATTCTCACTTGGCTGATCATGGTGTGCAGGCTGAATCACATACCTTCCGGGCTGTCACAGTCCTGGCGTCCCTTCCGGTCCGGCTGATATCTGCGTCTTTTCCCTGCGTCTCCCAGTCGGAACTCAGGCTGCCTGCTCTGTGCCCGTGGCTTCCTTTGGCTCCTGTCCTTACACCACTCCAGCCTGAAAGACTGGGAGCTCTTTGAGGGCAGGAGTCAGGTCATGGTCGTTTTTATGCCAGTGTTTGGTGTGCCACGTCTGGCCCTCACAGGACGCCCGGGAGTTATTGATGAGATGGACTGAGCTGTGCGTGCTTTATTACTGACTAATTGACTCACCAAAGGAGCCCACATTTTCTTAGGAGTTTGGGTCCTTTTGCTTTTCCCGGGCACCAGACAGTGTTGAGTGTCTGGCGGGAGTGAGGGCATTTTGAAACTTGTCACCAAGCACAGATGTCAGGGCACCGTTTGGGTCTGGTGGGTTAGCTTGGGTGGAGACTCAAAGCCATGTGGTATTAGGGCGGAAACGAGATTTTCCTCCATGTACGAAGCAGAAGAGACGATCCGCTTGCTGAACTCTGGCGCCGTTTTCAGCCCAACGGCTTGCGGACGGTGTTGGGCGTCAGTGACTTTCAGAGGCAGGGTCGCTTTCATTGATGGAGACACCTGAGTGACAGGCTGGGTGGCTGACATGATGTAGTGTCTTCAGTAGAGCACCGAGAGCAGTGGGTCTCAGTTGAGCATGCAGTCATATCCCATGGGGGGGGAGGTGGCGGCGCTGAGCCCCTGCATTTGGGGGCCCCTTGATTCTATCGGGAAGACAGACTACTGGCCTCTCCCGGAGGTCCTAGTTTTGTCTGTCCACAGCAGAGCTGAGGACGTGCTTTGCCGCTGGTCTGAGGACCACAACTTGAGGAGCATTGCTATGGATGGAGGAGCCCCAGTGACCTGGGCGTCCCTGGGCCAGCATCTTATGCTCATTTCCCAGGCAGTGCCATCAGCAGAGAGGGCTTCCTCTCACCCTGCCTCAGGTGACAGGTGACAACGGGCCAGCAGCTCGGGGCGTGGTTTGGGGGACACACAGTTTAAACACAGTAGAGGAGTGATTTACACCCAGGTCCCAGTGGGTTCAAGTTCGTGCTCATTCTCCGTCCATGATGCTGAATGCCTGGTGAGGGAAGTGGTCAGGTAGAGGAAGGTCATTGCCAAGGGCATCCCGCAGGGAGGTAGGTGCCCCATTTCCTTCAGTCCCCATCTGCGGTGCTGTGAGGGCTTTGATTCTAGTGTGGTCTCCCGTGAACATGGACGGGGCTCCTCCCAATTCTCCTAGTTGTGGTAGCCTGGCAGACGATGCATTTTGTCTTTGCTATGGCAGAGCCAGAAGAGCATCTCCAGGAGAGGGGGCTGTGTGTCACAGCAGCTTGGAAGGGCTGTTGGTGGAGCCTGACAGAAGTGACTCCCAAGGGAGAAGCAGCTACAGGAACCTGCAAAACAAAACCTCTGGCCCTGTTACTGCCACCTCTGGTTTTTGTCCAAACCGGACTTTTTGTTTTGTTAAGACTAAATTCCCTTATTTTGCATCCTTCTCTTTTCCTGTGTACCCTGCAGGTGTTTACACTTCTTGAGTCTGGCTCTGGCTTGTTTTAACTACTGATTTGGTTTTGTCTCGTGTTTCTCCACACTGAAACCAACGTGTGTACCCCACCCCCACCCCCTTCCCACCACACCAGGTCCTTAGAGGCTGTCACTTAAGTGATTGAGTTTGGCAAAGCGGATCAGGCTTAGTTGTTTTTAAAGTCCGGGGTTCGGGTTCTGATCTGCTGCTTAGCTGCATAATTCCTTCCTTTTGTAAGTACCTTTCTTTGCGAAGCGAAGCTTCACTCTACAGATGTCAGCCTCTAATCTCGGCAGCATCTGTGGTTTCTGTTGCGGGTAGGAGTGCATGGCTTTGTGTGTGCTGCCCTGAGTTGGCCTCGGAGGGCTTTGTGGGGTAACTTGTGGATTTGTGGAGCCCGTTTTATCGTGTGGGAAGCCTGCATGGGGGCCTGTGTGTGGGGTGACTTTGCTACAACTCAGTGACGACCCATCCAGGTATGAGGTTGGCACTGCAGTTTTTGTCTAGCCCCTCCACTCCCTGTGGTCTGTACTTCCAACTGACCAGCACCAGAGGGGCTTGCCTTGGTTGGGTCTGGGGGCTGGGGAGGGAAGGAGAGCAGACACCACCCCCCACCAGAGGAGGTTGTTAATGGAGCCTTTGAATAACTAGCCACATAGCTTGTCTGTGTGCGAGGTCGGGAGATTTTCCATAAAGCGCAGACTAAATATAGGCTCGAGGGTGGGGACCAGGGCCCAAGAGGGGGCTGTCATCGGTCCGATATTGTTTCTTCCGCTGGTAATCAGAACTTGCCACCAGCCTGGAACAGGTGGCCACCCTGCGCTCTCTGGGAACAGATTGCTGTTTTGTTTAACCAGGGGCTCATTTGCAAATCTCACACTTCTCCCGCTGTTTGGTGGGACTGTCTTTTTTGGGCTGCAGTGTTGGAGTGTTTGTACAGTGTTTCTACACAAGCAACTGTCTAATCTTTAAAACTGCTCTTGCCGTCTGGTTGTCATTAGCATCATCGTTAGAAGTTGCCTTTTTTTTTTTTTTTTTAAGGGTGGGAAATACTTTTCATGGTTCTGGAGAAGAATTTCAAATAATTCTCAGCCATGTTCACAAACGATTTATGTTTGGTCTTAGAAATGTCAACATTCAAGAGGCTCTTGCAAATAGAGCCATGTCCATTTCAGCTTGGGACAGGGCCCCGCGGAAGCTGCCGTTACCTTATTCTTAGATAATCGTCCTAAAGGGAGAACAGTGTCCTTAGGAAATCAATTTAGCTTTAATTCAACGAGTTTTAGTTGATGAGGACATACTGACTGTAGTGAGGACCCTGAAGGAATTAGCACGTTTTTATAATCAGTGCCTGTAAGGAAACCAAGACACCCCCACCTCAGGGTTCTGAAAGTGATTTTACTTCTTACCCTCTCAGTCTGCTGGACGGGAGGTCACTTCTGACAGCTGCAATGCGGTCCAAGTTGATTGGAGGGAGCTGACTGCCCTGCACCTCTGCTGTTTGTGGTTCCAGTTGTCCTTTCCTGTGGCGGGGGAGCTGGTACATTTTCCAGGGAGGGCGCTTCCGGGAGCCTGTCTGCTCACCCTTTGTTGTCGTCAGAGGTCTGGAGTGCCGCTGTGAGCAGCGGTTCCCCCTCCTCCTCCTCTAATGCCGCTCCTGTTAGTACAGGCTGGCCATCTTCATCTCAGATAAACAAACAAACAAACAAGAACACTGTCTCGATTTTTAGCGTCCACAACCGAGCGTGGGTCTGTGACTTTCCATGCAGTCTTGTTTGGAGTTGGGGATCGGCAGGATTGAGATCGCTTTAGACTTGCTCATTTTTTTGAACCCCCTTTTGGGGACATGTAACATACAGAGAGGGAGGGAGTTTGCACAGACCGCGCTGTATGTGGCACCCACGAAGAACCAGAAGGCGGCCAGTGCAGGGGACACCCGTGGCAGTGCATGTCATTACACGTGGGTGCCTTTGCTTATCGATCCGTCCCACCATTGACGGGCATTGGGGTCGTATTTCTGGTTGCTTTGAACAGCGTGGCTGCACACATTCTCGTACGTGCCTTCTGGTGCCCACACATCCCTGTTCTGTCTGCCTGGGACCCAAGTGCTTGCCGCCTCCTGGGACCTGCTCTCCTCTGACTTGACACAGCCATCCTGACACTGTGCCAGTAGGTGGGCGGGCCTCATCTGGAGACCTCTTATTGCTGTTCAGGGTCCCGCGCCTGACACTCATGGGGGGGGGGGGGCTCTGTAGCTGCTGCCTCCTTCCTGGCATTGACATTCTTTCCACTGTTTGTTAATAAACAAATGTGTAAGGGACACCCTGTTTCCCTGACCTGTCTTAGAAGGGAGGTTTTTTTAATGTAGGACTTTCTACAGAGTGTTAAATCCTCATTAGCTAATCCTGGCTCCCCAGGTGGAACCTGCTGAGTGAAATCCCCCCAGGAAGTGCTTTCCTTTAAAATGTGGATGGTACTGTCCCCCATGGGCCTGGGCCCCTCCGTTCTGCTGGCTCCCAGCAGACCTCCCTGCACAGTTGGGTACTCTTTCTGGCACCACCTGGTCAGTGGGGGCGCTTTTTCTAACAACGCCTGAACAGTTGGGGTGCTCTTTCTAACAACACCTGGTCAGTGGGGGTACTCTTTCTGGCACTGCCTGGTCAGTGGGGGTGCTCTTTCTAACAATGCCTGGTCAATGGGGGTACTCTTTCTGGCACAGCCTGGTCAGTGGGGGTGCTCTTTCTAACAACACTGGGACAGTTCGGGTACTCTTTCTAACAATGCCTGGACAGTTGAGGTACTCTTTCTGGCCCCGCCTGGTCAGTGGGGGTGCTCTTTCTAACAACACCGGGACAGTTGGGGTGCTCTTTCTAACAACACCTGGTCAGTGGGGGTGTTCTTTCTGACACCGCCTGGTCAGTGGGGGTGCTCTTTCTAACAATGCCTGGACAGTTGGGGTGCTCTTTCTAACAACACCAGGACAGTTGGGATACTCTTTCTAATGATGCCTGGACAGTTGGGGTACTCTTTCTAACAATACTGGGACAGTTGGGGTGCTCTTTCTAACAACACCGGGACAATTGGGGTATTCTTTCTAACAATGCCTGGTCAGTTGGGGTACTCTTTCTGGCACTGCCCGAGTCCATTTCAACACCTGGGTCCTGGGGTTGGTATTCGAAGGGAAACTCATTTGTTACTTTTGGCTGAAACTGTTCTGTGGTCTTAATAGCTGCGTATTAGCTCTGTTCGGTCTCTGTTGTTTGTAGCAGTTATGCGAAGACACAAAAGGGAAAAAGGGAGAGCTAAGTGCTGCCAACTCTGCTATTCCTAAGGGGTTATTTTCTTTGTTCTGTCTGTCCTGGGAACTACCCATCCCCCTCCACAAAGTCCTTGCTCACTGAGGCGGAGCCCTGGAGCTCATAAGGACCCCACAGAGGGATTGAGGGGTGTGTGTATGTGTGAACCTCTCCAGTGGCTTACAAACGCAAATATTTATTGTGGGGGTGGGGGTGGGAGGGCCGTGTTTATCTTTACTTTGTTTAGTATGGGAAGTGGCTAACGTGAGAATCAACAGGCAAGATGTTATCAGCCACCTACAGTGGGCACAGAGCAGAGTTTGGGCCTAGGGTACAGGCAGATGTGTGGGACCTGAGCCTTCCCCCCCAGCGCCCCGCAGATCTGGCCCAGGAGGCAGTGTGGGAGGGGGAGCTGGGCCAGAAGCAGGCTGCAGAGGTCTTTCCAGGCCCCTGACAGAAGCAGCCTTCAGACCACGGAATTGCTTTGGCCTGCTGAGATCTGGGGAGGGGAGGGCAGGATGATGGTCCTGTGAGCCCCAGAGGGTGGCTGGGCACCCAGTTACGGGGCAATGGCAAACTGTGGATGAGGGGCATTCGTTTATGAAGAGCATTTGGCTCACCTGTTGCCTGTTAGGCAAGGAGTGGGGGTGGGGCCGTGGGGCTGTGGCAGTGGGGAGTGGTGGGGTGGCTTCAAATCAGAGTGTCGTAAAGGAAGCTTGGGGCCCAGGCAGGGAGTGGGAAAGCAGAGACACGCCCCAAAAGATGTACATGGAGGGGCAGGCCTGAGGTTAGGTCCTGGGAACAGGAGTGGGGCGCTCACTGGGTGGGTCCCCTCATCAGGTACCTCGAGGTTTGGGTGGGAAGGAGGTGCTCAGGCACACAGGGTGGTCACAGGATTTAGAGGCACTCTGTCCCTACAGGACGGGCTTGGATGTGTAGGTTCAGGAGTCACCTCATCTGTCCCACGGGCTGAGAGGCCGGTGTCTGGAATGAACTTCAGTGTCTTCTCTGCGACTCCAGAACAGGGGTCTGCCGTGTACAGCGTCTTGAGAGAAGGGCTAGTGCGCACTCTCTCCGGGGGCTCCGTCAGTCCATCTGGACTGATGTGCCCGAGCTTCTGCTCACAGACCCCGGGCCGTGGGGCCCGTGGGGTGCTGGTCTGGCTGGGTCGACTTCTGGCTAGCTGCCTTTTTCAAAGCCCTGCAGAACACACGCCACATGGTGCCTGATTGACAGCTCCCTCCATACCTGTATGTCTCGGTCGGTATCTGTGGTTACCTGTCTGTCTGTCTGTCTGTCTGTCAGTCAGGTGTGTGCGCTTACTTAGCGGCTTTCATTCACGGGCTGGTAGAGCTGGCTGCAGGACTGCAGAGGCGAGCAGGCCAGCTGCTGTGTGAGGTCGGGGTGGTGGGCTGGGGAGTAGAGGGAGTGCCACCGAAGGCCCAGGGGATCCCAGAGGCACCATGTCACCTTGTCACTCTCATCTGCCCAAAGAAATACCACTGTCTTCACACAAAACAGTCAGTTTCCAGTTTTCACTAAGAAAATTTCGTTTTTATCCCGGTGTTGCCCTCTGTACTTGCCTGTCGTCTTATCCTGGGGAATACCGAAATCATGTCTGTCTCTGCCTGCAGCCTAAATCTAGAGCCCTCCCCACCCCCAGTGCCTTCCCTAAAGTCCCAGCCTTCCAGAAGAGCCATGGGAGTGGCGCTCCCGTCCTAGGCACTGGGTTCTGGGCGTCTCCAGAGCCTTTGCAGCCTGGGGGACGCGGACTGGGTCTGGACTTCACGGCTGGACTGCTATCCCTGAAAGCTGGGCCGAGCCCCTCACTTAGATGCGTCTCTTGGAGGACCCCCACTTCTCCTTGTGATAGAAGGCTGGGGGAGTCTGCAGAGCATGTGCCTGAGTGGAGGTCAGAGGCTCTCGCTTGTCTGGGGAGACGGGGCACTCCACTCTCGGATGGAAACACTGGGCACTTTGTGTTGGGTGGGGTGCTCACCCGAGTCAGGAGAGCCCTCACCCACCTGTGGACTTCGGGCATCCCCCTCTAGGCCTGTCCAGGGGTTGGGGTGTCCCACAGTCTGGGTCTGGGATTTGTGTGAGAGAGATGTTTTGCAACTAAAAGAGGTGCACTTTGGTTCCAGCTCGAGGAGGATTTCTTTTTCTCAGCATTTCCTGGTACAGCTTTCAGACACAGGGACGAGCTGCAAGGGTGTTTGGCGTGGCTCTGCACTCCTCAGTGTTTGTCTCTCTCCATCCACCCTGAAGGTCGTCTAGCTGGCATTTCCTATAGAATAACACGTTTGTCTACACTGGTCTGATGTTTGGTGTGGAATCCAAATGATTTCTGGGAACCTCAATGTGCTGCTTGAATGTAGGGGTATCCCGTTCTGTAGCAAGTCTTGGTTTAGGTTGTGCCTTGGACTGCAGCTTTCTGTCGTCTTAATCCTGAGACAGTTCAAATGGGGACACAGGGAGAGTGCAAGTTGAACTCCGCCTCGAACCCGTGGCTGAGTGTGTGTGTTTGGGAGCAGGCAGTTCCTCTGTGGGCCTCGGTAGTTTTGGGGAGCTGCAGCACAGAATGCTCTGTGTCCCAGGACTTTGGTTTTAGAAGTAGGTGATGTATTGATATGGAATTCAGGCATTTTCTTGTTAGAACTAGTTAGAACTGCCATGGAACCTTTGGGAAATGCATGTGTCCCTTTGGGCCTCAGTTTCAGAGGCTAGAATCCATGGGGTTAAATTTTGATCTCAAGGTTCCTCTTGTCTCCAGAGTGACTGCCACCACCCCAGCCATTGCTCCTCAGTCCCTGCGCTGACTTGGTCCAGTGAAGGTGCCACTGGGAGCTGGGGAGGAGAAGTCGTGGTCATGTGTGGACAGATTGCCCCAGGGCATTGTGTTGCATTGTTTCATCCACAGTCCTTTTCCTCCAGCAGACAGTGAAATTCCACTCAGTAGAATCACACCCAAAAAGGAAACTTATTGTATGTGTGTATGTAATCCATGCCATGCATGGATGATCTAGCACTCGTGTGCCTTGTGCGATGTGTACACACACATCAAAGGCCTCCTCACAACACCTTAGTGTGTGCAGGGTCTGCAGAAGGAACCAACATCTCTACCGTGTCCTGGTCCCCTAGGCTTAGTGAGGGACATTAAAAAGCAGACGTGACATTGCCCGTAACCCTGGTGATGGTGTGTTATTGTCAGTGTATAAGAGTACATGGTAAATGCTCAGGGACGATTATGGACGGAAGGTGTTAGGGCAGACCCTAGCAGTCTAGTTCGGCTGTCAGTCATGAATTTTGGGGAGGAGCCTGTAGAACTGGACTCAGTGCCGTGCTGAACTGGGAGCTGAGCTGTGTGACTCCTGTCTCTGCAGGGGTCACTGCAGTGTTAATTGCAGGACCTGATGAGGCCCAAGTTCCTGTTTCCCAGACTGGACCCACCAGGGCACGTCTTCTCGGTTGTCCTTGTGCCAGTCTCCTCCTCCTCTGACCCCCTGCAGCCCTCCCCACATCCTGCCCGGGGGTGCTGAATCAGCACATTCCATACCCACATCATCTCTCAAGTCTTCACCACAGCGGTGCTGCTGTCCTGTGTCACAAAGGGCATCTCCGCGACACGCCCAGGTTGTGCCGCCCCATGCTCCCTGCATGCTGTCCTGGACTTTAGGCCGGCTTGGCCCCCAGCCTGCCTTCGCTCCCACCTGATGTCTGTTTGAATGTGCCGGTGGGCCCAGAGTCCCCGGCCGGAGGCCTAGCCTGTCGTTTCCATGTCGTTGTGATCGTGCCTTCGAGGTCCAAGCAGGCATTCACAAGAGGGGAATTTATGTCAAATATATTTCAGTTGTCACATCTTTAAATTCACCTGAGTGTTGAATTCCTAAAAGCATTTGACTGAGTGACCTTCCCTTCCTCCCACACACACTTTCTCACGACCCCCCCCCCCAGTGGAGGAAGTTTAACTCTAAATATTAAAAGGCCTCTTGTTTCTGAGGCCTCGTCTTACATGCCCCTTCCCAAGGGACTCAGGGACCCAGGGACGACTCGTCACACTCCCTGTTCATCATCCCTCCCTTTCTGCCGCTTCTGTTTAGAGGACCTTGATGCTATTTATAAACACGTGTGCGTTTGGGTGTCTTTTCCCCCGAGGGCAGGGGCTGCAGTCTTCTGTTTCATCCCCGAAGCAGCTGCCGGAGCAGTTGCTGGGTAATGGGGGTGGAGGTGGGGACGTGCCTTGGCCATCCTGGTTGGGTTGATACCTCCTGAGGCTGGGGGCACAGTTCTCCACCCCCTGCAAACACATGTTGATTCTTAAAAGAGCCCTGCCTCACCATTCTGTAGGAAGGAACTGCAAAGCTAATTGCAGCAAACTTTTCCAGAAAGTTGTGCTGGGAAGATACATTTTCCATGGTTACCGTTACCTTGGCTCCTGTTACGTAACTCCTGTTAGATTCCGATTCAGGGCTTCAGAAGCTTTGGTTCCAGTATTTAAGCCCACATGACTTCAAACTTGATGACTACGATACTGCCTGGTGGGGCCTTTCTGGACATGAAGTGGGACATATCATCAGAAACTTGAGCTTATTTGACAGTTTCTCTGTCAGTGTGCAAACATGATGTCACTGGGAATGTTCTCCATTAGGGGCTGTCAGAGCTGCGGCCCTACGAGCAGGGCCACCGAGACCCGAATTCACCAGTGGAAGTGCCAGCCCTGGCTCCTGCTGCCCGTCACCAGATTCCTGCGGCCGTTCGGCTGTGCCGCAAGGGCAGAAGAGGCGCTCGGGGCAGATGGGGGTGGGCGCACAGAGACGGAGCTGCTGGGGTGTGCCGTCTGGCTCCTCCGCCCGGGCGCATGCCATTGCGGGACGCTCCAGCCTTGTTCGGAGCAGCCTCCGGCCGGTTCTCTGGCCCGGCAGCCCCCGGGCAGCTCGGTCACACTCACGTGGGGCTGACGGGGCCTGAACCTGTCCTCACCTCTCCCTGCTCCTTCACTGGGGATTCTCAACTTGGGGCCGAGCGCCTGCACCTGGAGCCCCAGTGACGTGTCACACGGTCGGGACGTGGCCAGCTGCCGGGCGGTCCTGAGTGCTCAGTGCCCACTGGCTGAGCGGCCGCAGCCCCCTCCACCCTGCTGTGGGTCTGTTTCAGAATTTAGTTATGAATTTGTGTCTAGGAAGAGCAGAGGTAAACAGAGACTTTAAAATGCCACACACTGTGAGGACAGTTGGGGAGGGGCTGGCAGGAGGTGGTGGGTGACGGGTATGGCATGGGGTGGTGGCAGAGGCGTCCCTTTTAAGGGTGAGGCTGGGCAGGCTTGGGTTTGCCTTGTAAATGACACGGTTGCCTGGAGGCATCCCTGACAGCTGCTCTTGCTCCAGATTCCAGAAATTTCTATTAAACATTTCATGAACACCCTCCTAGTTGTTTCCCTTTCCCTCACCTAATAGAGTAAGAATAGCACTAACTGTTAATTGAGTGTGTGCCGTCTATGGTACCCCGTGTGAAGGGCTTAATGTGCTTTGTGTCACTTTAAGTGCTTTGTGTCCCAGGACAGAGGAAGTAGAACCCCCATTTCACAGGTCAAGAGTGAGAGTTTAAAGCCTTGCCTCAAACCACTCACGCCTGGAGGGGGCTGCGCCACGGGTCAAACTCGGGAGTCAGTCACTCTGGTCACCTGGTTGTGATGTTTTGGTATAGCAGAAGGACACCCTGCTCAGATCGGCCCACGGTCTGCAGGGGTGCCGGGAGCGTCTCTGTGTCCGCACCCCTCCTGCAGATTCCGTTCATGATTGGAAACCCACGTTGGCACTGGCTCTTTGACTCCCTGAGGTCACAAAGAACGTAACGCCTGCTGGCTCACTTCCGCCCCGTTGCTGAGGCTTTGTGGCCCTGAGATGTTGCCTGGTGGTGTTGCTTGCGTGAGGGGGAGACACGATGGCAAGCCGGTTGCCTTTGAAGAGGAGGGAGCATTTCCAAAGAGCAGGCCTTTGAAAATGAGCCGAGTTCAGGACATCTGCAACACCTTTAATCTGGGCCAGGTGAAATTATAACTCTTAAATTTAAGCCACATGACATTTTAACAATGGAGATGCGGGCAAGCAGTTAATTTTTAACATGCATAAATAGAAGTTACTTTTCCTGTGAGCTATCATTAGCATAATAGGGAGAAATTGCCCTGGGAATCAAAGCGATTCGGGCAGTCACGCCGAGTCCTGGGTGGGGGCGGGGGAGCCAGCTGTCCGCTGGGCAGCTCAGCAGGTGCTTTGCTTCTGGTCATAGGCCCGGGGCGGTGGCTCAAATGGCACTGTTCCTCTTTCAGATGGGGGCACTGGGGTGGTGACTCACCCGGGGTTGTGCTGTAGCTGACTTTGCAGGACGGGGCTTCTCTGCTTCCCATCCAGGGCTCTGTCCCCAGCATTCCTGCCCAGGGCATTGGGGGGCATTCTGGATTCTTACTCTGTTGGAGGCCAGCCTCGCCTTTCTGGTGGGTTCGTTGTGTCGCCCCACCTGTGCATGGAGCTGACCACAGCACCCTGCCTGCGGCCCCGGAGCCTCGGGCCTGGGTGGTCAGGAAAGAGTGGGACATGTAGGTGGTGGCCCTGCCCCCTCTCTCCCTCCCTGGCATTAGAGTAGTGTACAGGGCATGCTACCTGAGAGTCCCTCCACCTCCAAGCAGTCTTCACCTGTGTAGGCAGGACTCACCTGTAAAGTTATGTGCTCAGGTGAGGGAACAGTTGGTGAACAGGACAGCCGCTGTGTTCATTCCACTCTCATTTCATGCTCCGACTTTACAGAGCTTCGATTTCTAGAAGAGAAACTGTGCATATTGAAAGTTTATGACTTGATGACTCTTGGCAGAGGTACACACCCAGTATCCCGAGCTTGTCCCCAGCCCCTCTGTGACCTATCCATCATTCTGCCTTGATCTGCTGTCTGTCACTGGGTTAGTTTACATTTTCTAGAATTTAAAGAGATGGAATCACATAGTAAGGGGCCCTTTCTCTGGCTTCATTCTGTCCGTGTGACACTCACCCACGTCATTGTGTGTTCTTTCTTACTGCTGAGCAGTGTTCCGTCGTGTGGATGTATCGCTGATTGTCCTGTTGATGGGTCCTGGCTGAGTTGTGTCCAGGGCTTGGCTTTGACAAGTAAACCTGCTGTGACCATCCACGCACAGTTCTTCTTGGGGCAGGTGCTTCCCTGTCCTGAGGTAAATACAAGGAGTGAAGTGGCTGCGAGGCACGCTGGGTGTACATTAAACTTTATAAAGATGGCCCCACTGTTGGAGTTTACACTCGTGCCTGCAGCGCGAGCCTCCACTCTGGGCTGAAGTCCGGCAGGCTCCTGGCAGTGACCGTGTGGGGGTGGCACCTGCCCTTCAAAAACAGGGGTCAGCATCCGTGCCTCCTGGGCTGGGAGGCGTCTTGTACTGATGGTAGGGTAGCAGTGGAAAGAGGTCACACCTCCTCAGGGGTCAAGGAGCCCAAGGGGAGAGCGCTGTGGTCACACATGTTCACGTTTGTGAAAGTCAGACCTGTGGGCTCTTCCAAAGCTCCTCGAAACTATGGCCATCTAGGGGACATCAGAGAGTGGATTGGAGTTGCCTCCACTGCAGGCCCGGTGTGTGGTGGGTGGAAGGCTGTATTGGGATGTCTGGAGTTGGATCGTCATTCCCTGTGTCACTTTGTGACCACTGGCCTCAGTTTCCCTCCTTGCAAATCCAAGGGTTTGGCCAAGGGTCTTAACCATTGGAAGGGGCTCCCAGAGGACATTTGGCAGTGTCTGGAGAAATTCGTGTTTGTCTCAGCTTTGGGGAGGGAGGTCACTGGCACAGGGTAGGAGTGGACCAGGGATGCTGCTGAACAGCCTGCTGGGTGTACAGGTCTGACCCGGGCGCTCAGTGTGGGCCTCGGTTAGTGCAGCCTGCAGCTCCTTCTCTCAGCAGTCCCGGTGGGTGTGTGACTTCTGCCCCACCCTCCTCTGATGGCTCCGTGGGCAAGTCCAGTGGCCGGGCAGCCCACGCTCAAGACGGCCGTAACGAGCTGCTTGGGTGATTAACTCCGTCTCCCTTGTTCCCCGGCTAAGAGTGAACCTCCGGGTAAGTGTGGAATGTAAACCTTTTTGTCAGCTCCTCTTTCTGGACGGTTCCCTTGGCAGTTCCTTTACTTACCGGGTGGGGAGAAGACCCCTTACAATGTCCTCAAGTTGTGGATTGGGCTTCCACAGAGGTGTCCACGAAGTGCTTATGGCAGTGCAGTGCGTGCGGTCCGTGTCCCTGTCAGCGGTCACTTTTCCTGCCTGGCTGCCACATCAGCAGAGTGCTGGGAGCTGCCTTTTATCTTGGTAGCGAGTTGGGGTGTTGGTTTTCTTACTTTTGGGGGAGAATACCAAGGATGGGGAAGGCTGGTCTAGTTAACATGGGAATAAGAAAAGAAGCCACGTACTTCCCCACTCCGGCCTCGCTTTCCAAAACTGTTGGGGCATGCCATATGCATGCTGCTAGTTGGGGAACCTCTGAACTGGAAGAGGATCCCGACCTCACTGGGGAGCTCACTGCCCAGGAGGCCCCGGGTCCCTCCAGGGCCATGTGCTTTCACGCAGCCAGGGAACCTTTGCCTCCCTGTCCAAGAAATGCAGATGTATCAGTGAAAATATTACTCTTTTAAGTGGTTGACGTGCCACCAGAAAAATGAGCTGTGCTTTGATAATAAGAGTGAGGGGTTCCTGGCTGCTCTGGGCCCCCTGCTGAGTTCAAAGATGCCTGTTGACAGCTTTGTTTACAGTTGGGTACTCCTGGCTCTGCACAGGGTCATGCTAGGTCATTCCAAGTCAGGTCTGGTCACTTCTCTTCAATCTTGTTTGCAGTCTTATTGGGCCCGTGCGTGCTTTTCTAGTTCTAATGTGGCTTCATTAGCTTTTTCTTGATACCAAACTGGCTTAAAGAATTTGGAAATATGTCTTGTAAAACCCGCGCGCCCCCCCCCCCCCGTGTCCATGTTATCGGAGCTGGTGTGTAAGGCGTGGCCTTCTGGTCCCACACTCACACACGTGTGTGCCCTCTTGCCATCCCCAGCACCTGTTCATGGCTGGCAGCCCACCTGGGGGCCTGAGCTTAGTGCAGTGGTTCTCAAACGTCCACCTGCCTCCGTGTCACCTGACAGTATGAGAACAGATAGCTGGCCCCTGCCCCAGAGGTTGTGATGTCACTTCTGACAGGTTTCTAGGGGCTGCTGGGCTCCCGTGCTGGGCTGGGGACCACACTTTGGGAACCAGTGTTCCAAGGGCTCCCAAACCTGGTGTCATGGCATGAGGAGCCTGGAATGTGGGTACCTCCCACAGGGGACCACCGCTGAGAGAGCCTCACAGGGTTCGGAAGCCTCATGGATTTGCTGTCATGTGACACCCCGGAGTTTGGTCCATTCACTAGGCCTCTCTCAGGCAAAGCCCCACCCAGGAGGCCCCACAACACGTCATCCTTGCTGGGAACTGTTGGGCTCTTCTGAGTCAGGGATTTTCAGGGTCTCACTGTGGGATAGCCCCTGGGCCTCCGTCAGGGAGGCTGGTGGTCAGTGTCCCGGCTCTGCATTCTCCCTGCCTCTTTGGTATGCGTGTGGTCAGCGTGTTTACATTCACACGATTAGGCACGAGCGGTCCTAGCAGGCCTCACCTCTGGGTGTGCCTGCCTGCCTTACACCTGCACTCAGGTGTCGCAGGATGCTGCTGTACTGATTGGTGTTTGACAGTTTGGCTCACACACAAATAGATTCTGAAACACATCTGCTCAGGCCTTGCCCTGCTGAAGAGCCTTTAAAGACTCAGCAGTGCTCTAGGAATGAAGTTGAAATTCCTGGCTTCACCCCTAAGCTCTTTTAGAACAAGTCATGGGTTGAGAAAAGCAATGAAAATGGAGTTGCTTCGCCTGGCTCCCAGGGCTCTTTGCGATGGACCTGCCTGATCTGGCCCCTCCTTGGGGGTGCCTGCACTGCAGAGAGTACCCGGGAGACACCTGGGCCCCTGATGGTCCGGTCCCGCCTGGAGTGTGCCTGTCTGCTTAACCCTGTGATACTTGCACTACTCAACAAGTGTCAGCACTCCCCGAGGCCGTGCAGATGGCTCAGTGTGGCCTGTGCACTTTGTGTAATCGTGGACGCAAAGCGCTCAGGGGCTGTGGTTGCGGGACCAGACCCCAGTATCTTGCTGCACCACTGTTGGTGAGAGCTCCAGGGAGCTTGACCGAGAGAGTGGGCAAGAGCCCAACTGTGGCCCTGAGGACACCATCCCTCAATGGGCCCATGTGTCATAGCAAGGACCATGTCTTGTGTGTGACACACACATTCAAGGACTCAAACATCCCCAAGGAGAGGCTCGTGGCCATGGTCATCAGTCAGGGAGGCTATGTGCCCAGGGCTTTGAGGTTGCCAGGGTTGCCACTTTGGGGAATTGCCTTCAGAATTTCAGGCACTAAAACAAAGTTCCTCCTAAGTTTAGGTGATCTTTGCCTTAGGCAGGTGGCCTTTGGCAAATACACAGCCAGAATTTGCTCACCCTCTGCATTGGGGACTGTGGTTAAAGAGGTCCTTGGTTGAAAGCATCAGAATCCCATCCTAGGTTACTCAAGTTGACATGGAATTTGCCAGAAGGATGTTAAGTGCTCTGAGTGGGGGAGGCCAGGCTGAGAACCAGGCCTGGGGGTGGACCGGACCAGGGCCGCTGGAGGGGCCCAGGGAGCAGGCGCCAACCGCTGTGTCTTCTCTCCTCGGCCACCACTGGGGGTTCCTGTTTCCAGAGAGGGTCTCATTGGCTCAGAACAGCCACCTCTTGGTCACATTGATTGACAGCTCCATTAGGATTTCGGGAGAGAGAAGAGGAACAGTCTTCTAGGGCTGATTGAGAAGCTGTCTCCGAAAGCCTGGGGCGTGGATGCTGAGCAGGCAGGCGCTGTGCCCGCCTCACCCACGGGCGACGGGCGACGGGCACAGGCTGTCCTGACAGCACGGGCCGCCCGGCGTGAGTCAGGAGCCCGCTGTTTCCTTGAATTCTGCACAAAAGTGTCAGCTGCTCCAGACATTTTGCTGTATTTAAAAGAGAAGGTGACAGGTTCGTCGGTGACTTTTGACACAGACACTAATCTTTAAGATGTGCACACTAATACGGGGCTTCACACATTTTGAATTACTCTTTGCAAATACAGTAAAAGATGGAAATTAGGCATACGGGAGGGGCTGGGGAAACGCCAGGGGACATTGCTGCCTTGTCAGTCTTTGTGGACGTGAGGTACTTTTTCAGAGTGGGGTAGCTGAGTGTCATGGCCACTTAGGGCCCCCCGGGTGCAGGGAGAAGCTGCTGGGCTGCTTGTGGACGTGGCAGATGGCTGGGCCAGCTCGGCACCGGTGCGTGGGTTCTGCCCGTGGCATGACTGCTGCTCGTGCACACTGGGTGGGTCCCACGGGCACACTCTTGCCTGCACGTTGTCCTCTCCTTGCCTTTGGGGTTCCAGCCTCCTATCTTCCTGTCCCCCAGGAGTCATGGCACCCCCATTGGCATGCATGTGTGGCAATAATAAATGCCCAGTGAAGACTTGTGGAAGGAGCGCTTTTCCTGAGTGTTCTGCTCTGCTCTCCAACCTGGAACTAGACAAAAACAAGGACGCTGTGCTCTTGCATCGTTTACACACAGGATGTGGTCGTAGTGTGTGAACCCTCCTCGTGTCGTTGCTGCTCTGCGCTGTCGTGTAACTGTTGGTTGAGGGGCGTGTACTGTAGCATTTAAGGAACGTCTTTGAGGGAATGTGGCACTGCCTGTGGGAGGTCACTTGAATCCTGGGCCTCCTTGTTCTGCCTTACTCAGAGGAAATGAGTGTCAGCCCCTGGCACCCTCAGGCCAGTGCACAATCTGGGCTGCTGGCCTCCGGCTGGCTTCCTTTGGTCTGGCCTGCCACACACCTGTATACCTCCCGACAGATGTCTGTAGGGTGGATGCGTGTGCATTCTGCTTGCGAGGAGACTTCAGGTCATCTCCACAATCTGGGAACAGCTTGCGATAGTATACTGTGTGGGACTGTCCCACCACCGTCAGGTCACTGCTAGGGTTTTGACCCATAAGTAGCCATGCAGGTGCCGTTGATGGACAGTTGTAGGCAGAAGCATGCTTGGTCCTCGGGGTGAGATCTGATTGCCCGAGGATGCACGGGGCCTGGCAGGGCTTGGTGTCTGCCAGTCTGCAGGGCTGTCCTAACAGTCTGCCACACCCTGGGAGGCTTAAGCAACAGACACTTATTTTCTCACAGTTCTGGAGGCTGGATGTCCTAGGTCAAGGTCTCTACAGGTTTGTTTTCTGCTTGGCTGGCGGATGGACACTTTCTCCCTGTGTCCTCATGTGGCCTTTCCTATGTGTGTGCATCCCTGGTGTTTCTGTCCGCGGTACCAGGGTCCCGCCCTAATGACCTTGATTTTAATGAACTCCTTAAAGACTGTCTCCAGATCCAGCTGCACTGGAGCTTAGGACTTCAGTATATGAATTTCCTGGAGTGGGCTTGGGGGATACAGTTCGGTTCATGACAGTGTCCTTCCCTGTCGCTATCTTCCCCACATCACCCACATGTGAATTCTGGGGGTTTGTTGTTGATGCAGCATTTCAGTGTCTCATCATCCACTCAGATCTGGGCTTTGTCCACACGCTGTGTCCAGTGCTGCCGGTGTGGGGGTGCAGTTCAGCCATCGCCGTCCAAAGTGAATGGATCTCGGGCACAACGACTGCACCGGAAGCAAACTACAGAAAATGTTATCAAAGTACCTTTATTTTATAATGTATTATTATTGGGCATAGCATGTTTAATTATACTTATAATGTCTATATTTCTATGTTTATTATAATTTTATCTTAATTGAGGTGCAGAGACTAATTTTTACTGGGGAAAATTTTATAAAAAGTATAAAAAAGTGTTTAGAGCAAAGCAGCATTCTTTAAAAAAAAAAAACTGAGTGTGAAAAAACATAACACTTGGTTACAAAGAGAAGCTGAATGAAAAGTAGGAATGATTGTTGGCAGCGAGCCTGCCCGCCTGGGTCCTCACAGGGTTCCTGACCTGTGGACAGGTACCCAGACCTGGGATCAGCCAGGCCGGTGCAGGGAGACCCCCCACACCCCCACGCATACTGCAACCGTGCCGAGAGCGTGGCCCAGAAACAGGGAAGGGCTAACAATCCTCCCCTTGCCTGAAGCTCATTGATCGATCGATGGAGTTGTATTTGCAGTCCCCAAACCCACCTTTGGGCATCTGGTGACTCTTCCTTCACCTAATGACAGTGAGCTTTGAATGCTTTTAAAAAGGGCTTCAGTACAGAATTGTAAAGGTGACAGGAACACAGTGCGCTGTCAGCCCAAACCTCACACCCCTAAATGGTGTCTGCTGAAACGTGACCGAGACCGCTTGTGACCACGCCCCTCCCCTCACTTGAGTCCCCGGGATCGGCTTTGATCTCCTGTCGGACACAGATGTCAGCTCGTGTCAGCTGTCCCCGCAGTCAGCTTTGGGGGTGGTGCCGAGCACCCAGAATGTCTCTTCAGCCAGTGTCGCGGCCGCCATGCCGAGAATGAGGGGCACGTTGGTCCTCAGTGTTGTAATGGGAAGGCAGCACGCGCACCCCGAGGGAAAAGAGGAGTGATTATTCACTTTTTCAGTCCTCAAAATACTACAGCGTTCTCTCAAACCAGCGAGATCGCTGTAATCCTGAGGGTCACCCCAGTGCCAGGCTGGTGACTCTGGTACCGCCACGTGAACGCATGCTGCTCCTGCTGCTCCTGCCGCCCGCCCTTGGGCCCCATCTGCAGCTGTAGCATCAGGAAGCCAGGGCCCGGTGGCCCCGTGCCAGTTCAGAACAGCAGAATTGTCCGAGCAGAAGTCCTGGACATTCGAAAGGGGTCCTGTTGATGATAGCAATTTGCAGATTATGTGGCATTAATCGTGTTAATTAGCTTACATTTATTAATTGGTTTAATCCTCACAGCAACTCAAAGATACAGGTGTAATTCCCAATTTATAGATGTGGAAACTTGAGACTGAGAGTATTGAATGATCAACAATCCCCCCCCGCCCCCCAGGAGATGGTCTAATCATATACATAGAAGACACAGAATTACATGTGTGTGTTCCTTGTGTATCTATATTATGTGTGTAGTGAGTAAAGGTAGAAGAAACAGTTTAAGCCAGATATTTTTGATGTATTATTTCGGTCACATACAAACAAATTGAAATGCGTAGAAAGTACATAGAAAAGCGTGCCTTCCCATGAGCCGTCAGCTAGCTTCAGTGACTGTCAGCCATGCCACTCGTACTTATGCCCTGCCACTGGCCACTGTATTTTGAAGCAACTCCAAGACACCCTGTCATTCCATCCACAAGTATTTCAGTATCTCTCTCAAAGATGAAACCTTAACAGTAAAAGCACAGGTGACCGCATGACCGTGATCACACTTAAAAAGTTAACCATTCCTTAGTATCATCAAATACCTAGTTTGTGTCCAAATTTCCAGTTGTCTCAGGAGTGACAGAATTGTTCTTCTGTTCGTTTGAATCAGGACCCAGAGATCGTGCATGCAGTGCAGCGGCTGTTAGGGCTTCTGTCTTGCACTGTCGGTCCCACAGCCCCCTTCGTTTTGGCCCGAGAGTTGTTAATGAGGCCGGTCATGTGTCTTGTCGCGTTTCTTCGGCCTGGATGTTTGAAAGCGTTTTCCTGTAAGTTGGTGGTTGAGGGGGCTGGTTGAGATTCCAGTTCTGGTTTTTGTTTGGCTGGGCTTCCGCTGAGGAACATGCCTTCTGGTTGTCTCGGTGGCGTCAGCAGTCGCTGGTGATGGTCATTGGACCCGTGCATGCTTGGGGGCTGCAACATGGAGACTGTAATTGTGTCCCTCACTCTTCCTGGGCTGCTGGTAGGCTTTCGAGAAGAACGTGCTCTTCCCCCGTGCAGGTCTGGTCTTTGTCCAGCTCCAGGGCGTTGTGATTGTGGGTGCGTGGTGGGAAGGGAGCAGTTTCTGACAAGCCCAATTTTTCAGTGCCTGAGACACACTGCAGACTTGCTGTGGGACTGCCGGGAGCTGTCTCCTGGGCGAGGTGTCCCAGTTCCCACATGCCAGCCTGTGGTCCTCCTCTCTGTGATAAGCCAGCTTTGAGGAGTGTTCCATGCCACCCAAGGAAGAACAAGTGTTTATCCAGTCGCAGAGCAGGCTGTCCTGGGTGTCTGCAGGGAAGGACCCCCGTGGTGTAGACTGGGAGGTGACAGTCAGTGGCCAGATGGCCTTGGTTTGAGTGCCTCACTGACCGTGGTGTGACCTTAGCAGGCCGTGGGCTTGTGTCCCGCATTCCCGTCCGGCCAATGGGATGATGCCGCCGGTTGTCGCTGAGTTGTGTGCTGTTGAAAGGGGCGGGTCACGCAAGGGCCTGGCCCAGTGTAGACATTGCTTGGTCCATGTTTCTGATTTGCATTGTTACCATGATTGTCATGGAGGCATCATTGTCATATGACTTGGGTCCCTGTCGCTAGTGCAGCAGACCCTGACACTAATGACACCCACAGATACTGATTCTGATTAGAAGTCCTGCTCAGAACCATTGGGTCACACTGGTGTGAGGCAGAGGACTGCAGCGGCCGGAAATGTAGTCTTTTTTGTTTTGCCGTGGACTTGGCAATAAAAGTACACAGTGGCTAGGACACTACAGGGTTGGGGGATAAAGGATCCATTTGTATCAAGGCTCTGAGGGTGGCGGAAAACCTTTCAGCCGAGAATCTAGAGAGAGGAGAGGACGCAGGTGGACAGTTGCTGGTAACTGACCACGTGTCAGGGTGACCCCACCCACCCCGCCGTACCCTGCAGGGACTCATTGGCTGTCCACGCCTCACCCTTCCCTTCCAGTATGCATTCTGGAGTAGGAAGTCAAGGGCCATACTGGGAAGTGTGCCGAGCAAGGCCCTGCCCTGGTAAGGCAGCGCGGGCCTCTGAGAGGTACTAGCGTGGGCAGCACACCCGCCTCCCTCCAGCAGCACCCTGGCTGGCCTTGGACCCAGCGTAGCCAGAGCGGGGAACGCTTGAGTGATCAGGCATCTCCTTCGGTTGTGGACTCTTGGATTTTGCTGGCTGTAACTAGGCATTAAATTCTAAATAATTCTGCATTCAATTTCTAGGTAAACTGTTTCTGTTGCAAAGTAGGGTTTTCCGTTGAGAAAAGCTTTAAAACATGTTATATTTTCCTTCTTAGTCTGTAGAACGTGAAGGTCACCTTAAAATGTCAGGGTTATATTGCTTAAGGTCAGTAGATGGGGCAGACATGAAATGTAGCGAAGAAAATTGAGAGTGATCATTTTCACGTGTGCTCCTCCCCTTATGCTTGGGGTGGTGACTGTTAAATTTGTATTTTATGTCAGCGGCTCCTTTGAAACTTGACACACCGATGTGAACTCAGGCCAAGGAGAGAGGACTGGTTTGTAAAGAGGATAGACTGAGTGGGAGCTGCGTCAAGATGGCTGTTTTTGAAAGTCAAGACCACGGGGCACACAAATGTAGAGGCTGACGCAAACCTGTGCGCCAGCTGTGATGGGTACGTGTCCACGGGAGCCCCTGCGGAAGCTTCAGTGCAGCACAGGAGTCCCTGCCTGTCTCTGCCCAGGGGACAGCTTGGGCTTGGATGCTGCCTTTGCTTATAATTCATCTGTTTACTTGGAAACTGCGCGTTAGATTTTTATTTTTGGAGTGAGAAAATCATTTGACAATGTAGAATGTCCTTCTTATAATCCTGTTACATAAAATGATTTACATTAAAAAAAGGCTCTTGTGAATAAATTAGGGTAACAAGGAATGAATTATTTTGAAGGAAAAAAAAAAAAACCTCTAAAAATAAAACAGAGCTTCCAGGCAGTAGGGACTTTGCAAGATTACTGTTCATAAATTAAAACTGAAAGGCGGTATCCTGAGGACGTGAACTACAGGATGGGGTGCCAAAGGTTTGCCCTCTGGAGCTTGGAAATTGGAGGCTTTGGTGGTCCTTTAGATTGAAAATAGTTACAACATGTAATAAACCTAAAAGTTAAAGGAACATTTTTTCTTTGCAATCACAAGTGAATATGGGTGAATTCTGGTAGCAATTGTCAAAAAACCCCCCCAAAACTATACGAGCAGACGTTGGCGTATGGAATGAACCCCGGGACCTATACAGCAGTTTTTGGGAAACACTTCCCTGCAAACTGTTGGCACGGAGGCGGGCTACTGCTAAACCGGAAACGCTGCCAGACTTGCCCTGTGAAACTCTGTCGAGCCAAAGCGAACCAGTAGTTCTCCTGTGTCACCTTAGTACTGCTTTTCGTGGTGGCAGTTGTCACTAGGAATAGGCGTGGGAGGGGAGGTTGCAGAACCCCCATCTACCAGGAAATGACGGGTGATGTGTGAGTAAAAGTGGAGCACGTGACCGCAGGCCACCCCTCTGCGGCCTGGAAGATTCCCAGCGGCACTGTGAGAAAGCCCCTGTGACCACCCAGCGTTGACTTGTCGGCATTAGAACACGGATCCCTTTTCACTGTGGGAAGCGATCATTGTCAGGCCTCCCAAGGGAGCTAGCATTTCTGCCCGAATGCCAGGGGTTGCTCCGTGCCGGCGGTCGTAATAGCTGCAATTGAATGAGACTCTACTGTGTGCCAAGAATTTCATGTACGTCGGCTACCTCTTCAAATAACCTACCAAGTCCATGTTGTTATGTCGCTGTTGCTACTAAGAGACTCAGAGAGTGTGAACTTGGCGTAAGGTCCTACGGGTGGAGCCCGGGTTTGGGACAGGTGTGCCTGACTGTAGGAGCTGCAGAATGTGTGAGCATGTCCCTGGGGCAGGGGACAGAGGTGCATGGCCAGCAGCAGACCGCTTAGCTCCAAGGAGCCAGCCAGTGCATTACTCTCGAGAACTCCAGCCAGAGGAGTTGCGCTCCCACATGGCAGAAGCCGAGCGCTGGAAGGGAGAGATGGACTCTGCTCCCTGTTTGTTCTCATTACCGTGTTGTCCCCAGCCATGTGACCCTGTGTGAGGTGCATGTGTTTGCAGGTGAATCTTCTTTGGGACCGTTGTGCATTTCATCCCCTCGGCCTGACTGTCAGGGCTGTCAGCAGCGTCGGGCCGTCAAGGCTGGGCAGTCAGGGAGAGAGGTGGGGCTGGCCAGCAGAGACCCGGCCCCGGGCCGGCCGCCCTCCCCCGTTTGGGAGGAAGGCGTGAGCTGCGACGGGGGGGGACGATGGGGCCGGGTGGTGGCTGTGTGCACCTTACTGGGTGATGGGGTGGGGGCTTGAGAGTACCTGTCCTCAGGGCCTGGATGCTAGAAGTAAGGCCGTTTGCAGCCTTTTAGTCCTGTGGCTTGGGGGTCAGGTAGCGCTGGGGAAGCCGACGCCAGCACCCATGTTCTGGGAAGAGACTGTCTGGGGCAGCCCACCATCCCATGCCTCTTACCTGTGTCAAAGGACATTTATCAGTCACCCTTGCAGCTGACAGCGCTGGAATTCTGGCATTTCTGCTGAAGGCAAGGTGGTAAGTGGACGCTGGTCACGAAGTCCCTACAACAGGAAGCCCACTAGTGCTGCCAGGGGTGTGGGGGCCCCAAGCCACAGTTACACAGAATAGGGGCCCAGCTGCTGCCAGGTGACTGACTGGCCCTGGTTCTCACCCGACTCCCCTCGGGACTGCAAGCAGGAGCCCCGACCCCGAGGAGCGGGGGCCTCTCCTAGACGGACACCCAGCAGACGCTTGTCCAGGTTTTAGGCTTTCAGACGGGAAGGAGAGAGAACAGGAGAAAAGGTAGCTTTGATCACTAAAAGAATTTGCAGGAAATAAAGCCAGTGCGTGTGTTCCATGCTCAACAGAGAAAATGTGGGAAACTGTAAAGAAGAAAAAGACGAGGAAGGCAGATTCACCCGGCTCCCTGCTTTGGGGCGCGTTTCCGTTTTTCCACCTAAGTGTTTTGGGAGCGTTGGTATGTGTCACATCCACAATGGTGTGTCCAGTTTTTTCCTAATTAATCTTTCTGGCAGTGACATTTTCCTGGGTCCTTACCTTTTCATCAGTAATCTTTTTTGTGTGTGTGGCTGCAGGATAGATGTCTGAACATACGGATGTACTGGAATTGACTCGTCCCAAACTGGATTATTGAAAAAACAACCACCACAAAAAACTTGAGGGCTTCCAATACAAAAATGACAAAAGCTAATGTTTTAAAACAGGTGAGAAGAAAACCAAGAACCCCTGCCTCAGTTTACCTGTGCACAGTGTGGCCCCTGTGCTGGTGAGGGGCTGAACAGCGGCCCTGACCCTTGGCATCAGCTGGGAATGCTGCCTGGCCCCCCGCCCCGTGGCCTCTTTTGTAAGTTGGCAGACGCGGGTGTTCTCCTGGGTGCCTCCGACCAGCCACGGAGCTGTTCCAGGGACAAGAGGCGGCCCGGCCCATGCTGCTCCTGCTCCTAGAAAGTCAGAAAGTGTGTGCTGCCCGGCCCATGTGGTGGGAGTGGGGGGGCAGGGGGACAGCGAGTCCTGCCCTGGCTCGTGAGCATGGAGGACATGTGGTGCGACAGCCCTCCGGTGGGCGTTTTTGTTTAAAAAGAATTCCTTTTCAGTCTGGTAGTAGTAGTCTTTTAGAAACCAGAATGGTCAAGTTCATTAAAAACCACAGTCAACCACGCTGTGATGAAAGAGGTCTTGACTTTCTTCTTTTTTAGAATTAATGAAGATCCAAATATTTGTGGCTGGCGGGAAATCAAGCAGATTTTAATAGGAAATTATGTAAGAAAGCTTAATGACGAATCTTTCTGGATCAGACCAGTGGAGTACAGGCTTGGGGAAGTGTGGTCCATCCGTCACTCATTCGTTTACTGTGTTGTCGTTACCGTTGTGTGGAAGGAGCCGTCAGAGCATTGGAAACGGGGCGGCGGGTCGGGCTTTGGATCAGAACGGATCTTTCGCTTGCCATGTGGAGCGAAATGCCATTCTGGCTGGGGTTAAACACGTGGCAAGCATCCTACTCCTGTCTTTAAGATCATCATCCAGGCTTTGTTATGTTTTGTGGTCTTTGTTCTTTTGTCTTTTGCTGTAACGAACAGGAACACTCAGAAAATGGCCCTGGAGGCCAGCGGGAGGTCAGCATTGGGATTTGCTCACGGGTCTGCCCCACTGCTCCTTTCCCATGGGCCTCTCCTCCACTGCCCATCGGGCGGGTATTTTTGTCTCCATTTGCCGTTTTGGATGAATGCTTGAAACATACTCTGATCAGAAGTGTATTTGTGCACACACGTTCATGTTTGATGAGGCATGCCCACTGCAGATGTTTCCTTAACCCCCTGGGATACCTGTGCCTCGGTTTCCTCATCCAGTGACGAGGGGATGTGGTGGCACCTCCTCGGAGCAGTGCTGGGAAGTTCAAGTACCCGGCTGTGGCCGTGCTTGCAGCAACCCCCTGCATGGATAAACAATGGGCGCCGTCTCCTCTCACCTGTCCCATGGCGGCCCAAGGAACAGTGGGTCCTAAACCCACTGTTCCTTGTCCAGGCTCCGTGGGTGAGCCGTCAGTTGTAGCATTGACCTTTTCTCCCGAGTAGTGTGGTGACAGGCAGGCGAGTGCCCGCAGGAAGCAGGTGCGGGTCCAGGGGGCACCCCGCAGGGGCTTGGTTCCCCGAGCTGCTCATCTAGAGGTGGAGCATTTCCGCCGGGCGTGTGGCTTGCTGGGGGGCCACAGCCACTGCACCTCCATTCCTGGTCCTGGCAGGAGAGTGGAGCGGGAGGGGGTGCACGTGGGCCCTCCAGTACCCTGCCGATGCGCCTGCGCCTGCCTCCGCCCCCCGCGCACGCGCGCTTCCAGGTGGGGCTACCTTCGAGCACAGGCAGGCTCACCAAAGCGGGTGCGGAGGTTGGCCCCCTCATCATGCCGGTGCCCCTGAATGCGGTGAGGAGCCGGGCGAGGCGCGGGCGGAACTGATCGCAGGGCAGCACGTCGGCCTTCAACCCCACACGCAGCGGCCGCTCTCCCCCTGCCCGCCCCTGGCCTCATCCGCAGAAGGTTCGCTCGGAGGCCCCGGGGCGCGCGCCCGGCCCCTTCCTGCGCTTGGCCGCTCGAGGCTCGCGCTTCTCACTTCTGCGGAAGAGGCTGCCTGCCGCCGCCCACAAAACTTGTGTTTTCATGCCTGATGAGTGGGCGTTGTGACACAGGATGGGCCCGGAGCGCCACCTGTGGAGTCAGGTTCAGTGGGGGGCAGGGGGGCGTGTTGCTTGTCTGCATATCTGGCAGGCAGTGGGTCCACGTTCCAGAACCTTCTAGGACCTTCTCCGAGTGGGGGCCGCGTTTGGAGTCCGAGATGGTGGCTGGTCGCAGCTCAGCAGGCTCTGCCCACAGAGGCTGCGTCTGGCTTGTGCTGCAGGACCTGTCCGGGCTTGTCGGAAGGAGCCCCACCCTTAAAGCTGGAGTTGCTGTCGCGTGGGCCTTCCCTTTGGGGTGCCGCTTTCCCCGAGAAGAAGAAGTGATCTGCGTTTCCAGTAGTGGAAGTCCTGATAATCCTTCAGGGTCAGAGAATGATCTCTTGGCCCCCTAGAGGTGAGGGGTGTCTGCCTTCTTCATGTCCCTGCCTCGTTTTCTCACAGCTCAGCCACATGGTGCTCGGTGTGCACGAGAGGGTGAATGTGCACGTGGGGGCCTGTGTGTCTGAGTGTGTACACGTGTGGGCCTGGGTGCCTGCCTGAGTGTGTACACGTGTGGGCCTGGGTGCCTGCCTGAGTGTGTACACGTGTGAGCCTGGGTGCCTGCCTGAGTGTGTACACGTGTGGGCCTGGGTGCCTGCCTGAGTGTGTACACGTGTGGGCCTGGGTGCCTGCCTGAGTGTGTACACGTGTGGGCCTGGGTGCCTGCCTGAGTATACACGTGTGAGTGTGCACGTGGGTGTCTGTGTGTCTGAGTGTACACGTGTGGGCGTGGGTGCCTGCCTGAGTATGTACACGTGTGAGTGTGCACATGGGTGCCTGTGTGTGTACACGTGTGAGCGTGTATGCACATGGGTACCTGTGGGCATGGGGGTGTGTGGGTGTGTACATGCGTACGTGTCCTTGGGCGCTGGCGTCGTGCCTGTTCCTTGCTCCCCCCTGCACTGTGCACCTGGGTGCTGGTAAGTGCAGTGTGTGCGGTGACTGAGCAGTGGGAGCCAAGCTCACCTGCGGGGACAGCTTTCACAGTAAGTGCTTTTAGACTGTGTGGCCAGTTGGTACAGTGTGTCAGCTTTTCTCCGCCCCTAATGGCTTTGTTTGTCTCTGGTGTCCTGCTTGTCATCCCTGCCAACAGGATAGACAGACTCAGCTGCCTGCTTCTCTGACGTGAGTGGGAACTGGAGCCTAACTGACTTCATTCATTCATTCACTCACTCATTCACTCACTCATTCCTAGCTGAGCAGGTTGAGTGGCTCTCGCATGCCAGACCCCTGCCAGCGGTTGGGAAGCCAACAGTGAACAGAATGGGCCCAAGCTCACCTTCCTGGAGCCAACACGTGTGGGTGCGTGTAGGATACAAACCAGCAGGACCCAGTGGTGCGCTGGAGCAGAAGGAAGACGGCAGCAGAGGGGTGGGGGCGGCGGTGAAGGTGGAGGGGGTCCTGGGCACGGCTGCCCAGCGGCCCAGACCGCACGCGGACTGGCCGCAGACCTGGAGGAAGGGAGCGTGGGAGGGTGCAGCTTCCTGGCAGAGCCCTGAGCCGGAGGTTTGCAGGCCCGGAGGGAGCAGGGAGAGGGCTGACCCAGCCCAGAGGAGCAGAGACGCGCAGGCCCTGTGCGGGCTGAGTGCTCGCCGGGCGTGGATGGACTCCGGACCCAGACGGCCGGGGGAGGGTCACATTGTGGTCACAGCTCATCCGGGGCTCGCAGCTCAGCTCCCTCACTTCTGGCCACCGTGTGAAATAGGAGTAATCTTAAGGCCACTCAGCTCTCCACAGGAACGTGGTCATTTTGATTCTGATGATCATTTGTAGCATTAACATGGCCGAACCTGTGGGAGCTTTCGAGTTCAAATTATTGAGCTTTGAATAGAGTCCAGTGATTATCTCAACAATTGAGATACCAGTTGGCTGCAGATCACAGATGTGTTAAGGCCTAAGTCACTCACTGAGCGCTGGGGACTTCCTCCTGGGAGTCACTGGCATTTCTTGGTTTTGGTTTTGCCCTCTTTTTTTGCATGACATTACATCAGCCACATTTAAAATTTTGGGCATCTGTCGCCAGGAAATCTGGCCTGATTTCCCTTCCCCCAAATAGCAGGCTGGAAGACTTTTCTAGTATTTTGTACCAGCCACATCAGTGGCTTCAGATTAGCGTTTAATTCGTGTTTCTGAAGTTGGCTGGTATACCCGATATAGTCAAAATGGTTGCATTTAAAATACTAAAAAAATCGGAGTCTCAGCTTAGACCCTCTTTTCCCAGGATAAATTCAGAGAACAGCTGTAAGGCCTAATTCATAGTGTGATGGTGTTGAAAGGAAAGCAGGGTTAGAGGCTTATTTGGAGCCCTTGAGTGTGCATGTTTGTGCAGTTGGACTGTCCTTACTTATATGGAAAATCAGAGTTTCCAGGGCAGGGACAAGATCAGTTTTTGGCTGAGGCGTGTTGTGCCTTATTTTTATGTGATGAGCATTACTGATCCCAAAATACAGTGGGTTATACTCAGACTGAGGATGTGCGGGTCTCTGGAGGAGGAGCCTTGGCATGTATGTGTGTGTACGCACGTGAGTGTATGCATACACGTGCACACCTCCGCACACAAGATCGGGAGGGGTCAGATTGTCACTTAGTGGGTCCCACACTCAGGAGCCGTCCTCTGCCTCTTTGGTCTAGACTGACCCATCTCGGGCCATTCGTCTCCTGGGTTGGGGTTCCTTTCCCACCTGCTCATCAGCTGGTTCCCTCCTCTGGATGCCTTGTCCTGGGTAGAGGACGTGTTTGGGGTGTGTTGTCAGACAAAGGACTTAGTGTTGCAGAACAGGACGGACTCCCCGGTGGGGAGAGCTGGGTTACTGAGTGGAGAAAACCAGAGGAAAGGGGTTGTTAAAGCTCACTATTACTTTATTCTAGCGTTTTAGACCATGTTTCCCTGGGGGGGTCGAGTAGAAAGAAAACCTTGGTTGTGTGTGGACCAGTTTTTACATTGGAAATTGTTCACAGCAGCACGGCAGGTGCATTCTCACCTGCGCTTTTGTACATGCCGTCAACTTTCCAGTGTTATAATAGAACACAGTGACTTTTCCCAAGTGCAGGTGGTGATCTCGGGGGTCCGGGACCCCGCGTGGCATTGCGGCTGGGTGTGCAAATGGCCAGCTGGCCCTGAGGACCCCTCTCTGTGTCGCTTCTCCTAGGGAGATGTGTTAGGGATGCCCCTCCTGTGGCTGAAATCCGTGAGGCTCTGGCTCGTCTCTGCGTGAGAGGTCACATGGGGCATTGGGCACCGACGGTACTTGGGAACCCTAAAGTGCGCCACGTGGCTGATCTCTCGGGCTTTTCTCATGTCCCCCCACACGTACTTCTGAGGTTCGGGGCTGGATGACGGATCGAGTGCCCTGGGTGAGGGGAAGGACACAGGTCTCCTGCCTCCTGGTCTCAGCCCTTTTAGGGGGCCAGCTGCCTCCTTGGACCTTTCAGGTCCCCCTGTGCCTCTCCTCGATGTAACCCCACCAGGTGACCACTGCTACCCCAGATTCTCCATTCACATGCCCTTCCTTTCATTTAGTTGCACCACTGAGTACATGTCTCCCTAAAACATGTATCGCTCAGTTTTGCCTGTTTTTGTAAATTTTACGTAAATGTAATTTATTTGGTTCTGTGACTTGCTTTTGTGGTTGTTGTTACCGAGTCAAGGCAGTGCACCCGGCGGCAGCCCCTTCGTGGTCCCTGCTGCGTGGTATTCCGTGTACACACCACACAGTGCGACCCCCATGGCCTGCGGCGGCCTCACCTTTTCCCTGCCGACAGTGGGCGTCAGCTGACGGGGTAAGTGGGTAAGGACCCAGGTTGCGAATCACCAGTTTGTCCCGGGAACGGAGCTGGTATTCTGCGGAAGCACCTACTGCTCTCCAGGCTGGGACTGCCGGGCGCTTGGTGTCTTTCCTTCCATGCACTATGATGGGTCTCAAGAGCAGGACCAGGGAGCAGACTGCAGGCCAGACCCGAGTCCCTGGGGGTCATTTGTCAGGGGGCCTGAGGTCCGGTGTGGAAGGCAGGGGTCAGGGGTTGCGTCCTTAGCACCAGGACCAGGGCTGGGGTCATGGCCTTGGCCTTGAGGGAGGCCTTCTTTGTGTGGGATCGGAAGTGAATCCTTAGATGAAAAGGAAGCAATTGATGGAGCGTGTTTCCTCCTGCGGTCGCAGGCGGTGCCATCTCTGTCCCACCACAAGCACGGCAGTTCCCAGCCGCCACCACCGGGAAGTAAAACCTTTTCTTTCTCCTAATTCCTGTTCACTGTTAAAGAACAACCAAAACACCAGGAAACCCCCAAATCCGTGAATCCTCCTCACCCACCTCCTACTGACACATGAGTTAGATGTGTCCATGCAGATTTTTAAAAATGCTTATAAAGTTGTCTAGATTTTTACATATGAGATGATCTTAAAAAGAAGAGTCATTGAAACTTGTAAAAGCCAGCGGGCCACGTTTGCTTTGTCTGCCTACGTACACGTAAGTAAACGTATGTGCGTACGTCGTTCCTGAGCTCCCGAGAGTGCCTTGCGGGCCTCATGACGTCAGTATGGAATCCTGCCTCGAGCACCCCCCAAACAGCGAGGTGAACGCCCCCCACCCCGCCGCTGACCGGAGCATTATCCAGGGCCAGTCTCTACTGTGCTGGCCTTGTTGTCCCAGTAATGGCCTAAGTGGCTTCTTAGAAAGTCCCAGAATTTTACCTTCCCCTATGTAAGCTGGACCACAAGAATGGGGGAGCAGAGTGCAGTTGGGGTTTTGTTCTTCAGTTCCGAGATTTGGGGATGTGTCCTCCCTGTTTACTTATTGGCTGAAGGCTGGCTTTTCTTCGGGGCCAGGTGGGCACGTTGAGGCACTGTCGTTCCCTGGGCACTATAGCCCTTCCCTGGAACCGTGTAGAGCAGCCTGGACCCTGAGGAGGAAGTGTCACTGGCGGGTTCTGAGCAGGGAGGTGACTGAGCAGGGCCTGAGTTCTAGACCCCTGCAACAAAGCGATTACTGTATTGTGGTAAAGCGTGTCAAGAATTTCTGGTCTCCCAGTGCATATAAAAGTTATGTTTACACTGTATTGTAGTCCGTTAAGTGTGCAGTAGCACTGTGCCTAACGAAAGAATGCGCGGGCCAGGTGAGCAGTACTTTATTGCTAAACATGCTGGCCGTCGTCGGAGCCTGCTGGGAGAGTGGCGCTCATCGACTTGCACGATGCAGGGTTGCCACAGACCTTCAGGTTGTTTAAAAGCACGGTGTCTGGGAAGCACAGTAAAGCCAAGCAGGTGGGTCTGTGCCCCCGGGTGTGATGTGGCTGTCCTGTGGGACACAAGGTATCCACTTCATTGTTCTACGTTGCCACTTGTGCGGAGCATGCTCAATAGGAGATTGTTCATTTGGAGTGTGGTCTTTTGGCCGGCCGGCCCTGTCACTGCGTATGGGAAGAATTATTGGCTTTACATCCTAACCGGGAGGTGACGGGGCTGTCAGAGCACCCAGGTGAGAAGCCGAAGGAAGGACGTTGGACTCCAGGACAGGGGCTGTGGCTGCCTGGGGGCATTTCCGTGGTCGTCCTCAGGCCTGGGACAGTGCCCTGGTGTCTGACAGCGTGAGGGCCCCGTCAGGCCTGTCCCTTTGGGGGTGTTTGTGCCCTGCAGGCCGGAGTGAAGCCATACACTTTAGCAGGAAGCCTTTCCGGACCGACCTGGCACTGGGCTGCCTCCAACTGTTCCTTAAAGTCAGCCCCGCTCCTGCGCGGACCTCCCGGGCTTTGCTGGGAAAGGTTTGCTTTTCCTGCTTTGGAAACAAAGTCTATCTGTTAACTACCAACCATCTCCAGAGGGTGCCGACCATGCTCTTCCAGAGAAGGGCCTAGAATGTGGCCACCCTGAAGGAAGGTGGGGCTAGCCTGTGACCCAGGATTGCCGTCTGGGTGCGAGCGCCTGCACCCCCATTCCTGCCACACCTCCCATGGAGAGTGCCCTCCTCCTCTGGGCCGTGGCTTCCTCCTGGGTGGCGTCAGTTGGGACAGTTTGACATTTTTTTTTCCGAACAGATCGAGCAAGGGAAGAGGGTGACTCCATTTTCCATACCTTTTCCAGAACCTTCTGGAGTACTTTTCAGCAGGCTAGGTGCTCCTGGGGAGAGAAGGAACTCTCCTCGTGGACGCATCTGTCGGTTCTGCCTGTGATAGCAGAACCTATTTTCTCTGACCGGCTCCTGTTTGAATCCTTCAGTTCCGGTGACAACTACAGTTCATTCATTTTCTTACCTGACACCCCTGGCCGAAAGTCTCACATGCGACCACAGCCGAGGGCACCTGCCCTGAGCTCGGGTCTTGTGCGTTTGTGGGCACCGCGGTGGGGGTGCTGGGTGGTGTGGAGGGGGACCTCTCAGCCTGCACCCGTCCCAGCAGGTGTACGTTGGACTATCCAGTGGCAGCACTGCCCTCTGAAATGTAGACTCGTGAGGGAAGTCACAGGACGGATCTAAGGTGACATTCCTCCAAGGGCTTGGCACTGTATTTTTCTGCTGCCGCAAATGTGACAATTCATATGTCTGCTGCTCATGCTTGTGACACTCTTGTGACTTCAATTAGGCTGGCTCTGGTCATGCACCGTTGCCTGTGTGCTGGCTGCTCTGTCACTTGCCTCTCCCCCGTTCAAGGAAGCACATTGGGATGCAGCGTGACTGGTGGAGACGTTCTATTAGGCGAACCTGCGATGTGCCCAGGTGCTCACCAGACACTTCACTCGTGAACGGCCGTGTGTCACTGAGGGCCTGCCTGCACACTTACAGTGCTGTCGACACGAAGAGGGCGTGCGAGCCGGAATGATTCTGACAGGAGCCCTTCGCACCCCGCGCGTCACGGGGGGCGGCGGCGGGAGCGTCCGCGCCGCGGAGAGCCGATTCGCATGTTCCCCGGCCAGCCTGTGAACTCGGCCTGTGGTTTCCAGCCGCCAGTCCGCGGGCCGGGTCTGGTCTGCCGGGCACTTCCCGCCGGTCCGTGAAATCATTCAGATCACACTGAAGTGAGTTCGTCCTTCTCTTACTGTACGTCCTGAGAACATAAACACACTTCACGGACCGGCAGGAAGTTTCTGGCCGACCGGTTAAAAACCACGGATCTGAACGACACAGGCCCCGAGTCCTGAATAGCCTGTGTCTCAGAGGCTTGATGGCTCCGCTGTGCATTCACTGGTTTCAGGAACTTGATGCAAGTGGGAGGCAGCGATCTCCAGCCCAGGGGTCCAAGCGGTGGCCCAGCAGGCAGGCCACGTGGACGAGATGAAGCCAGCAGATACCAGAGGCTGCCGTTGCTTTTCTGAAACACGTGTGAGAACCATGGGGACTTCAGCTGCCCGATTTGCTGCCAGGGCCCGACTTTCCCCTCTGGGCGAGTCTGTGTTCAGGTTCTAGGACAGGGGTGTCGGACCTTTCGGCTTCCCTGGGCCACACTGGAAGAAGAAGAAGCAGAATTGTCTTGGGCCACACATAAACTATACTAACTCTAATGACAGCTAATGAGCTAAAAAACAAAAAAGGGTCCGAGAGTCATTTTCGTGATGTTTTAAGAAAGCTTACAAATTTGTGTTGGGCCACATTCAAAGCCGTCCTGGGCCACGGGTTGGACGAGCTTGCTCTAGTATGTAAGCTTTGGGAGTACGGGGTGCTCAGCCTCCTTGGGAGTAGAAATAGGATTCTTCCGGAGTCAGTGTGGCTGGAAACAGGCGTTGTTCACTGGAAGTCAGGTTCTCAGAGCTTTGAGGCTGACCACTTTGAGTCCCTCCCCCAGTAATTAATAGTGAGGTGACCCAGACTGTGAGGTCTATCACCCACCAGGGTGGGACAGGGTGGAGGTGGTGGGACTGCTGACACCCCCCTGCACTGTAGATGCCTAAAAACAAATGCCCCTTATCACAGGGGCCCTTTGCTTAAGGCCCTCCCACGGTGTTAACTGTCAAACTTGAATTTCCAGTTGATTACACTGTACAATGTATCTTCCTACTGGAATGTTGACTTTAAGGAACCTTTTGTCCCAGCTCTCAGAATTGCTTTGTTTCCTTCTGGGTAAGACTGGCCCAGGGTCATGTTACCTCTTCTCAACAGGCTTGTATTCCGTGGGTGGAAGTTTTTAATAGTTTAGTTTTCAAATTTTGGCTTGAGTTAAACAACATTTTAATGAGGTGTGCTGTCGTTTGAACATACGATGTATCTTCTATGCCCTACGTAGTAGAGTTAGACTTTTTCTCCCCATTTCCTCTCTCAACCTGGTTATGGCCACTGTGTTCGGGGAAACCTGACTGCTCTGTGCGGCGTGGACACTCCCGACGCTGGTCCCGGTGACCCACGGGGATCGCAGCGCTCCTTAACAACAGCGCTGTTGGTTAGAATCATTTCGGCTCTCACTTCCTCTCATGTCCACGACAGTGTGAGTGTGCAGGAGGCTATCAGTGAGACACAGCTCAACACGGCTGTGCGGCTTGAGTGCACGCATTTTGCTTTTGAGAGTAAGGGGTGCTGGGTGCCAGGCTCTGAGCCCCAGGAGGGCAGTGTGGCCAGGGGCTGCCCATTCGCATGGTGGCAAGGAAGCCTTCGTTAGAGGCTTATTTGGAAGAAACTGGAGACTGACCTGAAACCTGCCTGGGTCTCCTGCAACTGCAGATAATGGAGCAGGGTAGCTGCTTTGCCGCGCCTCTCAGGTGGTCGGATTTGGTCAGACTCCTCACTGCTTCCTGGAGCCCTTCACCTCCTGCCGGCGTTGGGCTCTTGGGCGGCGGCCGGGGGTGTCGCTGTTGGTTGGAGTTCTCCACCTGCAGCTCTCCTGAGATCATGCTTCTGGAAATGAGCAGGTGTCTGGTGGCCCCAGTGCCCGTCGGGCCCTTCTTACCCTGTGATGACACTGTCCCCCGCCCTGTTGGGGCTGCTTTATAAGGGACAGACCAGAGTCTGCGTTGGCTCCAGGCCTCCGAAGTGCTTGGGGCCCAGCACCCTTCTGTCTGCCAAGGGATCGGGAGTTGGCTGTCATTTGCTAAGTTCTGGTGGGACACAGAACGTGGAGGTGGTGGGGGTTCCGATACAGGCGGGACAAGCCGGGCCCAGAAGGAGACTCCCTAACCCTGGAGGCCAGGGTGGGCACAGATGACAGAGCAGACCCCATGCTTGTTGCTTCAGCAACTCTAGCCCCTTGTAACGCCTTTGTATCGTGCATTCTCCACAGGGGAGGTGGAAGAAGTCCTAGACATTCCAGAAACCCTGGGTTTTGTCAAAAGGCCGCAGGACATAAGCAGATAGCATTCCTGTGCTATTGAAATTTCATGGGGAGAGTGACTAGGAAAACAATTCTGAAGAGGCGGTTTAGGACAGGTAATAATGAAACATGGCTCGAGAAACAGTGCCTTACACCAGGCGAGATGCTCATCTCCAGGCCCTGGTTCATGGGGTCCCCTCTGCCTGGATGTCTGCCTCCCACCCCAAGGGCTTGGTGGTGCACCCCCCCCCCCCCCCCCGCTCCATTCTCTGAGATTCGACCCAGTCTTTGCCTTCTGGAGGGAGCCATCTCCATACTGGACTGTCATGGGCTGGCTGGGGCAGGTGGGATCAGAGGGTAGAAATTCAGGGACATGGAACAGCTGTCACCAGAGCAGCCCACCCAACCCAGGCTGTCCCTCTCCCACGCCCCGATGTGTGGGTATCACACATTCCCTCCACGCTGTCTGCTGCGCTCAGCCTCGTCCGAGGGAATCCTGATCATGGGCAGCCACCAGCAAGAGGGACGGTCACCCTCCCAGGGAGGCCTGAGTGACATGAAGCCTGGACCCTGGAGACACAGCCGGACTGTAGGGTGGGTGGTCACCTCCCAGGGCTGTGGATTTGCAGGGAGCCAAGGGCAGGACCTTTAGCAGGTGCGGTGGGGCTGCAGGGGAGGGGTTGTGCAGGGTCCCTGTCGGCGCAGCTGCCGCTCCTAAGGGGAGTCCCCGGTATCAGCGACAGAGGTAGCGTTTCCTCTTGAGAATGGCTTCACTGAGGTTCACTTGAAGCCATTCTCCATGCCACCCCTACCCCCCACTACCCCTGGTGGACAACGGCTTTCCTCCACCAAGTCACCTCTGGCCGGAAACGCGGGGAAGCTTATTTGCGACTAACATCAAGTCACTGCAAGGGACCTGCAGAGGGCCTCGGCGGGGGCAGGGCGGGGGCGGGGATGGGGGGGTGATCTTCAAACGGTGAGGTTTATTCAAGGTCGGCTTTGGGGAGAAGGAGGAGGGAGCCCCCAGACAGCACGTTCCTGGGGCAAGTAACGAGGAGCCTGATCTGGAGCATCTCGCTCTAACCGGCGTGCGTCCGCCTGGCGGTGTTTATGTGGAAGCAGAGGCTCAGCTGCTCCTCAGAGCTCTGGGTTCTTAGGTGGGACGTTTGTGTGCCACTGGGACCCTTGATTACAGCCCTGGGGTGTGGGGAGTGGGGCTCCATCTCCAGGGCGCCCTGGGACCGCTTGGAGCTTTCTTGGGGAGGAAGGAACACCAGGGCCATGCTGCCATGGCCCAGCCCCTTGCCAGATGGCCGTCACCGCACCTGGGCCTGCTGTCCCAGGACCTGAGGACACCCCAGGGAGCCCCCCAGCTGTGGGGAGGGAGAGAAGAGGATTCCACTTGGGGCCTGTACTTGGCGGTCCCCAGGGCCTCGCCAAGGCCTTGATGCCATTTGGAGCTGTGTTTTCAGTTTGCCAAGCAAACTTCCTCCCCAGCCAGTACAGTTGTGCAGAGGTCTGGGGAGGGGGTTTCCCTGCGCTGGGAGCAGCTGGTGCCTCAGATCTGGAACCACGGGGAGCCATGGTCAGGCCGAGCTGTAGGCTCAGTGGTTCTTGTCCTTCTGGGTTAGTGAGGAAAGCATGTCAAGGAGCCAGGCCTTGCCTGCTCTGTGCGGCCACCTTGGCTGCCCCCATTCCTCTGTGATGCAGAGCCTGGGTCCTCCTCTGTGGCCTTTGCACCACCAGCGTGGTGGCTCTGCTCAGCTGAGAACAGAGGTGGGCGGGTCCCGAGGAAGGGGCCCCCTACCCAGTGTGCCTGTTGGTCTCCATCTCCCATCCGAACATGGCAGTCCTGAGGTCTGGCTGCGTGCACATGTGTCAGGGTGGCACATGCTCCGGGCACACCCGGGGCTGGACGGAGCCGGGGGCTCGCCGCTGCAAGTGCAGGAAGCTTATGCAGCGTGTCCCCATCACCCCCAGTGCTGCACCGCAGGTGGAGATAGCCGTGTCTGAGGCTGGGCTGTGCCGGTGCAGTTCAGGGCTCGTGTCTCGTCGTCAGATCACTGAGATGACACGGGACGTTCACCCAGAGCACGTGTGTGGATGTCTGCTGTCTCACAGCTGCCTCGTGCTGGCAGGACAGACAGGCGGCCTGAGACCGAAGCGGGGTTACGTGCGTGGGCGGGGGCACAGCCTGGGGGCCGACCCGTATCCAGCTGCTGATCAGGGAGGAGGCCCCCGGTTCCTCAGAGTCACCTCCTGGTGAGGTTGGCATCACAGGGAGCTCTTTCCGGCACTCCACCCATTGGCCTCCCACTCCAAGAGCAGGTCTGTGACCCCAGGTCCCTCTGTCCTTGGCCTACACCTGCCTTCTGCCTTCTGTGACTCAGCTGGTCCTCCACTGGCCACAGACAAGACAGGAGAGATGCTGCCCATACCTTGGACTTCCTGGCTGGGATATTGCTTAGGGGATAGTCCCCCGCCCCTCACATAGCTGAGCCATGTGGGAAACTGAGGTGACACAACTCTGAGAAGGGCTCCAGGAGAGAGGCCTCTAGTGCCCCTGCCCTACCCTTTGCCTGTGCAGGCGGCGCCTGGGCCTGAGGGCGACCACTGCCCCCTGGGGAGGGGGCTTGGTGGCGGAGCCTCCTGAAAGGCTTTGTTTTCAGTGCGCCTCTCCCTCCCTCTCCTTCCTGTGTGTGTGTGTGTGTGTGTGTGTAACTGAACAAATACAAATGATTACAGACCAGCAGGGGTAACTTAGCGCCTGCCATCGAAAGTGTGAAGTCGAAGGTTAGCATTTTCTGTGCCAGGCCATGGGTCGGGTGTGTGCAAGTGGACTTGGTCGTGTAGCTGAGCAGGGGCAGACCTGGCGTCAGTGTGCGCTTAGCGCCGTGGGAATGCATTTTGGCTCCGTCCGCAACTCATGCCTGCGTGCCGGTTTCCATTTTCACGGAGAACGCAGAAGTCATATTTGAACCGAAGGGTGTATCTTCTTCTGAGGACACTGAGCGTTTAGCAGGCACTGTTGTCATCTCCTGGCCTCTCTGGAGATTGAGGGTGGAAGCCAGAAGGGCAGTCCTGGGTTTGCCAACCAGTGGGGACTGGGGATCTGTCTAGTTCTGGGCGGCAAGGACCCCAGAGCCTATTAGTCTGGTCCCGTTTGTCTGGTCGCCTGGCCAGCCAGGCCGGCTGCTGGCTTGCCTTCTGAGAGGAGGCAGGAGGCTGAGGGGCTGCGCTCCCGGGCCTGGGAGGGGAGCCCTGAGGATGTCTTCCATCCAGGGCTGAAGGGAAGGTGGGCACCTGGGCCGGACCTGCGCAGAACCCCACCCCCCACCCCTCTCCCCTGGCCTTCGCCCTTCCTGGTGACTCACTAACTCGTTTGTCTTGGGAGTTGCTGTTTGCAGGCTGGTGACTGACTGTCAGGGCTCCAGAGCCTTGCTCGTTGACTGCAGTTGGGAAAGCCTGTGGTGGAGCTGAGAACAAACAGGCACCTCTGCAGAGGCTGTGCGGCAGCAGTCGGGGCCGTTTTACCCTGGAGAAAGCCGTGGAGTCTGAACTCGGGCCAGAGGTTCTGGCTTAGGGAATTATTGGAAAATGGGAGACGATGATGATGGTGGTGGTGATCGTGGCTATGATGGTGGTGATAGTGATGGCGATGGCAATGGTGATGATGGTGGTGATGGTGGTGATACGATGGGGGTGATGGTGATGATGGTGGAAATGATGGTGGTAGTGGTGATAGTGGTGATGGTGGTGATGATGGTGACGGTGGTGATGGTGGTGGTGATGGTGATGATGGTGATGGTGGTGATGGTGATGGTGATGGTGGAGATGATGGTGATGGTGGTGATGGTGGTGATGATGGTGGTGATGGTGGAGATGATGGTGGTGATGGTGGTGATGATGGTGGTGATGGTGGTGATGATGGTGATGGTGGTGATGGTGGTGATGATGGTGGTGATGGTGGAGATGATGGTGATGGTGGTGATGGTGGTGATGATGGTGGTGATGGTGGTGATGATGGTGGTGATGGTGGTGATGGTGGTGATGATGGTGGTGATGGTGGAGATGATGGTGATGGTGGTGATGATGATGGTGGTGATGGTGGAGATGATGATGATGGTGGTGATGATGGTGATGATGGTGATGTCAGTGACCATTTGTTGGCTTTTTCTCTGTGCCAGGAACCTTAAATGCTTAACCCAAAGGAGCCCACTTAATCCTCCCACCATCCTATGCTAGAACTTTCCTTGATTTCTAGATAAGGAAACTGAGGCTTGGAGGCATCTCATACTTGCCATAGGCCATTAAGGTAACAGGGGAGAGCAGAGCACATCCTGACTATTTGACCTCAGAGCAGCACTTAGTGGCCTGCTCCTGCCTGCATGCACTGGCGTGAGTATATTGGGGTCACACCTTGTGAAAATGACCACCTCAGCTGTATCTGAAAGGCAGCTCTGATTTGCAGTTAACTAGTGATGCCTGAGCGACGTTTGAGGTTCACACTGGGACTTCCTGAGCCTTTCCTTGTGTGGGTGAGGGTCAGTCCTGGGCAGGTTAGCTCACCTATTGGTGAGATGACAGGTCTGAACTGAGTGACAGGCCTGTATGGGCAGACAGGCCTGGTGCCAAGTCCCAGCCTCACCCCTTTTTCTGACCTTGAACTTGGTTAGTGGTCGGCATAGACCCTGGGAGGGAGAGCGTTGTCCCAACAAGGGCTGCTTTGGGGAGCGATGAGGCCATCTGTGTGTGTGTGCACACCTGCTTGTGTGCATGTGTGTGCACGCCTGCTTGCATGTGTGTGTGTGCGCGCATGTGCATGTACACTTGTGTGTGTGTACACCTGCTTATGTGTGTGTGTGTGTGCATGTGCGTGCATGCCTGCTTGTGTGAGTGTGTTCACATGTGTGTGCATGTGCGTGTGGAGTGGTGGCCCACGACTGCTCCCCCCACGCTTTTGCATCCTCTTAGCTGGAGCACTGACTCTTTCAGACCAGGTGGCTTTAGTCCCCAGGTCAAGACTTGCTTCTTACCTAGTTCTGGGTTGTCCTCATGCATATTTACATCAGATGACTTCTTATGTGAATAACTGTCCAGCCCCTGAAAGTCCTTTCTGTGCCTTTTCCTTGTTCCCCATGGACACGTGACTGCCGTTGGTCTGTCTGTCTGACTGCTTTTGTATTTTATGGGCCTCTGTGTGTGTGTGTCTCTCAGTCTCAGCTTCCCTCTTTCCTGGTACTGCCTGTGATGGGTTCTAAGCATAAATAAAACCAGACCAGGAAAACCGTTCACACTGAAACCCGACCTCTGCGGCCCTTCCAGGATGTTCTCACATCTTCCTCAGCTTCCTTCCTCTTTCTGCATCACCCCAGCTACCCGCCCGTCTTGGTGTTGAGGAGAAATCAAAGGAGCCCGGAGCATCCAGCCCACTGAGTTCCAGGAAGCTCATGTGGTTCTCCCCTGGGACCCGTGTGAACGACGGGTTCAGGGCCCCACTGAAGGCAGCCGTGGAGGGCTTGCTGATAAGGATGCACAACGTCACCTGCTGCACGTGACAGTAGCAGACTCACGCCCGCAGTCATGAACGAACGCGCTGTACACGTTGATTTCACGGGGACCCCGCAGGCCCTGTGGGCCAAAGGAGGGCGTATGCGAAGCTGAACTCCATGGGCCACTGCCGTGGTCTCAAACGGGTCTGCTTGTAATTAGAAAAAAGATCATTGCGCGTTTCACTGAAAATTTAAAAAAATCATTTGCCATCTTAGAATTTGTGAGAATAGGGTTTTGGGGGTGATTGAGTGTCCCAAGACTGAAAGTTGTCCGGGACAGGGGGTGCTGCTGTTTTGTGTCCGGCACGCCAGCGTGCCCGCAGGGAGCCTGCCTCTGGCTCAGGCCACGCTGGCCTCTCGCTCGGTGGTTACTGCGGCGGCGGGAGCGTGTCTCATGGGAAGGTCATCCTCTAATGAGACTTTATGTCAGCTTTTCGTTGTGAGAGTAGTGTGTACTCAGTGTACAAAAAATTAGGTAGCACAGATGTACAAAGCTAAATCCCCAGAGGTAAGTTAGGTTTCTGGGAGATCCTTCTAGAAAATTCCTGTGCCCGTGGAACCCAGTATATAACTTTTTACTTTTAAAAAATAATAGTTTTATTGAACTAGAACTTGTGTACCTTAAAATTCAGTCCTTTAAGTGTGCAGTTCATTGGTTTTAATGTCACAGGGTTGTGTGACCTTCAGCACTGCCTCATCTCAGAACATTTTTGTCACCTCCAAAGGACCCTGTACCCATTAGCAGACACTCTCAATTTCTCCTCCCCCCAGCCCCAGCTGCCTTTAGTTTAGTTTCTGTCTTTGTGGGTTTGCTGACTCGGGACATTTCATGTAAATAGAAATGGCCTCTTGTGACAGGCTGCTTTCCCTTAGGGAAGTGCTTCCGAGGTTCACCCGTATGGTGGCCCGCGTCACAGGAAGACTGGATTCATGTGCACCTGTGTCTGTATGTGTGTATCCTTGTTTCTGTTCTCTGTGTCTCACGTTCTGTTAAGCCCATCATCTAAGGATAGACGCTGTTGAGAATAAGCTCCCAGTTCCTCCTCATCCTCACCAGCACTTGTTGCTACCTGTCGTCTTGATAATAACCGTCTCGGTGGGCGTGAGGTGGTGTCTCACTGTGGTTTTGATTTGCGTTTCCCTGGTGACGAGCAGTGTTGACCATTTTTCACGTGTGCATTGGCCATTCGCGTATTTTCTTAGGAGAAATGCCTATTCAGATCTTTCGCTTACATTTTAATGGGGTCGTCTTCACATTGGGTTGTGGGAGTTATTTGCATATTCTGGATACTACATTGTTATCACATTGATGAATTGCAAACAGGCTCTCCCATTTTATGGGTCGTCTTTTTATGATAGTGTTCTCTGAGGCACACGGGTTTCTGATGAAGTCCAGTTGACCTGTTTTTCCCTTTGTCTGTGAGGGCTTTTGGTGTCCCATATGAGAAGACCCTGCCTACTCTGGGGTCATGAGGACTTTTTTCCTGTTTTCTGCTGAGAGTTTCTTGGCTCTGTTGCTGACATTCAGGTGTTGGGTATATGTGAGGTGCGGGAAAGGAAAGTGGAGTCCGGAGTACCGGTGTGCAATGTGCAGTGTGCGGTGCTCCCTGCACAGCGTGTTTGGACCCACCTCCATCCGCACGCTCAGAGCTCTGTTCCCCGCAGAGCCCGTGTCACCGCCTGTTAGGGGGGGGCCGTCACCCGTCTAACTAGACTCTGTTCACTTGCTCTTCTCGTTTCCCCTTGACAAGCTGTGGTCACCTTCCTCGGGCATTTTGTTGGGAAGCACTTTGAAGCATCAGGGTGAATCTGCCTCATCTCCCCCCACTGTGGTTGGCAGAGTAGTGACCCCCAAAGATGTTCGTGCCCCAACCCCAGAACCTGTGCCTAGGCTACCTTACATGGCAAAGGGGACTTTCATAGGGGCGATTAAGGTTAAGAAGCTCGTGATGGGGAGTGACCCTGGACTACCTGGTGGGCCCAGTGTAGTCACAGGGGTGCTTAAGTGTAGAGGAGGAGGCGGAGAGGAGGGTCTGAGAGGGAGGCGTGACTGTGGCGGGGGCCAGATCCATGCAGTGTTGCTGGCTTTGATGGTGGAGAAAGAATGTGGGTGGCCTCTGAAAGCTGTGGGAAAAGGCAAGGAAAGGACTGTCCCCTAGAGCCTTCAGAAGCCAGTTCGGCCCCATGAGAGCCTGTGGGACTTCCGACCTCCAGAACTGTAAGCCAGCAGTGGATGTCGGAAGCCCCTGAACGTGTGGCTGCTTGTCACAGTAGCCACTGGAGATGACTGTGCCGACTTCTTCACATGTTGGGAAGTTCAGGTGTTATGCCATCGCCTACTGGACCAAGTGGTGCTCCGGAAAATCTCGGGCCACTGCTGCCCACTCCGCCCTCTCGCAGAGTTCCTCAAGTTTTGTTGGAAAGTCATACAAATGTTGGCCCGATGATAGCTCAAGGACTTGAGTGTTTCTGTTACCTTGGTGTTTGGGCCATGTGGAGGAGGCCCGCGGGTGGGGAAGGTGGCATACCACCCTCAGAGAGTCCCCGGATGGGCACACAGGGCCGCCAAAGTCCCCCGCTGACTTGGGGGGCAGGTGTGTGGAGGGACTAGAGCATTTCCCCAGGCAGGAGGAATTTTCTAAAGTTCAGCCAGTTGACTCAGCTGGTTGGTTCACTGTCACTCTCCCTGTGGTTGCACACCTTGGGGGATGCTGCGAGGACCGAGGTCTTGTCTGGGCCTGGTGCCACCCCAGAGCCCTGGCCGACCCTCATCCCCACCTCAGGCTAGTGTTCCTGACGCTCTTGCCATCTGCCTATCTGGCGAGAATGTCGCGAGGATTAAATAGCCAATGCGGTATTTGCAAGAAGTCTCTGCGAACTTGAATAAATGGCCCATTAAATGCCTTTTTTGGATTAGAGCGGTAATTGACTTAGTGTTTAAGGCAGAAACTAAGGCCTTTGATTTAAAACCTGTTGACAGATCTGAGCCGGATCGGCTTCTGTTTGCAGAGGAAGCTGCTGCCTTCCAGTCAAGTTGAAACATAACTTCCTTTCTGCCCTCCGACTGGGACTTTTGTCATGTTTTATAAAACACGAGGCTTTTAATTTTCACGCGCATTTGTGGCTGTCTCACGGCCGAGTGTGAGGTCTTTCTCCAGAGAAGTTAGCTAATACCGTGACATTGTCAAAAGTCAGCAAGTGATGACGGGGTATTTGAGCTTAGAGTTTGGGGGGTGTGTAGTATCAAATGTTTGGGTGTTTAATGAACTTTTGAAGCTGTTCACCATGATTGAAAGCGACTCCTTCCTCGTCTGTGACATGAGGTGGGATTGAAACAGTTCCTTTGTTTCCTCATGCTGTAACGAGCTAGCAGTGTCGCCAGAGCACATAATCGGTGGCTACAGTTGGTGAGCTGTGGGGTTGAAGGGACGGTTAGGTGTCATTACACAGCTGCTCACTGACCGTGGGGCGGGCATTTCGGCGCGATTGCCTTGTTCCTGAATGGCATGCACCCCACAGGCCCCCCGCCCCCAGCACGGTGCATGTGTTTTCAGTCTTTCTTTTTTCTCGAAACCCTCCTGCCCTGTAGCTTCTGCTGTGAAAACTGTCAATCCTACTTGGGTTCCGGTCCTGGCTCTGCTCTCCTTGGCTGGGTGACCTTTGTCAAGTCCCAGTGCCTCTACTTCCCCATCTGTGAAGTGGGGATGGCAGCAGCACGTACGGTGCCTGGCACTTGTGTGTTGCAAGCTGCAGGCCTGGTGTCTCCTACCTGCCCTCGACTGTGCCCTCAGCTGCCTGGCCTTGGCTGTGCTTCCCAGCTCCAGATCCACTTAGTGTCCCCGGCACCTTGGGTGGCGGTTTCTGTCCTGCCCCTTCCCTTCTGTGTCTGGTTCTTTCTTGCCCCGCCCTCCCACTGCCTTGAGTCTGTCCCCGTGCCCTTATTTTCCACGCTGTGGCCTCAGTCCACACTTGCTCTAACTATTGCCAGACAACCGCAGTGGCCCCCTGAGAAGCGTCCTGCGCCCCGACAGTCCGTCCTGAGGTCTTCCCCGCACGGGTGCAGATGGAGGTGCGTGCCAGCTCCCACGCAGGGAGTTAATGCGTTGATTGGTTCCAGCATCTTCCACAAACACGCTTCTGTTTTTACAGTCAGGCGGGAAGTTGCAGCGTGTAGCTCTCTGTACATTACAGCCCCGGGGGACCTGGGATGTTAGGATCAGGTCCTCGCCTTGTTCTTGGTAGGGTGATGTTTTGATTTCTTCTAGCAGTTTGCCATGTTCTCTTGATTCTCCTTTCCTTTGCTCTGGTTGGGGACGGGGGCCTGCAGGGAGAGGGGAGGGGAACGCGCATTTACCGAGTGTCTGCGGTGTGCGGGGCGCGGTGCCAGCTGCTTAACAGTGTGATCTCATTTAATCCTGGTCCTGGGCCCTGTGAGTGGGTGGTGTGCCCCTCTGTTACAGAGAAGGAAACTGAGGCCCAGCGGGTTGGGAAGCTCACTGCAGGTCCCATGGCTGTGAGGAGAAGTGGGCCGTCTGTATGGGTCTCTGGTTCCCAAATCCACGCTCTGCGGCCCCCTAAACCTCTCCATGGGAGAAAACCTGCGTGGCTGCAGGTGCATGGGGCTCCCCTACGGGCGGGTGTTACCCTGACAAGTCAGGAGGGCTTCCTCTTGGAGGTTACCCTCACCCTGCAAACGGTTTCCAGCCCACACAACCTTTTGAAGTCTACCGGCGATCGCAGCCCTGGCCTGTCTCCTTCAGATCTGGAAGTGGCCCGGTACTTGTGACCAGGATGTGACAGACACTGCCTTTGTGGACTGATGAACGGGTTGAAATGACAGCCTGGAGCCTTGCTTCTGAGCAGTCAGACTTATTTATTTTTTTTTTTGGGGGGGGGGTGTGCTGTTACTACTACGAGCATTTTTTCCACAGAAGTGGACCTTGTCTGACACCCAGGAGGCCGAGGAGGCCGAAGCGTGTTAGTGCAGTAGCTCAGGCCCCGTACCTGAGGCCAGCTCCCCGAACGCTCTGTGCAAGTACGAATGCGTTCGAGGATGCCTTCAAGTGCTGCTCCTGAACTTGGGGTCCCGGCATCATTCATCCCTTTAACCCGTTCAGGGCCTGCCTGCTGTGAGCCAGACCCGGGTCCGTGGTCAGCCCGGGGCCTCCCCAGGGCCTGGCGTCAGCCCTCTGCCCGGGGCTGTGTGCCCTGTGCCGGCATTGGGAACCAGGGCGGCGGGGCCTCGCAGAGCGTGGCCGTGTGTGTTTGAGGGAATTGAGGGCGTGCTTTCACAAGCTTCTTCTCTTTACGGCTCTGTCCCAGTTTCTCGTGGCACAGCTCGTGCCTGCCCGACAGAACTGATGTGACATGGGGAAGGGATTCCTCGAAGGGATTTCACCAGGGGTTTGTGGCTTCAGATACTGTTATGAGGCCAATTTTCCTTAATTATTTGTGATGAAAGTGTTAAAGTCTGACTATGAAAGCAACCACATTACTGATACTTATACACGTTCGAAGGAGCGTTGTCCCAGGACCATTGATTATAACGTGTTAATATGAAGATTTTCAAACACACCGAAAACTGGGAAGGGTTTTCCAGGGAGCGCTTGTGCACCCACTCCCTGAAGCCTGCCGTGAGCTCTGCTTCTCCCCGTGTCTGTCCAGCCCTCAGTTGTTCTGTTTCCCGGTGCAGCCCACAGTCAGTCGCAGACCTCCGGACCTGGGCCTCTAAGCAGAGCGTCATGCACATCATCCATTAGTAACTCGAGTTCCGTGCTGGTTCCCAGCTGATTTCTCTTTCGAGATTAGGCTGAGCAGACGTTGTGTTTGGAAAGGGACGGGAAGCAACGGCGCTGTGTGTTTCTAATGGTGCGTGTGGTCAGGTCCGTCTCACTGGACTCAAGGTTGTCAGCAGGCCGACCGTGCGGACCGTTTGAAACGGGACAGGACCTTTGTTTTCTGTCCCGTTTCATATGGGACGTCTGGTCGGCCTACCTGGGACAAGTATTTGCAGACAGTGAAATGCGTAGATCGTGGAGCGTGGCACTCGATGAGTCTGATGATCTCCGCGTTGTGGGAACTTGAGAGAGGGTTCCCAGTGCTGCGGGGGCCACTGCCCCACCCCCATGTCCTGTGTGAGGGTTCTGTCCCGCCGTGCCCGGCCAGCACTCAGTGAGTCTGGTGCAGGAGGACACGAGTGGACCTGGCCCTCCCTGTCCAGCAGGCCCTGGATTGGTTTGCTTGGGCTGCTGTAACTAAGTCCCCCATTTGTGGTGGCTTCACATAAGTGACGTTTATTCTCTCTCAGATTTCTTCTGGGGCCACAGTCTAAGCTCTGGTGTCAGCAGGGCCACGCTCCGCCCAGGAGCTCCAGGGGGATCGTGCCTTTCCTCTTCCAGCGTCTGGCGTTTGCTGGCAGTCCTGTCGTTCCCGGGCATTCCTTGGCTGGTAGCACCGTCTCCAAGCTCTGCCTCGTTGTCACCTGGTTTTCTTCCCTGTGTGTGTCTTCTGTGTGGAGGTGAATTTTGGGGACACTGTTCAGCCCAGTCCAGGCCCAAGCCTGGTCTTACGAGCTGCCTGGACCTCTTCTTCAGGTTCACCCCCCTAAGCGGGTGGGTGGGGGGTTCCCTGCTGCCAGTTTGCGTACTTCCAGGCCAGTTGGCAGCAGAGAGCGTGCAGCGAGCTGGGCTATGCGGGCCGGAATCTTTGCTGGAAGGATGTATAGAAGTGGAGGTACTGGGAAGAGGGGGAGAGGCAGTCTGTTGCTTGGGAGAAGGCCAGTCTTGCTGGTGGCCGTTCTGTCCCAAGAGAACCCTGAGCCGTGCTCCCTCCCTCGGCTGCGAGACGGGTGCTGGGCACCGTTTGGCTAGACCATCTGCCCCTTTGCCGGTCTCCAAGCCCTGCCCTCCCCGTGCCCTCCCTTCAGCCTCCTGGCCCTGTAAGAGGTCCCACATTCCCACCACGTCTGCACCTTTGCTCTCCCCTGCGCCCCTCCCCCCGCGCCCCTTCCCCACGCCCCTCCCCCCCGCGCCC